>LPNX010563966.1:605578-651808 GCA_001517045.1 Pseudotsuga menziesii
GAGAGTTTCGGGCTTTGCTACCCTACCCATATGGTCAATCCCGCCTGCGACTGTCCGCTTGAGCGTTGATTATATTGAGGTGACTTAAGTGACCTTACCTAGGATATCGAGGGGGTACGTGTAGAGGTTATTCTGCATGTGTCCCAGCCAGGTTGGGGTTAGACATCACAGTCACTTTACGCGTTGAAGCTAAGGGCCACAATAATTGGTTTCGAACCTCCGCTTGTGGTGACAAGGGCCTCTCAAGCCTCTCCTAGGCAAGACATACCGGCCACATTTGGGAGCTCACTTATCCAGCCCTTGTTTGCTTGCTTTTGGCTTTAGATTTTATAGTGATTTCTCTGTGCATGCTAGTTGGCATAGGGTTGACGTAAATAGAGAGTCTTTGATTTTTGTTGAGTCATTGTGGAGTCGGGTGCGGTTCCGCGCCGTTCTCATCGGTTAGCAGGACTTCCGCCTTCCACTTCTCCTCCTCCTTTGGGAGATGGGCCTAGATTGTCTAGGCAGACTATGTCACACACTGATTCACACACCATGGAGGATCATTCAGAGACTATTCCTGAGCCACCTCCTCCTATTCGTATTGACGATGGGGAACTTACTCCTACATATGATCCTTCACCTGACCTAGCTGAGATCGGTCCTATGATTTCCCAGATAGGATCTTTTCATGATAGACCTACTCACACTAGGGCAGATTCCCCATTGACCCGTTACCGGTATGGAATGCCGGATGATGCCGAGACTCACTTTGACCCTCCTAGCACTAGCTACAGTAGTTATGTTACGACTGGTTTTCCTATGCACAATTTGACATTTCATGTTGAATCCGACTATGAGCCTAGCACTATTCCTGGGGGCAATCCCATACCTTACCTTGCGGAGAGGTTTGGGAGTACTAGTCACATTGCACCTTCCATCCTAGTAGTGGAAGCTCCATCTTATATACCTCCTATTTCTAGAGTTAGTGATCCGATAGGGATACCAGGTTCCAGACGAGTGACAATAGGCACTAGTACATTTCTTCTTATAGAGATTCCTTCGTCCTCGCTTCCGAGTTCTTCAAATGTAAACCCTCCACCTTACTCAGGTGGTCCTTCGAGTCGGCACGTAGCTACGAGTCAGATCCGTACTGCAGTTACTAGACCAGTTGTGTCTCAAGCCTACATACCACCCGTGGTTTCGGGAGGTTATGTTCATGTTTCTAGAGGTCAGATCGCTACTTCCATGACATATATCCCTACTTTCGGTATGTATATTCCTACTTCTAGAACATATCTTCCTACCTATGGAGTGTCCCATGGGGCATCGCAAGCGATGACCTATGGACCCTACTATGGTACGCAGTATGGATAGGTCTCTCCACCTTATGGAGGCGAGTATTCACAACCTGCTTACTCTCCTAACTATGGCTTTGTAGCTCCTACTAGTCAAGGTCCACCTCATTATGCTACTTCCATGCCACCCTATACGGGTCATCCAGGAGGAGGTCACTATGGCCAAGGTCATGGTGTTAATCAATCCTATATGAACTAGGGAGCGGTCCATAGACCTCATCATCCTAGGCTCCCTTTCCTCGTGACACTCAATTTACCTGACTTATCGAGACTTACGAACGACCCTGTGGCTCATGACCTGGCTTGGCCGGCTGTCCCTACCAAGATTCCTTCGGACATCCCTAAGTTCGAAGGAAAACCAGGAGAGGATCTGAGTGAACACGTTACGACATTCCACCTATGGTGCTCTTCCAATTCATTGCATCAGGACTCAGTCCGTTTGAGACTATTTCAACGCACCCTCATAGATCCTGTGGCGAAATGGTATATAGAGTTACCTAGGGGTGCCTTTACTTTGTTCGACGACCTTGCGATGACTTTCCTTAATCACTTCCAGCTACCAGTGCGCTATGATGTTGGTACTGAACTCTTGTCGACATTTCGGCAAGATAAAGCCACCCATATTTCTGATCATATTTAGGAGTGGCATAGATGGAAGAGATTAATTAAAGCCTTTATACCGCCGGAGTTCCTCCTTGAGTGGTTCCTCAAATCTTTATTGCCATATATCGTGAAGGATGTTTCTACATCCGGAGTGCAGAATGAGGAACAAGCAATCTTTAGGGCGTAGGAACTAGACTTGATCTATGCTCAGTCTGGTTTGTTATAAGAGATTATACCCAACGCTCCTTGTTCTATTTACGATCCCAAGGTCAAACCTGGACCACATGCTGATGGCATTGTGGGTAGTGCAAGTAAGAAACCTGCAGGTTCGGTTGTGAAACAAGTTGCTCAGTTGTCAATCAACCAACCTGCCTCGGGACAAGCTACGGCTTCGTCTCAGCCTGCCCAAATGACGAATGTACTTGTTGTGCAATCGTTCAACCAGAAGGGTAACCAACAACCCGAACGGAATAGAAAAAAGGGTAAAAATAATAATAAAAAGGGTAGAAATAAGAATGAGAATGCCAACAATAATGACAAGAACAATAAAAATGCTGTGGGGGACAAGCAAAATAAATGTAAGGTTAAGTTTCCTTGCAAGCTATGTAAGGATGATCACCTCACTTACTTGTGCCCTAGGATGGATGAAGCTTCGAAGTTCATAGCAAAGGGCCCAGCTGTGTTAACGAACACTTTACCGCATAACCAGAATATGAACTCGAAGTCCCATGATCAATCTAGTGATGAAGATCCACCTGAAACTAGTGGTCGTGGGTGCATTAACATGGTCCGTGCCGCAAAAGTTGTGACGCGTGTGAAAGATTATACTTCATCACAACCCAACCCAGATAAAGAACCTGATCCACCAGGAACTCCTTTGCGCATTGAGAAACCTGCGGATAAACCTGAGGCTGTACCTCGCATTCCTAAGGGGGTACTTAAGCATTCGGGGCATAATCCAAATGCCCGAGCCGCCCAGAATTATTCAGTTGTTGAGGATTTGGGTCATACTCCTTGTGCGATGTCTGCATTGGAAGTGCTTCAGAGTTGTCCATCGCAAAGGAAGGCTTTGCTTTTCGCTCTTGGTGTGAATGGTGATGATTCTTCCTCAGTGATCAAATTTGAAACCGCAGGACATCAGCCTCGCTTGCCCTACTATGTGTCCCTTTTGGTTCATGTAGAATGTCTTAATATGATCGTCAAGTGCACTGTGATTGATGAGGGCACTGTTGCTTCTATGATGTCTTTGTCATATTGGAAGGGTCTTGGTTCTCCTAAGTTGTCAAAATCTACGACCATGTTAACTGCTTTTGATGGGAGATCATTTAGGCTGCACGGTATTCTTCCTTCTCTTAAAGTCCATTTGGGAGGGAAGACCGTTGCGATAGAGGTCGAGGTGGTTGATGTGCCCCTTGACTACAATCTCTTACTGGGAAGGAACTGTATGTATAGTATGCAAGCCGTTGCGTCTTCCGTATTTCACGTTGTATGCTTTCCTCATAAGGGGAAGATTGTAACGATTGATCAAATGGCATTCAAGAATCTGCCTGTTAGTGCATCTTCGGAAGCTTCGGTTCCAAAAGTTGAACATTCCCAACCGACAACTGGGAGTGTGGGTGTAGGCATGTATCCGTCCCTCATGGGAACCTTTAGTTGTCATGCACCCGTCCTCATGATAGGATATAGTTTCGATGGTGCTTCGACGTCTACGAGATCAGTGCCTTTTCGCACAAGTCATATGGGAGATCCTTGGATTCTTCCTTCACCGATTCCTTCGAGTGAGCCCATTGAGACGAGCGTGCCGTTGCCTGCAGTCATGATAGCTTACCAAGATAATCTCCAGTCTTCTATAGAGCCTTGTTCTTTCTCTTCACGGATGGAGGAGGAAGACCCCCTATGTGCTGCCGACGGGGGCAGTACAGTCTTCTCATGCCCACGACTGCCTTGATACAGTTGTCCCTTCAGATGAAGTGGTTATCGAGGCTAGGTTGGGAGTTGAGCCACCGTGGGAGGAACTTCATCATAGATCGGACTTCCTTCCAGAGCTTGACCGTGTTAAGCGTGAGGAGATTCCTTCGTTGAAGTTAGCCGTAGACACTTCACCTTTGGAGGAGCGTTTGGTTCACCTTGAGAAACTCAATGAGCAGTGTAGAGATGCCTTGGTGACTCTAGAGGTTAATAAGCATCACGTAAAGGTCCAATATGATAAGTCTGTCCATTCGAGAGTGTTTAGTGAGGGAGACTTGGTCCTTTTGTGGGATCAATTGAAAGAACCCTTGGGGGCAGGGAAGTTCAATCCTATGTGGCGTGGTCCTTACGTAGTCAAGTGTGTGTTAGAGAAGGGTGCCTACGAGTTAGTGGATTATGAAGGGACAGTCTTGGCCAAGCCTAGAAATGGGCTCTATCTCAAAAAATACTATGCATGATCTTTAGCCAAGGCTATTTGTTGTATATTATTGTACAGCTTTTTTGCATAGTTAGGTCTTGTTTATCGTGATTGGGTTTGTGATTAGTTTCCATTTCTTGTGGCAGATGTCAATGGAATCTTCCACCTACATAGGATTCACGGATGGTGCAAGCCGTCACACTCAACACTCAGCCTCAGCTGCTTGGGTGATTTATACTCCTATGGGTCATGTACTGTCTTCAGGAGGCGTATGTCTACGGCCATCTTCCAACAATGTTGCTGAATATAGTGCCGTTATCGAGCTTCTACGGGATGCCATTTCGCATGGTGTTCTCTCTCTTGAGGTACGTCTTGATTCAGAGTTAGTAGTGTCACGGCTCAATGGTTTGTACCATGTTAGAGATCCGATGTTATTAAGGAGATTCTTACGTGTGAGATTGTTAGAATGGAATTTTGAGAACATAACATATATACACATTCCAAGAAATTATAATCAAATTGCTGACTCATATGCTAACTATGTGTTAGATTGGCATTTGTTTCATTCATTATAAATTAATCATAAACACAATTTTTACACATGTAAATAAATAAACCGATCACCATAAAACTTTTTTATATACATAAAAAATGTGGTAATACATAGTGTCATAATACAAAATTGGGGCTTGGCAAGCCACCATCATATACACGATAGTACAAAATAGATACACTCCCAGGTGTCTAGTCCTGTGGAGGTGGATGAGGGTTGTGATCATGATATGTCACCACGGCTCTAGCTAGCTACCGGAATAAACGCACCCATGCGCGTGGTACACCCACCACCTGTCTCTGCATAGCCTCAGGCAAGTCCTCGACTTGTGCCATGGGAATCCTATGAGTCAGTCGCTTTGGAGCGTTCGCTCCACATCCACACCGGTGATATCCTCTCCTCTTCCCCTCTGTCTATGACGTGGGAAGCCCTCTGGTCACCGTGGTCCCACATCTGCACATGGATGGTAGATGTCATTATGTATTGTCACCCAAAAAATGTCTTTTTGATTCCATATAATCAAGAAAACACAAAAAAAATTAAATACTTCAAAATTTTTAAAAAGAGTAAGGGTCGAGATTCGTTACCTATGTCTCCATATGCCGATCCTGGTGGTAATGGCATGTCCAGGTCTCCCCGGAAGTCTATCCCTGCATAAGGGTAGTCCACTATGGCAACAATGTGTCGTCGCCACCATGGAAAAAAGTCTGCTGGATAAGGGTTGGCCACCCTACCTCCCCCTAGTCTGTGCATCGCGTCTGCCCAACGTCGTTGGGCTGGATCTCGAACCCCGTGGAGAGGAACATCCACTTTAGGGATCAATCTTGGAACACGCTCGAAGAAAAACGTGCTCAAGATACTGCTGAACCCGAAGTTCCGTATCCTACCTACCTTGCACTCGTTGAGCTGATGTTTCATGTTGCTCAGTAGTGAAGTGTTCCAGTCATAGATGGTCGGTGTCATACACTCCACTGCATAGAACATCAGTGGCCGAGAGGCCTGATGGATTGATGCTAAGCCTGCTATCCTGCCCAATGTCAGTAGTATGGCCTTTAGGCCCAGTACCTGTATAGCGTTGGTGGGAACTTGGCTCCCCACCTTCTTCATCTCTGGGTAGTAGTACACAACTATGTACTCGTCGATAGTTAGCCCATGACCTGGCCCTCCTCGGGCACGAAGGTTCACCATCTCACCTCACCGTGATAGACCTGTGATAAAGTAGATATCCTCCACCTCAATGGTGAGGGACATGCCGTCTAGCCGGAAGGACTCTGAGTCCAGATCCCAATAGTCTACAAGCATCTGTAGTAGTCTTGGTTTGGCCATAAAGCCACCTAGGCACCAAAACGTGTAGAGTCCGCATCTTCTTAGAGCTTCTTGAGCCATTATGTCAGCCCTTACTGCTTCCTCTACATCACTGTGCTCGCGTTCTTGCCACTCTAGCACCATCCTGCATGAGAAAGTGACCAAAATGTCCATTAGATTCATGAAAACTTAGTGCGCGGCGTCATACGCGGCTGTTTTTCAAACGGTCGCGTATGTGCGCGGTTTCCAGCCCCTTTTCTGCGTATAGCCAGCCCTATACGTGGAAAAAGCCTCGATACCCGCATGGGCCGCAACGCTCATGTAAGTTTGGCCTTTAAAAATTCATTTGACCATGAAAAATTATAAAAATTGTATTGAAATGCAAGCAGAGAACATGAGTAAATACCTGGAAGAATCGGTTGTGAATTCCACCGGCTGGATCTCCTGGAATTTGCAGTTGAAAATCAGAGCTCCAATGGGTAAAAGTTTCAAATGATTTCTATTTTTTACTATTTATAGAAAAAAATTTAAATATTTGAAAATTTTTACCCCCTTTCCTATAGTTTTGACTGTTTCTAACCATTTTGGACAGTTTCTGACCTAATCTGTGATGTAGAAGACCATTTTCAGTGCCGTTTCAGCCTTTGGATTGACCCGTTCGTACTGATCTTAGGTATAATGTCTACACTGGCATATAGGTTAGGTTCACCACCGTTTGCATTTTGCATGACCTTATGACCATGTCACTATATCCTTAGGTATGAACCAACTCTATTATGTCACGGAACCTTCTTGCTGCTATAGAAGTGGCATGATATGAGTGGTAGAGCCTCACCTTACATGGGTACCCTAGATAGCACCTTATTTTCATTTGGTTCCCATGTCGATGTTTCCCCCTTTTAGGGTGTGGGATTCCGTTGTATAGTATTGCCATGACATTTAGCAAGAGCCTCATACTCCTCTTGATCTTATGCTGGCCATGACCCCCCGAACTCCCCTTGTATCAAGTTGTGGATGCATTATCATGAGATTTTCCTGTCTTATTGAGCTTTATGCCGGCTCCCCTGACATTGCATTTCATCCATATAGCTCGAGCTTGTCTCATGTCTAGCCATGCAGAGCCTTTATTTATATCTTTTGCAGCTTGATTCCCTTTTTTATCGGGAGGGGATTTTCCCCCGAGAGTCGATATCCTACACATGTGTCCTTGCATTGAGCATAGGTATGTTCCACTTCTTGGAACTAGTTTGTTTTCCCTAAATGACACTCGTCTTCTCCTAGTTTGTAACTATAAATCTAGTTTATTCTTTTTTCAAGCTTTTCAAATAACTGAAAAAGACCCAAAAAATCAAAAAACCAAAAAGCCAGACAAGAAAAGATAATATCTTTGGTAGCTGTCGAGTCGTGTTGCCTTCGAACAGAGCACTGTATATGACATCCATTGGTTGGGTTATAGTTTGAATTAGGAGCTGTACTCGTTATCTGAGTTTTATCTCCACCGACTGGTTAAGCTTCCAGTCCCTATGGAGCCTCTATTGATGCCTCCTGCGTCATAGAGATGTCCCAATTTGTATATCGAGTCTATCCTACCTTCATTCAGTCACCATACGCCATTATGCTCTTGTTCGAAGGAATTTGAAACCTGAGTCGGCCATTCCTCAGTTATCTTGACTTTGCATGTCGGCCATTCCCAGTACAGTTACTGGTTCGTGCACCTTATGATCGAGTCCTTCCACATTATACAGCTTTGCTGAGTACCTCATGTTGGATGATGGGGGATGCCCTAATTCCCTCCTTCTAGCGGATTTCATCCCATTGACTTCGGATCATTTATTTTGGGATTGGAATCTAGAGTCATTTTGAGTGCCTTGAGACCTGCAGTCATCAGTGGCAGGTTCTCTCGCCATCAACAGTTTTTGGGAATACATCAATGTCCCCTGATCGATGGATTCTCTCAAGTGTTTGACCTCAACACATTTATTCACACTTGTTAGTTTGCACTCTAGTACCTTGATTCCCATTTTCATTATTGGTGGGTGATCTCGCGTCTGTTAACGGTATACATCAATGACCGGTAATCAGACGATGGACTACTATGTTCGACCTCGACACCTCTATTCGCATAGTAGGACATGTACTCGTAGCGGTGTGTGTAGAAGACCTTCCAGATTGGTGGCATCCACTATATGCTACATCCTTGATCGTGCCAGTGTTCATGAGATTTCAGCTCTCGTGACTTGTTCCAGTATATGTCAGACATTTCTAGCCACTATGGAGATCTTGATCTATTATATATCTTCAGCCTGTGTGGAGATCAAGGTCCTTTGTATATCTTCATCATGGAGATTCTGATCTATGTATATTGTACGTGGCGATGACCACATATGTATTATCATGTTTCATGCCTATTCATGGCCATTGTACTCTTATGTATCCAGGACTGCTATATGTATTCGCAGTTATATGCAAAGTTGTATTATGGTATTATGCTAATTGGGTGGCTGGTCTTCCATTTGGGTACCTTCATCACTTCACTTCTGGGATGGACTTATAATGTATTTCGGCCATCGTATAACCCCTTTGATCTCATACATTAGGGGGCATCTGTTATAGTGGATTTCACCACACTAGGTGAATCACACATGGTATGGCCTTCCCCTGTCCCGCTGTAGACTCATTAGCCCCTATGGACCACTTTTTGTCTTTTGATGTATCCTTGACCATCCCTAAAAACATTAGAAAAATGATATACGAGGCCTTTTCCCCGATAACTGAGTACATACGCGGATATTCCCTCTATAGTCACGTACATCGGGATGTGTACATAATCCAAAATCCTTTGGAATGTTCCTTGAATTGGATCCGACTCATATGACTCCTGGCCTTCAATATGCCTTGAGATTGCACGGATTCGACCTTTCAGTGTCACTTTGAAAAGCTATATAAGTAACCCTTGAGACATTGAAAACATAAGAGAGAATTGAGAGTACCGAAACTATAGTCCATTGTTGCCAGAACTTATGCTTGAGTCTGCATCCCTTTGTCCCTTGGAGCACTGTTGTGTTCTTCCCAAGCTTTCCTTTTGCTAGTAAGCTTGCTATTGGAGTGATGGAGGATTGAGGTGGTGGAAGCCCAAGTGGGGGATTCAGTTTCTCCAGTTCGCAGACGTGCCGTCAGAGGTTGTCACTTGTAATCTCTGATTCATATTAATAGAAATATCTTTTCCTGTCCAGTAATGTGTATTTGAATGAATATTGTATCCATTGGAATATGTCAAATGCTTTTACATTATTGATTATATATGCTAGAATAGATCTAACACCATGAAATATAGTATGCTTGTATTGTTTACTTGTTGTTGAGGACGTTCTATAACAATTCAAGCTGAAGATTGGAAAGCTCAACGGGGATCTACTTCAACCGTCCGGAATAAGGTACGAGGTTCGATTCTTTAGTGTTAGATGTTTTTATTTCTATTGCATATTGGGAAAGATTGATTTCTGGAGTCTAGCTATCTGTTGTGGTACCCCAAGCCATAGGAATTTCTCTCCGTAACAATCATGTCCAAGAAACTGCCTGATCCCAAACCAGAATACCCTAGAGACGTATAGGGGCCCTAACCATATGTTAGGGACTTTTCCATGGCATCAACGTGTTTGGTCCTAGTCCAAGAACCCCAGTAGACTACTGGGGGCCCTAGGGTACCTTCTAGGGTCTTACTCTTCCCTAGTTAACTAACTTGGGTACCATCCTCCCTGAGAATGGGTCTCGTAGCTGGACTAACTCTAAAAACCTCCACAATCTCATGCTTTACAAGGTACAAGATCTTAAGATGTTGGCCCACATAGTATACATGAATGTTGGAGTTGAAAGTAGCTTGTTGAGTGATCTTTGAAGTACTTGGAGGATAAAATTTCATTGTTTTAACTTTTTAACTCTATATTTTAGTCAAGTCCGTTGGTATTGGAAAGCTCTCATAATGACCTTGTATCATTTACAAATGAAGACCACTAATCTTCAAATTTTCTTTAGTTAATAAATTTTTACTTTGCATGAAATTTCAATTTTGTGAAAAAATGCTTCCTTTGACTGAATATATGCAAAATATACTTAAATAGGGCAAGCCTACAAAAAACATTGGGTCATTTGGGTAACCAGCAAATGATAAAAATAACAAGCTTCAAAATCCACTAAAGCTACCAAAACAACTTAGATCATCTACTATAAAGATATTTCATCTTGGCCATAATCATTTTAATCGAGTATCCTCATAGAGCCACTTGGCCATAATCATTTAAATCAAATATCCTCATAGAGCCACTTGGCGAAATAATGAAAAATATTCAAAGTCTCAAAAAGGATGCCATTAAGACATAGCAAATTTGGGAGTGCAAGGGTTAGAAATTTATCATTCAATAGCCATGTTGGAAGGTTACATTGAGTTGTGGTGATGCTCTCTCTTTCCCCACCCAACTCTACCAACTTTGTATCTTGGCCTTCCTTTTCTATGATGAGTTTATCAAGAATTGATAGAAGGGGCAACTAAGTTAGTAGGAGGCTGCCTACTTGTGGTTCATGGTGCCACTCCCCAATACTATAGGAGTTGGCATAGATGCACCATGTCTAGCTCCACCTTTTGGACATGTATGGTGTTTTGCAATGAAATATGAGCATATACAAGTGTATTCTTTGCACAATAGGAATTTCCATTTACCTAAGCCTAATGAAACATTGTTGAACCTTTTTTTTTGTTGATTATAAATAAACGTTAATTCTAATAAGTTACAAGGCAACATGAAACTCTATGACAAAGGGCAGTTTGTCCCTTGGTAGAGAAAATTTCCATTAGAGGGGAGCAAGGAGTTGATGAAAAAAGTTGATGATGTTGTGAACTATGAAGAGACAAGTACACTACGTAGGCATGAGTCTCCAAAGTTAATTCAAATCAACATCCAACAAAAGTTTGTGACATAACCACCTATAGGCTATAAGCATTGAACGACCTTTATTTCTTTAAGGCCTTGGCCTTATTCCAATTATTGGTTCTTCCACCAATTAATGGGTATTTGAAGTCCCAACTTCTATAGGAAGGATTCCTAAATAGGCCATTTTATCACTCCAAAACAAACCTATCAAGGTTGGTGAGTCTAAGGTACTCTTTTCGCTTTGGCCATGTTATATAGCCTCTTAATTGATAAGTGAAGAGGTATTGAACAATGTTAATTATTCTTTTAAAGAATCTCAAGGTTGAGAACCAAGGTAACATGGCCACAGTTTTTCCTTCCTTTAAGAGGATATGTACCTTGGCCACAGTTTTTCCTTCCTTTAAGAGGATAGGTACCTTATTTAAAGATTGTTTATAGACATGCCAAATGTGAATCTAGGTCCTTTCCAATTTATGAAAGGCTTAACAGCCTCTGCAATGCTGAATTTTATCAAAATCTCCTCAAGAAATTCGAATGAAATTATCATCCTTCTGTGAAATATAAAGGACCAACATAATTTGAATATATTTGAGGGCTTCTAGTCCTAATCTAAAAACACTCAGGCTTACAGGGTAGAGAAGTTAGAGGATAAATCATTCTCCAAGTGACAAATGCTTCCTTTC
Source organism: Pseudotsuga menziesii (assembly GCA_001517045.1). Classification (NCBI taxonomy): domain Eukaryota; kingdom Viridiplantae; phylum Streptophyta; class Pinopsida; order Pinales; family Pinaceae; genus Pseudotsuga; species Pseudotsuga menziesii. The sequence continues at coordinate 617,371 of LPNX010563966.1, forward strand.
AATTAAAATATTGCAGCTGTTGTACAATTTAGTCAAATATAACACCGTAGAGAAGCTTAGAAAGAAGTATTTGTGGAATTTTTCAATGTGCCACTACATTTGAACCCAACAGCATGGTTCGCTTCCAAGTTCCAACCTAGTTACTCAAAATTGGGTGATCTCCAACAGCACTCTTAAACACAAAGAAGAGTTTCATCTGAAATTGGAAGGAAAAGGGAGGAGAGTCAGGGTTATGTTTGGGATGATCTCACTAATAGCAACCAACACACTTCTAGTTACTGCATTAGAGGCAGTGTTCTTCCCCATGTCTTAGTCCTGAAACTTACAACATCAGACTTGATGCAGCCAACAAAACATTCATGAGCCCTGTCAAGCACATCACACCACCTATGACATCTTGTAGCAGCAACTGGGTGGTAGTTTAAAAGTTCTAGAGGATTTTTCTGAGCGTTTCCAGCTAAGATGATGATGTATTCAGTCAATTCATCACAACATTTTTGAGGGATGCAGTGTTCAAATATTTGAGACTGTTCGCTAAGGGTTTACTACATGTTGAATACAATGCCCTTCATTTTGATCTATTGCAGCTGAAGTACAAATCAAAAGGGCATTGTTTTTTGTTACTTGTTGACAGTATATGGAGAAATAACAATAGGCAGCACCATACAGAGCCTTCAAATATCCAAAGATAAATGCGCTCTGGCACCCATCTACAACTATACAACATCCCTGGAATTAGTCAACCTTAGGATATCTATGTGCAGAATTTGCAACCATACAGTTGTTTACCTTCAATTTATCTTGTTTGCAGACTTTGAACTTCAAGGCAATGCACCCAGAACTATTGATTAAGGCCAGCACCTAGGATCATTCTAAGGGTCATCTCAGTGAATGTATATTTTGCAGCTGATATATTTAGCAGAGACCTTGATGATGGGTACAAGTCTCCTTGTCCATGAAAGAGGAATGAAGATTTAACACATTTTCCTGATCTTGGCATGGTGTGATTGTTAAGTGATGCTTTAGTCTCTGAAAATGATTTAAGCATTGATGGAGTTCTTCAACATGTTAATTTTTTTTTTCAAGCATGATTCTATTGAGAACATCAGAGCTGGAGAATTAGCAATGAAGGAATGGTTTATGGCACTGAGATGGATTTGGGACTATGAAAAATGGCTTATGAAGTAATTTTCAATTAAGGATTTTACATTCTTAGGCTTTGGAGACTTACTAAATCTATTTAGAAGTCACATTTTTTAGTTTCCTGACAAAATAATTAAAAAACTGGTTGTGCATAAAAATGAAACTTACCTTTAACAGCTTCTATTGCAAAAAATTGACTATTAGAATTTTTATCAAAAGCTACATGGGACCTCAGCGATAATGGAATGCTCACTAGAGAAGGAGTCAATGTTATTTTGCATAAGCAGTTTCCTCCAATCAGATTTGAGATATCATATAGTTACTCTTTTGAGGAAATCTTGAATTATATTAGGAAACTCCAAAAAAAATCTGAACAAAAGAAGACAAGATATTCTGCCGCATTACTGGCGACGAGTAGCATAAATGATCAATCAAGTTTAAGTTCAGCTATTACTGAAAAGTGCACATCTGATTCTTTACAAATAGCTGGAGCATTTGGTCACATGACTAGTGCAGATGCTTTGAAGTGCCTACGAAAAGCACCTATGCTATCAGATCTGGAGGAGTGATCACACTGGGTAGTGGGTACATGTTTTTGCTCCTACGCTTGGTCCAATTTTGACTAGATGGAAAAAGAAGGGAACTGTAATGATTTGCTTTGTCTTGTGTAAAGGAGTGGAAAAGTGGTTCGCATTAATGGTTTGGCAGGAATGAAAGACTTCTTGGTAGCTGCAGTGAAGTTCTCTGCAAAGAAAATGGGAACACAACTTGTTTCTATTGTTTCTCTTTATGGAGGCACTCATCACTCTCCTATAGCACTTATGAAATCACATGATTTCCAAGCTATAGATATTTTGGTAAATAATTGTATAGAATCTTTTGGTTATACAACTTTCATGCCCTTGGGTAGGACAGAAAATTTTATTTACTATAAGTTGGCTCAGCAAAGGGAAATGGATGTTCATGATGTTTCTCTACATGCATCATCGGTTTTAGGAAAACCACATATTGTACATAATTATAACGAGGGATCTCAAAACGTTGGACGAACTAGTCAAGCTAACAGGTTGCTGCCAAGTTTATATTGGACTGCCTTGTTTATATACCTTAAGAATTCCATGCCTTTGTTGCAAATATATTTTTGTCGGGATTGAGTACTTCAGGAGCAGATGCATCTTTAAGTACTTTTGCAGGAATGTGTTGCATATGATGAACCTATTATGTTGCATGAAATTGGCCTTTCCATCGATAATAATGATTGGATACAAGATTACCAGTTTTTCTCACTTGATGCAGAACATTCTAGCATGTCCAAAGAATGCCATGCACCAAAGAGTATTGTGCAGAAAAATTGACAATTTGATACAGAAAACAAATATGGAACACATTAATTAGAAGGTATCCATTTCTCAGATTTAGATACCACTACGACAAAAGAAGAGACACTTGATGGATTGCAGTACCAATATTTTAATGATCAAGAGGGCGTAAAAGATTCTAGTGGGATAGAAGGAGAGTCTCGGTTTAATGAAAGAGGTAGAGATGATGCAATTGTTGTCACATATCATGATATCTATGTAAAATCTAATAAATTTCCAGCAATCAAATGAATTAAATCAATGTAAATTTATGGGTAGGTAGTAAGTGTGAAGCAATAACAACCACTATCCACATGAAATTTAGGAGTGATTCTCAAAGGATATTAATGAAATGAGACTGAGACCGAGGTATGAGACAAAATGTCATATTGACACATGGGAATGGAAAATAAGTTAAGGAAGCGCTCGTTGCATTCCCAAGCCAAAGCGGTGATTTGTTTAAGCATTATGTGTTTTTCAGTCTAGACACAAATAGATGTTTTGATGGTGGCAACAATTGAGATGGAGAACACAAGGGCAATGTGTAAAATGCCACATACATTGCTGATTCAATCTGCCCCCCATAGGATATTCATGGTGAAATAAGATGTCAATATTATTCTTAGGCTACACAAGTACATGGTGTAACATGGAATTTTGTTTGGTCATGTGGGTCAAATTTATTTAGTCATGGAATACTAGTTGTCTAGGACATTCATGGTATTAATACGAAGAAACAGTTTTATTAAATCAGAAAAAGTACATGGTGTAACATGGAATTTTGTTTGGTCATGTGGGTCAAATTTATTCATTCATGGAATACTAGTTGTCTAGGACATTCATGGTATTAACACTAGGACATTCATGGTATTAACACGAAGAACACAGTTTTATTAAATCAGCAAGCTTTTGTTGGATGCTTAATGCATGTACGAATAAGGAAGGACCAAATCTTTATCATTTTAGAAGCATAATATCCATAACATATCTAAAATTAGTGAAAAGAATTCAAAAGCACCTGATGTTGTGAGCTCATTGTGTTTTCATAGGAGGAGGATCTTTTATATAAATCATGTCTATTATGAATTTCCAACAAAAAATTATGAATCAAGCTTGTTGAGTCAATTTAAATAATGTTCAACTCTTGATTTCAAGTTGTGTCATACTTATGAGCCAAACTCATAAATACGACTCTACGAAATAAATATGACTTTGCATACAGTTTTATGTTACCTCTGATGAAATATGTTTATGTAGCAATGATAATGATGTGATAATATGCTTTCACATGATAGCTTGATATAACCCTTTATATTTCATGATGATTATATAGTTTTATGTTTATAATTATGTTATAATCTTATGATGGCATGTTGTAGCATGCATTTCCTTAACATTCATGATGATGTCATAGTCATGATGAACTGTGGTAGCATGCAGTTCCTTCATGTGCATGTTGATGATATATGTTTTCTAATGTTATAATTATAACTAATACAATGATGGCATGATAAGAAGTGGAGATTGACAATAAATCCACCCTTGGGTCTGGAAGGCCTGTTCATTCAATGATCTTATGGGGTCCCATAACCACAAAGGATAATTTATACACGTAACACCTTATGGGTTGGGGACTAACTCAATTAGTAAACCTATGCCAATAATTGTTTTTTGTTTATACAGTTACTAAAATTTTATGGACTGAGGTATTGTTGTTGGAGACAGGTATATAGAGAAGGATTTTTTATGCCTAGGGCTGGTGACTTAAGGGTGCAAATGGATGGATTATAGGCCAACCTTTCAAGATGCCCGGGGTACAATAATCTTGATGTTGGGGTTGGTGTATCAGCAAATAGATGTTGACAATTCTCAATGATGCCAAATTTCACTTAATTCTCATGAGGCCATAAGTTTACCGGAAGTTGGGAGGGTGGCTAAGCCACAAAACTTCCCATGGAACTTTTGATGCTTATTGTACGATCCACGAACATGTAATTGTAGAGGGCCCGTTCCTAGAGAGCAAGACCATCTGGAGAGTTGGGGATATTTGGAGGTTAATCAAATGGTATGATTTTGCGTGAGGTTGTGTGAGGGAGGAAGTAAACCAAGTGAATGGCTTGAATTAATGCATGCTTGTTTGAATTGAATTGATGCACAATGGCATAAATTGATTGATGCGCAATTGTTTGACTTGATTGTGTACTAGGAATTTGGTAAGATCAATCAATCATGTAGTTAAATAGGGTTTTATGTTTGTAATAGTATAGGTACGAGAACTACCCATGATGGCCACACAAGTAGCTCTCATTCCAACACAATAACACTAGTGTTGTACATGTCTTGTATGGGGATAATAAATGGGGATGATGCAACTTCAGGACGAAGTTTCCTGAAAGAGGGGTTTATGTAACACTCCAAATTTNATCCTTAAAAATCACACTTGAGTTGAACAATATATTTTAATTTTCACTAATAACCACACATGAGTTTCTTTAATAGCAATGCAACATAAAATAAATACTAAGAAACATGAACAATAATCACATCAATATAGACACAATATTTTTGGGTATGGAAACCCCCAAATAAAACCCAAGATGGGAAAACAAGTGCAATAGTCAGATATGAAATTTTATTATGAAGATATGGAATAATTACAATCCAGCAGATGAATTCACCCAAATTTGAAAAATAGAACCTTTGTACATCACTGGGAAAACCCCACAAAATAGTATGACCCCCTGCACAGCTATACGACCTCCTGCATAGTTGTATGGAAGCCGTATGACTGCTTCTATACGACTGGTATTGCTACAGCCTTTGCCGAGTTGTACGGCCTCCCTTTGCGTGAGTGTGTATGACCTTATGCTTTGCCTAATATGTTGGTGAATATTCCGGGTGAGTGCTCCTCCCTCTTCTATGCAAACTTCTTCCTCCAACTTTCCTGTCTGTCCCTGTGTATGTGTCCTCTCCACCAAATATTCTTTTAAATCAATGGCCAAGCGGAAACCCTAACTCTCACTATGGATCAATGGATGATATTCTCCGTTGAGATCAATGGCCAAGATTATATTAGCCATCACTTAAATTATTTCACTTTTCACTTTATAAAAGTGACTCCATTATGTGAAAATCAAATTAGATTAATAAATGTATTTTCCTAAGTCTAAACTTAGGAAAATCACATTAATGGATTTGGATTTATGTTTAATGTCTTCTAGCATGCAAGGACACATGCAATAATAGAAGACCTTCCTTGTTGCCATTTTATAACACTCCCTCTCAACAAGGAAGGGATTTGGTAGTAATCCCAACTTGTCTTTGAACTTCACAAAGCTGTGTCTGCAAAGTACCTTGGTGAAAATGTATGCCACTTGCTCATATGTCTGAATGTACTCCAACCGAATGGTTCCTTTATGTACATAGTCTCTCAGAAAGTGATACTGAATATCAATGTGTTTTCTTTGGTCATGGAACATTGGATTTTCAGATAGCCTGATGCCACTTTGATTGTCGCATTGAACTACTGTAGCCTCTAGCTCACTATAACATCCCCGGTTTTGAACCCATTTGCATTAATATACATGATACATGTGTTGTAAATAATCATGGTGAGGAGATAAGGGAAAAGGCCCCACCATCGATTTAGTTATGTTATGATAGGATTGGAATGGTCACCGATGGTATATCGGGACATACGGCATATATTAAATGGTGGCATCATGTAAATGTGCATTTTAATTAAATAACCCAACCAGCTATGTTCACTGCAACTAAATTGAGAAGGGGCATGACTCCTAAGGATAAGGAGGGGAAATGCTAAACCTTGAGCCATTGGGGGGAAGATAAAGCCATGTGTCACCTTGTTTAATTTCTCACCTTCCCTTGTCTCATAAAAAATGACCATATTAATTGTTCTACTGGTGGTTGGAGCTATTAATGCTGGCAGTGGAGTGTGGCAGGACTGCCATGCCTTGCTCACATGCACACTCCACTGGGCCGACCGATACGGTGGCAATAAGACCACTATGCCCGCAACTACACTCCCTCCATGACGCGATTAACCGATCATTCTTCCCACTCTCCCCACCGCCGACTATTCATTCTCCTCATGCTGAGTGGAGTTAAAAGGAGGACAATCCATTATGTGGGGGTTCGCCATTCCTCTCACACACTGCCTTGCTAATTGGAGAGACGTTCTTCCTCCTGTTCATGTAGAAGTCTGGGTTATTTCCTCCACCATTGCTGGATTGTGAAGGATTGTCGTGGTTTTGATTGGGGGGGATGTTTTTCCTGTGGTTTCCTTGGTGGTATGTTTTCTTCCTGTTTATGTTAAGGGCGCTTTTTCCCTTCCTCGCATTCCCATTGTAGTTGTCCAGAAATTTGTTATTGAACGTGGACTATGGTTATCTTCATCGTTCATTGGCTATTGTTTCCCACTTTTGTTGGCTGCATTTTCCTTGTAAATTGGTTGCTATAGATCACTGTGGAATTGTTTTGGCCACGATAGGGCCAAGAACGATTCAGGGGCTATTTTCCCCCGTCAAAGCTTTGGTTGCTGGTTTGCTGCATGAACGCAGTGGTTGATCTTCAGACTGCATTGGAGTGGTGATGAAGGCCTGATGTGCTTGACAAACCTGGTGTGTTTGGGAACCACACAGATAGAGCTAGTGGGATGGATTTCTTCTCCACAACCCCTGAATAGCACTGGAAGGGGAATCAGGGTCTGAGGGAATGCGTTGCAGAGAAAGGACTGATTTCCTTGTGTTGGGTGTGTGTGGGTGTCCTAGAAGTCAGACTAGCTTTGGTGTATATTTCCTTAGCTCTTCAATGAGCTCACCATCTTAGCATTTAGCCTTTCCCAACTCCTGGATGGCTTGATAAACCCAACTTTGTTGGCTTGGTCGATCTGCTGTTTGCCTGATAAACCTGACTGTGTTGGCTTGGCTGAACTGTGTACCGTTGTGGTGGAGTTATCCTTGGCTATGTGTAAGCTTGTTAGTTTCTTATTCCTTGGGGAATCATGCCCGGATCAGGGGTGGAAGCATTGCTAAGAGATTAAGGAGCACATGGGCCTACGGTTGGGTGGAATGTTGCAGCGACGTAGCTGGTTGCGAAACAAGTTCTCTATAAGATAAGTATTCTTGCATAACTTGTGTCTACAATTTTGTTTACCATTGATGAATGATGATATACATGTTAAATGCTGATCTATATATGCATGAGTATTGATTGATATGTTTTGCTTCCCTTGTTTATATGAATGATTATGCCTCGTAATATGTTTGATTTTTTAAGTATCATGCTTCAGCAGTAAATGTATGTATGTCCATGTTCGTTGGGCTAGATGCCTAGATGATGTGATATATAGTAGCATCCTTTTTCTCGGTCAGAGGGTAGAGGACGTTACAGTGTGGTATCAGAGCTTTGGTTGCATCATGGACCTGAATGGGCCATGAAAGACCAGATAGCAGAGGAAGGTTACCTTCTGCCTAGCAAAGATTAGAGAACTTTCACAAAAATAGCCTTGGTTTCAGAAAAATTTCAAAGTGTTTGGCCATCAGCACATCGAAAAGCTTAGACAAATGGTTCGCCGATGCTTAGCTGATTGAGCACCATCATTGCGGGTGGCTACAGGACTATCCTTCTGACGGATAGAGCCTTCGACCGCTGATGCCACGAAGGAAAGACGCTATGGAAACCGACGCAGTGGAAACTTTTTGAAAAAATCTCTAAATAATGAAATCATCGGCCATTGAAAGACATTAGTGGTTTGTGCACCCGCCGTTGTGGAAGCCTAGTGCACTAAACCTCTGACGCATACAAGTTTCGACTGCTGATGACCGATGTGTTTCACCTCGCTGATCGAAAACAAACATTTGATTTGATCAGCGTTGGATAAGAGATGGTTGAGCTGATACGAAGGTGAGAGAAGGTGAAGGATCACTGAAAATTAGTTGGTTGAACCGCCGACGATGACGACAAAGTGAAAGTTTTTGAAAAAAAATTTAAGGCAAGAAAATCATCGATGATTAGCAGACGTTAGTGGTATTGATTGCTGATGAACAGTGGCAAGAATTAGCTGATGATGTGTCCGTTGTTGCAGCTATGTAATGGACTATCTGCCTGACAGATAGTTGCTCCGACAGCCGACGCGGCGGAAGACAAGAAGGAAAATTTGCAAAAATTTGCGTAAGTGAAGAAAACATCGGAAAATAATAGGAGATCAGACCATCGATGAACTGCAGTTGCGACTGCTTAGTCTTCCACTCGCCAATGCCGAGGTGTTAGTGAATTATGGTTCCAATAAAGAAACTACAGAAATATGGGGGTTTAATCCCGTCCAATGAAACAACAGATCCGATCGTTGATCGAAAATGAATAGAGATGTCGCTCGAAAGAGTTAATGCTAGTGGAACCACCGTTGCGGATGCCTAGAGGACTAAGTGTCCGATACCACCGTAGGATGCCGCTCCAACCGTCGACAAAGATTTGGTTCATGGAAATTATAACGAGATTGTTGGCTGCCATTGTGGAATGATAGACCACTGCAGGCCCGATACGGTGGAAGGAAATAGACAAGAGACCCACCGATACAGTGGAGACATTTAGATGTTCTAGCCGCCGAAACGTCAGAAAGGAATAAGCAAATAGACCGCTGCTGAATTAGGTGTTTTGAACACCGAAGTATCGGAAATACAGTTGGGAGGAGGTCTGATTGGGCCAAGGAATTTGGGGTTTTCAAGAGAATTTATCAGTGATTTTTCAAGTAGTTTTCAACTGTCTTTTAGTAGGTTTTCAGCAGATTTCAGCAGATTATCAGTGGTCATAGGGCTGAAAAGAAAGAGAGAAAAACTTTGTGTTTTAAGAAAAATTGTGTTTTATGAATTTCCAAAAGAGGAAGGTAAGTAGTTTTGATTTATATTAAATGACATGCATCTAACAATTTCCTGCTAACACATTGTAGAAACATAGACAACTTCCAAGAGCAGTACTCCAGAAAGAACAGTGTAGTAAAGCAAGAGGTGGTTCAGTCATGAGAACCCATGATGGGTATGATGCTCAAGATTCGTACGAGCGTGCATAAGATGCCATGGGAGAAAATGTCCGTAATGGAAATGATGACATAGAGTCTAATGGAAGGAGATTCTAGGGGACACCATTTGAAGTTGCAGCCACCATGAGAAGCTTGGTTAAAGCCCAGGAAGAGTAGCATTAGTTGAATGCTGCCATATTGCAGAGTTTGACAGACTTATAGAAAAATATAGATTCTGGATGAGGTACATCAAGACCGGAAGGTAGTAAGAGCAGCACTAGGAGAAGGAGAAGAACTTCTAGTGGATCATCTGATTCTGAAGAATCCAGCAGAGATACAAGTTCATCTTCACATAAAAAGAAAAGATGAAGACACCATTGTTACGGAGAGAAATTCCTATGGCTTGGGGTACCACAATAGACAGCTTTGACTCCAGAAATCAATCTTTCCCAATATGCAATAGAAATAAAATGTCTAACACTAAAGGATCAGACCTTGTACCTTATTCCGGATGGTTGAAGTAGATCCCCGTTGAGCTTTCCAATATTCAGCTTGAATTGATATAATACTCCCTCAAAAACAAGTAAACAATACAAGCATACTATATATCATGGTGTTAGATATATTCTAGCATATATAATCAATAATGTAAAAGCATTTGACATATTCCAATGGATACAATATTCAATCAAATACACATCATTGGACAGGAAAAGATAGTTCTTATTAATATAAATCAGAGATTACAGGATAGATACAACCTCTGACGGCACGTTTGCGAACCGGAGAAACTGAATCCCCCACTTGGGCCTCCACCACCTCAATCCTCCATCTCACGATAGCAAGCTCACTAGAAAAAGGAAAGCTTGGGAAGAACAAAAAAGTGCTCCAAAGGGACAAAGGGATGCAGACTCAAGCATAAATTCCGGCAACAATGGACTATAGTTTCGTTGCTTTCAATCTCTCTATATGCCTTTAATGTACCAAGGGGTTCCTTATATAGCTTCACAAGGGATAATGAAGGGTTGAATCCGAGCGATCTCAAGGCATATGGAAGGCCAGGAGTTGAATGAGTCGGATCCATGTCAAGGAAAACTCCAAAAGGATTTGGACTATGCACACATCCCGATGTATGCGGTTATAGGAGTCAAACCCGCGTATGTACGCGGTTATCGGGTAAAAAGCCACATATATCATTTTTTATATAATTTTAGGGATGATCAAGAAACATCAAAGGATAAAATATGGTCCATGGGGTATAAAAAGTCTGCAGCGGGATAGGGGAAGGCCATAGAAAGTGTGATTCACCTGGAGTGGTGAAATACGCTATAACAGATGCCCCCTAATGTGTGAGGTCAGAGGGGTCATACGATGGCTAAAATACATTATAAGTCCATCCCAGAAGTGGAGTGATGAAGGATCCCAAATGGAAGACCAACCACCCAATCAGCATAGTACAATGATACAACTCTGCATATAACTGCAAGTACATATAGCAGTCCAGGATACATAAGAGTACAATGGCCATGAATAGGCATAATACATTATATCACATATGTGGTCATCGCCACGTACAATATACATAGATCAGAATCTCCATGATGAAGATATACAAAGGACCATGATCTCCAAAATGGCTGAAGATATACAATAGATCAAGATCTCCATAGTGGCTGGAAATGTCTGACATACACTGGAATCAAGTCACGAGAGCTGAAATCTCATGAACACTGGCACGATCAAGGACGTAGCATATAAGAGATGCCACCAGTCTAGAAGGTCTTCTACACAAATCGCTACGAGTACATGTCCTACTATGCGAATAGAGGTGTCGAGGTCGAACATAGTAGTCCATCTTCTGATTACTGGTCATTGATGTATACCGTTAACAGACACGAGATTACCCACCGATAATGAAAATGGGAATCAAGGTACTAGAGTGCAAACTAACAAGTGTGAATAGATGTGTTGAGGTCGAACACTTGAGAGAATCCATCAATCAGGGGACATTGATGTATTCCCAAGAAACTGTCGATGGCGAGAGAACCTACCACTGATGACTACAAGTCTCAAGGCACTCAAAAGGACTCTAGATTCCAATCCCAGAATAAATGATCTGAAGTCGATGGGATGAAATCCGCTGGAAGGAGGGCATTAAGTCATCCCCCATCATCCAACACGATGTACTCAGCAAAGCTGTCTAATGTGGAAGGACTCAATCATAAAGTGCATGAACCAGTAACTGTATCGAGAATGGCCGACATGCAAAGTCAAGATAACTGAGGAATGGCCGACACAAGTTTCAACTTCCTTCGAACAAGAGCATAACGGCGTATGGTGACTGAATGAAGGCAGCATAGACTCGATATACAAACTGGGACATCTCTGTGACACAGGAGGCATCAATAGAGGCTCCATAGGGACTGGAAGCTTAACCAGTCGGTGGAAATAAACTCAGATAAACGAGTACAGCTCCTAAGTCAAACTATAACCCAACCAATGGTTGTGATATATAGTGCTCTGTTCGAAGGCGACATGACTCGACAGCTGCCAAAGATAACATCTTTCCTTTTCCAGCTTTTTGGTTTTTTTATTTTTTTTTTGGACTTTTTCAGTTATTTGAAAATCTTGAAAAAATAATAAACTAGCTTTATAGTTACAAACTAGGAGGAGATGAGTGTCATAAGGTCAAACAAACTAGTTCCAAGTAGTGGAACATACCTATGCTCAATGCAAGGATACATGTGTAGGATATCGACACTCGGGGGAAAATCCCCTCCCGGTAAAAAGGGAATCAAGCTGCGAAGGATATATAAAATGGCTCTACATGGCTAGGCATGAGACAAGCTTGGGCTATATGGCTGAAAAGCAATGTTAGGGGAGCTGGCATAAAGCTCAATAAGGCAGGCAAAGCTCATGATAATGCATTCACAACTTGACATAAGGGGATTCCGGAGGGAAACAGGCCATCATAAGATCAAGAGGAGTATGAGGATCTTGCTCAAGGACATGGCGGGACTAAAAGGGACTCCCGAACCTAAGAGAGGACTCACAGCATGGGTACCAAATGCAAAGGGGAGCTAACTAGGACACCCAGGTATAGGAAAGCTCTACCATTCACATAGTACCACTTCTAACAACAACATGAAGGTTCTGTGATACCATGGAATGGGTTCGTACCTAAGGTTAAGATAGAATGGTCATAAGGCAATGCATAAGTGCAAGAGGATGTGAAATCCTAACCTATATGCTAGTTCAGACATAATACCTATGATAGGAACGAACGGTTCGAAACCTCGGAGAGAGTGTACAAAAACTGGATCCTACATGACAACCATATTAGTCTAAGACAACCCAAAATAGTCAATAAAGAATCCAAACTATAGGATAGAGGGAGAAATGATCATGACAACTGCTCCCAAAGGAAACAATGCGGTGAATGATGGGACATAAAAAGGAAAGTAAGGTGTAGACCCAAAATCCATGCATCCACTACCACCCCCGTGAGGGTGACCACTGGTGAAAAGATAGAGCAAAAGGAATAAAAATCCTCCAAAAATGGAGTAGAGGATGGAATATGACCATTCCCAAATCTATGAGCACGGCAAGGGGCTATGATGCCCCCAAGTCTGACACCAGAGTCTGTACTAGGACCAAGGATGGGTGATAAGATACCAGGCATGCCAAAAATAAAAGGACCCAAACTCAAGAGAGCATAAATATACTCAAGTCATCACGATCCCAAAGGCCAACTAGCGCACAAAGAGCACACTCCTAAAAAAATCTATAGCCAAAATACAAGAAAACCAAGGGGAGGATATGTGAGCTCCCGAATGCAGCAGGTATGTCTCGCCTAGGAGAGGCTTGAAACTCCCATACACTACAAGCGAAGGTATGTAACCAATTATAATGGCCCTCATCTTCAACACATATAGCGACTATGCTGTCTGACGTCTACTTGGCCGGGACACCTGCAGAATAACCTCTACAAGTACCCCCTCGATATCCTAGGTAAGGCAACTAAGGTCACCTCAATATAATCAATGCTCAGGCGGACAGTTGCAGGCGGGATTGACTGTATGGGCAGGGTAGCAAAGCTCGAAACTCTCGAAAGATCCCCCAGATATGAATACAATCCTGGAAATATCTCTAGTGCTACTCAGTTATGACTAGGGGTCATCCCAATCAATAACCGCTCACACTGCCTCGTGCTTAACTCCCGTTTGAGAGGAGGATCCTGAGAACGATGGTTATGTCAAGGATTTCACACACTCCCTGGACAGACACCTAGATGTTGTTGTTTAGTGATCTTGGAGAATTGACTTATAATGAACTATTCCAAGATCCTAAAACCTAAGCTTGTTAGTGCACCCTAAAAAAGAAAAGAGTGTAATTCATTTTAATTAGCGTTGATTTTAATTGGCTGTAATTACTCAAAGGGAAATGGCCGTGCAACTAGTGAAGTTATGACTCAGCAGTGAAGTAAATATGCACACCATAACAAACAATGCTAAGTGCAATCTTTGTCAAATGAAAAATAGGGTATGCCACTACATGAGATGCATAAATATATATTTCTTTCTGAATGCCAATGCAATCCTTCCTATATGAAAGCCTAAATAAAACTCTCATCCAAGCAATCCAATGCAAGTACCCCCTCAAATCCATATGCAAAAAATGTAACTACATTGTATTTTTCAATATAAAAGAATGAAAAATGCAATAAAAGTCATCTAAAACTCTCAGTCTCTGCAGCAAGTATAAAAGACAATCCCAGCAAGACACTGAGACAAAAAGAGTAATGCACTAATGGAAAAACAAAAAGGATAAATGACTAAAACTATTTTCAAAGAAAAATCAATGAAAGAGCGGTCTCTGGTCACAAAAGAAGCATCCAATAGACAACATCAGACCCAAGGAAGACCCAACCACACTCACAACCCACCCAGCAACTTCCCACAACATCAAACTCACCAAAAGGGAGGATGTACGCAACTGTATAAAGAACAGCTGCGTATGTACACGATTTATGGCCAAAAATCCACGTATGTACATGACTTTTGGCCAAAAACCCACGTATACAGAGAAGGCAGTGGTAAAAAGCAGGCCAAGGACAAACCAATAAAGGGGAGTGTCAATGGACAAATATACTATAAAATGCGACACATAAACAGGGAGAAACCAAGAGAAAATCAATAATATCAATCCCATTGTGCCCCCAACCCCAAATAAAAACAAGGAACATCCCCAACGGAGTCGCCAATTCTGTTACAGAGAGAAATTCCTATGGCTTGGGGTACCACAACAGACAGCTTTGACTCCAGAAATCAATATTTCCCAATATACAATAGAAATAAAATGTCTAACACTAAAGGATCAGACCTCGTACCTTATTCCGGACGGTTCTGAGTAGATCCCCGTTGAGCTTTCCAATCTTCAGCTTGAATTGATATAATACTCCCTCAACAACAAGTAAACAATACAAGCATACTATATATCATGGTGTTAGATCTATTCTAGCATATATAATCAATAATGTAAAATCATTTGACATATTCCAATGGATACAATATTCAATCAAATACACATAATTGGACAGGAAAAGATAGTTCTTATTAATATAAATCAGAGAAATCAGAGATTACAAGATAGATACAACCTCTGACGGCACGTCTGCGAACCGGAGAAACTGAATCCCCCACTTGGGCCTCCACCACCTCAATCCTCCATCTCACGATGGTAAGCTCACTAGCAAAAGGCAAGCTTGGGAAGAACACAAAAGTGCTCCAAAGGGACAAAGGGATGCAGACTCAAGCATAAATTCTAGCAACAATGGACTATAGTTTTGTTGCTTTCAATCTCTCTATATGCCTTCAATGTACCAAGGGGTTCCTTATATAGCTTCACAAGGGATAATGAAGGGTCGAATCCAAGCGATCTCAAGGCATATGGAAGGCCAGGAGTCGAATGAGTCGGATCCATGTCAAGGAAAACTCCAAAAGGATTTGGACTATGCACACATCCCGATGTATGCGGTTATAGGAGTCAAACCCGCGTGTGTACGTGGTTATCGGGTAAAAATCCACGTATATCATTTTTTATATAGTTTTAGGGATGATCAAGGAAACATCAAAGGATAAAATATGGTCTATGGGGTCTAAAGAGTTTGCAGCGGGACAGGGGAAGGCCATACAAAGTGTGATTCACCTGGAGTGGTGAAATATGCTATAACAACCATAGGGATCACTCTCGAGATGAATTTAGGAAAGCTAAACCTCCTACATTTGATGGCGAGATAAAGACAGGACAAGAAGCTAAAGCTTGGCTTCTTGGGATAAAGAGTACTTTCAAGTGCAGGATTATTCAGGAAACATGAAGGCAAGAGTTGCAATATTCAATATGAATGGAAGAGCATCCATTTGGTGGGAACACTTCAAGCAAGTAAAGAAGATCAGTGAAAGGAGACTGAAGTGGAAACAGTTCAAGAAGTATTTCAGGAAGAAATACCTCTCTGACAGGTATTATGATGACAAGATCAAGGAGTTCCATGAGATGAGATTGGGACAACAGACCATGGATGAATATGCAAATAAGTTTTTCGAATTGTTGAGGTATGTCCAGAGATGAAAAAGTGAAGATCCAACAGTTTCTAAGTGGATTGCCTCAAGCTTACAAAGATAGAATCGAGTTCTATGAGCCGAGAACTCTCAAAGAAGCAATAAGAAAGGCTAAGTATTGCTATGAAGAAAGAAAAGGTAAACCTGATTACCATAAGGCATGGAAGGACAAGAAGAATGAGAAATTTGATCAAAGAAGGAAAGGTTTCAAACCTTATAGATTCAGGAATCAACAGAAGTATCCATCCCAAGCTGCGAGTGATCCAGTTGGAGTGACAGGTGGAAAGCCTAAAGAGCCACATCAGAATAAAGGTCCACTCAAATGTTGGAAATGTGAAGGACCTTACTTGCGCAAATATTGTCCACTTGAGAATGAAAGTGCAAGACCATCTTATAACTTTCAGGGAGCAGAAACAATGGGTCAAGTAGCAAGAGCAGTCCCTAGAATTTATGCAGCACTAGAGGACCGCTAGGAAGATCACCAGTCAACTGTGGTTGAAGTTGCAGGTAAGATTGTTGAACAATCTGTTTCTATTTTGATTGACCCTGGTTCTACTCATAGTTACATTAATCCTAGAGCAGTGGATATTTGTGCTTTTAAGAAGGACAAGCATAGAAAACCTTGGCTAGTTCAGCTAGCCACGGGGACTAAGAGAAAGGTCAGGGAAGTGGTAGAGAAATGTCCATTGGTTATGAATGGATTGATCACTTGTGTAGATCTAAATGTTCTACTGCTTGGTTCCTATGATGTTCTCATTGGAAAGGATTGGTTAGAAGCTCACCGAGTGAAGCTTGACTGTTATAACAAGACTTTTGAATGCATGGATGAAGAAGGAAACCCAGTAGTGGTGAAAGGTATTCCAAAGGTAATTTCAGTAAGATAGGTTTCAACAATGCAGTTGAAGAAGTTCTGTAGGAAATATTGCCAGTTGTATGTAGCTCATATTCTGGAACCAACGGGAGATGAGACTCCTAGGTTGGAGGACTATCAGGTGTTATAGAAATTCAAGGATGTGTTTCTTGATGAGATTCCAGGGCTTCCTCCAAAGAGGGACATTGATTTCACCATTGAACTTGTGCCAGGAGCAGCACCAGTGTCCAAGACACCCTACAAGATGAGTACACCGGAGATGCTAGAGTTGAAGATGCAACTGCAAGAGTTGTTAGAAAAGAAGTATATCCAGCCGAGTTTTTCTCCTTGGGGAGCACCAGTTCTATTTGTGAAGAAGAAATATGGCACACTCAGGTTATGTATTGATTACAGGCAGTTGAACAAGGTTACTATGAAGAATAAATATCCTTTGCCTAGGATTGATGACCTCTTTGATCAAATGAGAGGAGAAAAGGTATTCTCCAAGATTGACTTGAGGTCTGGTTACCATCAGGTGAGAATCAAGGATGAATACATTCATAAGAAAACATTCAGGACAAGGTTTGGACATTATGAGTTTGTAGTGGTACCATTTGGTCTCACAAATGTAGCAGCTACATTTATGTGCCTTATGAACAGCGTCTTCAGTAAGTATTTGGACAATTTTTTTCTTGTTTTCCTTGATGACATTCTTGTTTATTCTAAGAATGAGGAAGAACATGAAGATCATTTGAGACTGACATTACAAGTGCTCAGAGAACATCAGTTGTATGCAAAATTGAGCAAGTGTGACTTCTACAGGGATAGAATTCAGTATTTAGGTCACATTATCTCAGAAGAGGGTATATATGTAGACCCTAAGAAGATCGAAGCCATTATGAATTGGCCTAATCCAAGAAATGTGATAGATGTAAGATATTTTATGGGACTTGCTGGATACTACAAGAGATTCATTGAAGGATTTTCCAAGGTTGCACATGCCATCACTTTTTTGCAAAGGAAGGGAGTAAAGTTTGAATGGGCTTTGAAGTGTGAAGAAAGCTTCCAGTGGTTGAAGAATATTCTCACCAGTGCACTGGTATTGAAGGTTGCAGACCTAGAGAAATATTTTGTGGTATGTACCGATGCATGCGGACAAGGGCTTGGAGGACTCCTTATGCAAGACAACCACGTGATATGTTATGAGTCAAGAAAGCTGAAGGAGCATGAGAAGAAATATGCCACTCATGATCTAGAACTTGCAACCATAGTACATGCTCTCAAAATGTGGAGACATTACTTGATGGGTAGAAGATTTGAACTCAAAACAGATCACTGTGGACTAAAGTATTTGTTTGATCAACCTACTCTTAATGCTAGGCAAGCGAGATGGCTGGAATTTTTATGTGAGTTTGATTTCAAAATAAAGCACATAAAAGGAAAAGAAAAAAAGGTAGCTGATGCACTCAGCAGGAAGGTACAGGAAATGCATGCGGCATCTCTTAGTATTTTCCAATCAAATTTGAGGCAGTAGATTGTTAATCATGTTACTGGAGATGAATTGTATGAGTAGGTAAAAGACAAATTGCAACAGCAAAGTCTTGAGAAGAAGTATGAGGGATATAAATTGGAAGAAGATGGACTTCTCACTTATAAAGGTAGAATTTATATTCCGAATGTAGCAGATTTGAAGAGAGTTGTTATGGATGAAATCCATCAAGCTCCGTATTCTGGTCACCTAGGGTACCAGAAGATAACTGCTACAGCTAGAAAGCAGTAATTTTGGCTAGGAATGAAAAAGGACATGGGTGAATACATTTCAAGGTGCATGAAATGTCAATAGGTACAGGTTGAGCATCAACATCCAGCAGGTTTGTTGCAGCCTTTGCCAATCCCAAAATGGAAATGGGAAGTTATTTTCATGGATTTTATTATAGGATTTCCAATGACTTGGAGACAACATGATTCCATCATGGTTGTGGTAGAAAAGTTGAAAAAAGAAACACATTTTATACCAGTGAAGTCTATGCACAAGACTAACGACATTGCAAATATCTTCATGAAGAAGATTTTTAAGTTTCATGGATTGTTGAAAGCAATAGTTTCTGACAGAGATGTCAAGTTCACTTCCAATTTCTAGAAGGGATTGTTTGCAGACTTGGGTACAAAGCTAAAATTTAGAACTACATACCATCCTTAGACAGATGGGTAGACAGAAAGAGTTAATCAGATGCTTGAACATATGCTTCGCATGTATGTGATGGACAAACCAACCGAGTGGGAAGATTACTTACACTTGGTGGAGTTTGCTTACAACAATGGACAGCAGGAATCCTTGGGGATGAGTCCGTACAAAGATTTGTATGGAAGAAAGTGTAGGACACCAATGACTTGGAATAACCCAATGAATAGAGTTGTGCTTGGACCTGAGTTGCTCAAGGAAATGGAGCAAGTGGTTGTAAAGATCAGGCAAAATCTGAAAGCAGCACATGATAGACAGAAAATCTATGCAGATAAGCATAGGATGAACATAGAGTTCAGTGTTGGGGATCATGCTTACCTCAGAGTGAAAGCAAAGAAAAGTTCCTTGAAGCTTGGAAGTTGTGCCAAGCCATCACCTAGATATTGTGGGCCATTTGAAGTGCTTGAAAGAATAGGGCTTGTTGCATATAGACTTGCATTTCCTGCTAGTACTAGAGCTCATAAATTTTTTCATGTTTCTTTGCTTAAGAAATATTTACATGATCCTAACCATGTGATAAATTGGGATGTGATTCAGGTGGAACCCGAGGGAGAGTTCCAAATCGAGCCAATGGGCATCCTCGACAGGAAGGTCACAATGCTCCGAAACTGAGCCATAGGGCAGGTAAAGGTGCAATGGGAACACTACGGACTTGAAGAGGCTATGTGGGAGCTGGAGGATGCCATGTGATTGGCACATCCATTTTTGTTCAATCTTGCGGAACACTGAGGCGATACCAGTGTAGCATTTTATTCAAAATTTGTAAAGCACTGAGGACACGAGGGCTTCACTTGTTGGCCAATATCCTATCACGTTAGTTCATATTGTGGGTTTTAAAATTAACAAAAATCGAACCAATATATTGCAGGTATTGGGGGGATGAGGGGTTTAAGGTGGGGGTGGGGAGGGTGGTTTATAAGGATTGAGGTATAAAAAGGGGTGGGGAGGAGGTTTTAAGTATTGGGAGGG
Organism: Pseudotsuga menziesii; assembly: GCA_001517045.1. Taxonomy (NCBI): domain Eukaryota; kingdom Viridiplantae; phylum Streptophyta; class Pinopsida; order Pinales; family Pinaceae; genus Pseudotsuga; species Pseudotsuga menziesii. Next base: position 637,586 of record LPNX010563966.1, read on the forward strand.
GGTTTCAACAAAAAGAGTTTGGGTCAATATCTCTCGAAATTAAGGGTATTCTTTAATATCCCACGATTGCACGTGCTATGTGAGAGGTTCACTAACTGAAGTCCCCATGACTGAGGACAACGCTATTTAAGGGGGAGGGGAATGTAACATCCTGAGTTTTGACCCCGTTTGCATTAATATACATGATACATGTGTTGTAAATAATCATGGTGAGAAGCTAAGGGAAAAGGCCCCACCATCATTTTAGTTATGTTATGATTCAGATTGGAATGGTCACTGATGATATATTGGGACATACGGCATATATTAAATTGTGGCATCATGTAAATGTGCATTTTAATTAAATAACCCAACTAGCTATGTTCACTCCAAATAAATTGAGAAGGGGCATGATTCCTAAGGATAAGGAGGGGGAGTGCTAAACCTTGAACAATGGGGGGGAAGATAAAGCCATCTGTCACCTTATTTAGTTTCTCACCTTCCCTTGTCTCATTAAAAACGACCATCTCAATTGTTTTGCTGGTGGTTGGAGTTGTTAATGCTGGTGGTTGGAGCTGTTAATGCTGGCATTGGAGTGTGGCAGGACTACCATGCCTTGCTCACACACACACTCCACCGGGCTGACCGATATGCTAGCAGGAAGACCACTACGCCCGGACCTGCACTCCCTCCATGACGCGATTAACCGATCGTTCTACCCACTCTCTCCACTGCCAACTGTTCATTTTCCTCATGCTAAGTGGATTTAAAAGGAGGACAATCCATTGTGTGGGGGTTCACCATTCCTCTCACACACCACCTTGCTAATCGGAGAGACGTTCTTCCTCCTATTCATGCAGAAGTCTAGGTTTTTTCCTCCACCATTGCCGGACTATGAAGGATTGTCGTGGTTTTCACTAGGGGGATTTTTTCCCATGGTTTCCTTGGTGGTATGTTTTCTTCCTGTTTATGTTAAGGGTGATTTCCCCCCTGCTCGCATTCCTACTGTAGTTGTCCAGGAATTCGTTATTGAATGTGGACTGTGGTTATCTTCATCATTTGTTGGATTTTGTTTCCCACTTTTGTTGGCTGCATTTTCCTTTTAAATTGGCTACTGTAGATCATTGTGGAATCATTTTGGCCACGATAGGGACAAGAATGATTCAGGGGTTTTTTTCCCCCATCAAAGCTCTGGTTGCTGGTTTGCTGCATGAACACAGTGGTTGGTCTTCGGACTGCATTGGAGTGGTGATGAAGGCCTGATGTTCTTGACAAACCTGGTGTGTTTGGGAACCACACAGACAAAGCTAGTGGGATGGATTTCTTCTCCACAACCCATGAATAGCATTGGAAGGGGAATCAGGGTCTGAGGGACTGTGTTGCAGAGAAATGATTGATTTCCTTGTGTTGGGTGTGCGTGGGTGTCCTAGAAGTTAGACTATATTTGGTGTAGGTGTCCTTAGCTCTTCAATGAGCTAACTAGCTTAGCATTTAGCCTTTCCCAACTCCTGGATGGCCTGATAAACCGGACTGTGTTGGCTTGGCTGAACTGTGTACCATTGTGGTGGAGTTATCCTTGGCTGTGTGTAATCTTATTAGTTCCTTATTCCTTGGGAAATCATGCTTGGCTCAGGGGTGGCAGCGTTTCTAAGAGATTAAGGAGAACGCAGGCCTATGGTTGGGTGGAACATTGTAGCGACATAGCTGGTTGCGGAACAAGTTCTCTATAAGATAGGTATTCTTGCCTAAGTTGTGTTTGCAATTTTGTTTACCATTGATGAATGATAATATACATTGTAAATGCTGATCTGTATATGCATGAGTATTGATTGATATGTTTTGCTTCTGCTGTGTATATGAATGATTATGCCTCGTAATATGTTTGATGTTTTAAGTATCATGCTTCAGCAGTAAATGTATGTATGTCCATGTTTGTTGGGCTAGATGCCCGGATAATTTGATGTATAGTAGCATCCTTTTTCCTGGTTGGAGGGTTGGGGACGTTACACTCACACTCGAATAACCTTGAAAGCAACTTCTTTAGCCACATTCCCTCATAAGAAACCAAACTTGCTGCCATGTACTCAGCCTCTACCGAGCTCAATGCAACTGAATTATGTTGAACCAAGCGACAACCCATGACCCAATGCTGAAGTAGCAACCTGAAGTGCTCTTTCGATCTTACACACATCCTACCCAGTCAACATCTTTGAATCTTACTAACTATCCACTCCCACCGCACTCATAAACCAACCCATACTCCACTGTACCTTTGATGTAGTGAAGCACATGTTTTGCAGTCATCCAATGCACTCTCTGAGGGTCCACCATGAGCTGGATCAAAGAGTTGACTGCAAAGCTAATATATGGTTTTGTGTTGTCCAGATACATGAGCGATCTGATAAGCTGACGATACAAAGTAGGATCAAATCTGCTTGACCCCGATGCATCAATATTCCTCCAGTTGGAAGCTAGAGGTATGGACATAGGCTTGCAATCCACCATCCTAAATCTCTTCAAGATATCCACTGCATACTTTCCCTATCCAATGAAGAAGCATTTGTCTCTCTGCCAAACCTCCAAACCTAGGAAGTAATGCATTAATCCAAAGTCTTTTATCTCAAAATCAACTGCAAGGTTGGACTTGTAGTCCTCAATCAGCCTCTCATCTCCTGTAAAAAAGAGATCATCTACATATAAGAAAAGTATAAGAGGCACCTCACCTATCAATAAGTATAGGTTGTGGTCTGCCTCACTCCGCTAGAATCCCATCTCTCGTAGATAGTTGTCTATCCTCTTGTACCATGCCCGAGGTGTCTACTTGAACCCATAATGAGTTCTCTGCAACCTGCATACATGTGTCTCCCTATTCTTCACATCAAACCCCTCGGGGTACTCAATCAATACCTCCTGTATAACTCCATTGAGGAAAACAATCTTGACATCCATCTAATGAACACACCATCCCATCTCTGCTACTAATGAGATAATGGTATGAATAGAATAATATCTAGCAACAAGGGAAAATGTCTATTTATAGTCAATTCCTTCCTTTTGTGAAAACCCCTTTTCCACGAAGCATGCCTTGTACTCCTCCATGCTTCCATTTGCTGCATGCTTCACCTTGTAGATCCATCTAGATCCCACCACTTGTTTTCCCTCTGGACTCGACACAAATTCCCATACCTGGTTTTTCATGATGGAGTCATACTCCTCAACCATAACTTCCTTCCACACATCATGTTGTGCAACCTCCTCAAAAATAAAACGTTCGGAGTTAATCAACTGCGTCATCAATTCCATATAGCTAAGTCTCTATAGTGGTTTTCTCTGTTCGACACACCAGGCACATAGAGAGGGGGGATGAATCTATGTGTGCATTCTTTATTACTTTTTCAATTTTAACAATCAACAACTAATTTTTCAATGCGTTATTCTACCATTTGCATAATCATTTCATAAACATCTATCACTTAATCATTTATAAATCATAAGAATCTAAATCATGAAGTTATAACAAGAACCATAGCACAAGAGAACACAACACCATATGATTTTGTAATCTTTTTGTATTTGTTTTGGAACAGTTACAACCATGAGGTAAAATCAGCACCTACTGATACAAAGAGCACCTACTCTTCATCTAGGACCCTGCCTGGTTTTATTAGACCCTGCTAAGAATGGTTTGAGGAGTCCAATCCTCAAGTGCAAGTTACTACTTGCAAGCTTGATGCCAATCTCTGATTGTCATCAATTTGTTGCTCAACAACGCTGCTCATCATATCAGCTCATCATCTTTGCTCATCAACGCTGCTCATCATCTTTGTTTCTCATCAACACTGCTCATCATATCAGCTCATTATCTCTGCTGCTCAACCAATCTTTGCTACTAGTCATTTGCTTATCACTCTCATCAATACTGCTTCAGCATTGCTAGTTCTTCTCACCAACACTGTTGGTCACTGTACAGTTGCTATCACTTATCATCAATCACAAAGATATTCCCATCATCTAGTTTGCTCTTGTGCATCATCTTCATCAACAACTCATCTTCATCATCAATAGATAAGCATCAAAACAGTATCATCATCCATATATATACATGTGTAGGGTTTATCTTGATCAAACTTGAACTATGCAAACTATAGCAGACTGTCATCATAACTTCACAATCATAACATCATCTCTATATCACTGTATATGTATGTGTTATTACATCATCATTTAGTGGCTAGGGTTTGCATCATAGATAGATAGGGAATCATTACTGTCATCAAGGTGTCTTTCAAGTCAATCACTGTCAAAGTCAATTTGTATTCTTATTCATCACTCTCAATATTGTTAAGGTGACACATATCACTGTCATACATACATTAATGTCAAAGTAACATACATCATTGGCATCATTGTCAATGTAATTTATCATATATATTTGTCACTATAACTTAATGTCTATGTCAAACCCAAGCAAGTCCAAGATTTGATCTTGACTGCTACTGCAAATGGGAGATTAGGGCATCATTTGCTTGCCTAACATGTCAAACACTATCAATGCAGAGATGAGAACACTGTCAAACAGCCCTAAACCATGACTAGGTATTTTGGAACTGTTTACCCTCCATCAAAATTTGGGTTTTCCTAGAACATCATTCTTAGATGTGTATCAAGCTAGGACTGTTTACAAACTGTCATTAAAAGATTCAGACTGAGGAGAAGAACTAGGTCTGTGTTTTATCTTGTAAAACTTGGACTATGTTAATACTAATAGTCTTCAAACCTCAACACTTCGGAACTGTTGTTACCACCATGTGCATGGAGTATTTACTATGGAAGCCTTTAATAAAATTTGGACTGTTTATACCTATGCTGCTTGAAAATATGGTAGTTGCTGCAATAAATTAGGGCCACACAAAAACACCAAAAAGGACATAAAAAAAATTGATTGCTACTAACAAATTGGGTTTGATCCTCTGCTAACAAGATTGCCTCAATCAAAGAAATGTCAGTCAAAAAGAATTCTGCAATAAAACTGGACTGTAAAAAGAGCTACCACCCAATATTTTCAGTCTGCTACCAGCGAATTTACTCCATCAGTCAGGCGAGTTATGCCTCATCTGCGAGCTCTCTCTCAGTCTCCTCCTTCACCTTACTATTGCTACCTCAGTCATCCAAAATTTGACTTAGTCTGCTCCTTCGCTACCTTAGTGACGAATTTTCTTCAGTCACGAAAATTGAGAGCACATTCCAAAATTCCACACTAAAAATGAGATCACTGAAAGGGTATTTATATTGTTTTTTTTAAGACACGACTTGTATAAAAAAATATTTTTATTTTTATTTATTTTTTGAATTTAATTACAGCCGACCTGGCATACTTTGTCAATTAAAAATTTTATTTTAATTCTTTATGAGCCGACCTTCTCATAAAAATATATCCACATCTTGTGGGAGGGTTGCTTGACATTAGTCTTATTTCAAGGGTTGTTAGGTCCTTCGTATGGGTCAATAATGGGCTGTGTTACCCTTGCATGAGATTTTAACTATGATCCATATTGGAACCTTGATTAAGTAGTCTATTTGCAAAGAAACTTTAGTTCAAGAGTTGGGCACCAAAAGCTTCACAAAATTGCCATGTCACCTTGTCAAGTCATCCACTTATCTTATGTCTTGTCACCTTTGCCATTTGTCCTTCATTTATTGAGCTTGCCATGTCCAAATCATCTTCAAACTTGTCAAACATGTCCTTTATTCCATTCACATCATCTTCCATGTCATCCTTATTTTCCTTTTTCCATGCTTGCTTGTACATAAACCTTATCTTGTCCAAATCATCTTCAAATGACCACAGTATGGGTCATTTGACTCATTAGGTGTCTTATGCTGCCATGTCCTTTACACACAGCCATGTCAACTGCATTCCATGTCATGCCATGTCATCTTCATGCTGCTTCATCCTTGTCAAGTCACCTTGTTTGCTTGTCATCATGCCATTTACACCTTTGTCATTAATGGTGTCATCAATGACAACTTTGCTTGTCAATCTCCCGCTTTGTCATTGATGGAAACCTACATTTTTCTCTCCCCATTTGACATTAATGACAAAGGGATGATTATCATTTTCACACATGCTCCCCCTTTTATGTAGATTACTTATTGAGTTGTTTACTCCTTCTGTTGAGTGTACTACTGTATCCATTTATTTGAGCAAGCTCCTGCTGTTAATTAGTACGCTGGCTGCCAAATTTCACATGAATCTTCAAAATATTCAATGTAGTTTTTCCAAAACTCCCCCTGAGCTTATGCTACTTCATTGTATGTACATCCTTGCTACTATCAAAGTAGCCTATGCCATTGTATTTGCAGAAACTTGATTCCTTGTAAGCCCATAATTGTCTTCTTCATTTTCTTCCTTTATATGCCATTGTAACCATGATCCACATATCACTTCTTGACAGAAGTTGTCATGCAAATTTTTTCCAAAATATGTCCACTGCCTAGTCATCTCTGAGTTTACTGTTTATATTTCTCAAATACATGTTATCAATTTGTCCATAATCATGTCAATACTGTGTCCATATTACTAACCTTACATCCACAATCAACTCATCATCAAGGATGTCAGCTCAGATATTCAAGTCATCAAAGGTTAATACAAAGATTTTTCTCACCAGATCATTCTTGTTAATCATGTCCATATCTAGTAAATTTATAAAAGGTAATCATGTACCAAACTCCCCCTATTATATCAAAAAATTTCATCATTTACTCAGATCTAAACTTCAATGTTGTTGGTTAATTTTCTCAGTTTATTAAAGGTTTGATATATGAGTTTTCTAATCATATTGGCTAGCTGCTTCAGCCATTCAATCTTTGAATTCATGCCTTCCTTGGATGCTTGATCTTCATATTTCCTGTTCCCCCTATCATTATTCTGTTGATCAAGTTGGTCATCAACATTTGCTGGTCCATCTTTGCTCAAGATGCCACATGTCATCTCATCATCATGTCTTTTCCTGAGAGTTCATTCCATACTGCTTTAGATGTATAACAATTGTTAATGTATTGTAATATGATCCTAGGACCTGTTACTTATCTAAAATTTGATTCCATTCTCCAATGATGAACTCATGGCATACTCAAAGTCTTTGGAAGACTTCAAGTATGGCTTGCCATATGGCAACCACCTTCACCTTTTGTGCATTGATTTTCTTCATTCTTGAACATTGGATCATCTAGCTTTTGGGTCTTCTCCTTTTTCCTCTTAACATCATTCTCAACCAGGATTTGCTGACATGTCTCTTCTCCTTTCTCTTCTCTAGAATGATTATTTTCAGTAGCTTGAACATGTTCTTTCCTTCTCCATACTTTGTTGGTCCTTTGCTTGCAATCTCTTGCAATGTGCCCATATAAGTGATAGTTGTAGCATTCAATGTTGTTGTTCAACTTGTTTCTACATTACCTTGCTGTATGCCCATAATGGTGGAAATTGTAACATTGAATATAAGAATTTATACCTCTAGTTCTAGACTGAGTAGATTTACCCCAAGATTTTCAATCAACATCCCTATGCCCAAATTTATTGCAAAAATAACAATAACCATAGAATGCCTTTTCATACCTAGGAACAAATGGTTTTCTTCTTGGATGATCAGGTTGACTAGATATTCCTTGTTCTGGAGAAGCCTCATTGTCTTGCTGAGTTTGAGTATCTTCTTTCTCGCTTTTTTCACCATGCTTAAGACTCTTCAAAATGTCTACATAACTCCTACGCTTCTTTTCTGAGAGCTTGAAGTCTTCAATGATATCTTCTTCATCATAGCCTAACCCAGTCATAATAAGTGGTGATCTCTGATAACTAAGGATGACATCTAGAGTTGAAGAACTCCTTTTAAACTTCAAATTTGTAGCAGCTATCTTGTTCATTTCCTATTTCAGATAAATGATCTTAAACTCTTTTGCTTGACTAACCTTATTATGTTCTAGTAGTTGTGCTTTGGCCACTTCCAATTGACTTTTAAGACTCACACAAGTCTCATTGGTTTCTTTCAAGTTAGCCACTTCATTTTTTAGTCGATCAAGTTCATCTTTCAAAGAACTAACTTCTGCATTCTTTTCCTGAAGTTGACTCATGATGTTTTGTTGAGTTTGCATAGATTTTTCTAATAGTCTTTGCTGCAGCTCATCCTTTTCCCTGGATTTCTTCAATTTATCGAGGATCGTTCTTTCAATATTTGTGAGTGCTTCCTTTGGTACTTCATTCATTAAACAACCTATTTGTTCATCCATTTTGTCTAAGGATCTCCTTCAAGCTTGCAAGGCTTGTGTCGAAGGCCCTCTCTGATACCAATTGTTAGACACACCAGGCACACAGAGAGAGGGGGTGAATCTGTGTGTGCAGTCTTTATTACTTTTTCAATTTTAACAATCAACAACTAATTCATCAATGTGTTATTATACCATTTGCATAATCATTTCATAAACATCTATCACTTTATCATTTATAAATCATAAGCATCTAAATCATGAAGTTATAACAAGAACCATATCACAAGAGAACACAACACCATATGATTTTGTAATCTTTTTGTATTTTTTTTGGAACGGCTACAACCATGAGGAAAAATAAACACCTACTGATACAAAGAGAACCTACTCTTCATCTAGGACCCTGCCTGGTTTTCTTAGACCCTGCTAAGAATGGTTTGAGGAGTCCAATCCTCAAGTGCAAGTTACTACTTGCAAGCTTGATGCCAATCTCTGATTGTCATCAATCTGTTGCTCAACAATGTTTCTTATCATCTCAACTCATCATCTGTGCTCATCAACACTGCTCATCATCTATGTTCATCATATCTGTTGCTCATCAATGCTTCTCATCATCTCGGCTCATCATCTCTGCTGCTCAACCAAACTCTATTGCTAGTCATCTACTCATCACTCTCATCAATACTACTTCAGCATTGCTAGTTCTGCTCACCAACACTGCTGGTCACTGTCAAGTCATCATACAGCTGCTATCACTGATCATCAATCACAAATATCTGCCCATCATCTAGTATCCTATTGTGCATCATATTCATCAACAACTCATCATCATCATCAATAGATGAGCATCAAAATAGTGCCATCATCCATATATATACATGTGTAGGGTTTATCTTGATCAAACTTCAACTATGCAAACTATAGCAGACTGTCATCATAACTTCATAATATTAACATCATCACTATATCACCGCAAATGTATGTGTTATTACATCATCATTTAGTGGCTAGGGTTTGCATCATAGATAGATAGGGCATCATCACTGTCATCAAGCTGTCTGTTAAGCTAAGTCACATGACACGAGGACACGAAAAAACGAGTACTCAACATGAGACACGACGACCCTAGAAATAGGACACGGGGGACACGTTTTATATATATATATTAAAAAATTACATAAATATCTACATTTTTAAAAACTAGAAGTATATACAATGTACATTAATCATAATATCATTCAATTGAAATTTGACAATGATGAATCAATAATAAAATTATCAATGAATCATGAACGTTGGACCATAAACTGCATATTTGATATTTCTCATTAAACCACAAAAATCAGAATTTATTACATAGATATCGAGAGAATGCCACCGACAAATACAAAATAGAGTAGATACTACTTAGTATTAAGTCTAGTATCTACAGTACTACTAGATACAAAATGAAAAGACTAAATAGCCATAGGTAAGAATATCATAGCTCATCAATTGTACTAGTCATTGTCAATTGTCCTTCTACTCCTCCATGTCAAAATTGGCATTACTGTCATAGCTCTTTTCTCTATCCTCCTCCTCCTCTATACCCTTTTTGACAAGACACATGTCCACAAATCAGGAGACGTTCTTGGCAAGTGTTCGACACATGCTGGAAAGTGTCCAGATTTTGAGACATGAAAATTTTGGTGTCGAAAACGTATTAGGGAAAGTGTCATGTACGACACATGGAATATGGGACACAGGCCCTATTTGGAAGTGTTCTGTTACTTAGCTGTTAAGTCAATCACTGTCAAGGTCAATTCGCATTCTTATTCATCAATCTTAATATTGTCAAGGTGGCACATATCACTATCATACATAAATTGATGTCAAAGTAACATACATCATTGGCATCATTGTCAATGTAATTTATCATATATCTTTGTCACTGTAACTTAATGTCTCTTTCAAACCCAAGAAATTCCAATATTTGATCTTGAATGCTGCTACAAATGGGAGATTAGGGCATCATTTCCTTGCCTAACATGTCAAACACTGTCAATACAGAGATGAGATCACTATCAAACAGCCCTAAACAATGACTGGGTATTTTGGAACTGTTTACCCTCCATCAAAATTTAAGTTTGCCTAGAACATCATTCTCAGATGTGTATCAAGCTAGGACTGTTTGCAAACTGTCATCAAAAGATCCGGACTAAGGAGAAGAACTAGGTCTATGTTTAATCTTGTAAAAATTGGACTATGTTAATACTAATAGTCTTCAACCCTCAACACTTCAGAACTGTTGTCACCACCATGTGCATGGAGTATTTGCTATGGAATCCTTTAATAAAATTTTGACTGTTTATACCTATGCTTCTTGAAAATATGGTAGCTGCTGCAATAAATTAGGGCCACACAAAAATACCAAAAAGGACATAAAAAAAACTTGATTTCTGCTGACAAATTGGGTCTGCTCCTCTACTAACAAGATTTCCTCAGTCAAATAAATGTCAATAAAAAATAATTCTGCAATAAAACCGATCTGTAAAAAGAGCTTCCACGCAAGATTTTCAGTCTGCTGACAGCGAATTTACTTCATCAGTCAAGCGAATTATGCCTCAGCTGCTAGCTCTCTCTTAGTATGCTCCTTCACCTTATTGTTGCTACCTCAGTCATCCAAAATTTACCTCAGTATGCTCCTTCACTGCCTTAGTGACGAATTTTCCTTAGTCACAAAAATTCAGAGCACATTCCAAAATTCCACACAAAAAATGAGATCGCTGATAGGGTATTTATACTATTTTTTTAAAGAGCCGACTTGTATAAAAAAATGATTTTTATTTTTATTTGTTTTTTGAATTTAATTGGATTTGACCTGTCATACTTTGTAAGTTAAAAATTTTATTTTAATTCTTCCTGAGCCAACCTTCTCATAAAAAATATATCCATGTCCCGTGGGAGGGTTGCTTGACATTAGTCTTATTTCAAGGGCTGTTAGTTCCTTCATATGGGTCAATAATGGGCTGTGTTACCCGTGCATGAGATTTTAACTATGATCCATGTTGGAACCTTTATTAAGTAGTCTATTTGCAAAGAAACTTTACATCAAGAGTTGGGCACCAAAAGCTTCACAAAATTTCCATGTCACCTTGTCAAGTCATCCACTTATCTTATGTCTTGTCACCTTTGTCATTTGTCCTTCATTTATTGATCTTGCCATGTCCAAATCATCTTCAAACTTGTCAAACATGTCCTTTATTCCATTCACATCATCTTCTATGTCATCCTTATTAGCCTTTGTCCATGCTTGGTTGTACATAAACCCTATCTTGTCCAAATAATATTCAAATGAACACAATATGGGTCATTTGACTCATTAGGTGTCCTAATTAACCTATGCTTCCATGTCCTTTACACATAGACATATCAATTGCATGCCATGTCATCTTCATGCTGCTTCTTCCTTGTCAAGTCACCTTGTTTGCTTTTCATGATGCCATTTACAACTTTGTCATTAATGGTCTGTCATCAATGACAACTTTGCTTGTCATGCTCCACCTCATGGAGCTCCGTGGAAGAGTCACTTTCTCGAAATCCTGAACTGTGGACCTAAACCACTTAGGTCGTGGCCTAGTGTTTACTTGCTACAACTATTTGATGTCCTCCTCTTGCTATGACTCATCCTCCAAGTCAATAACCAAATTATACTGTCCACTTTACTCCCTCTGACTATTAGAACCTGTGCTCTATGTCTGTACCTGTCCTTGTGTCTCCTCCAACTTGACCCCCGAGTCCTGTGCTGGTAAGTCCATAGATCTCCACAAGGCTCTATCCTTGTCGAACCGGACATCCCTATTCATAATGATTCTCTTGCAAGTAGGAATATATACTGTATATTCCTTTGAAGTCTCGTTGTAATTAACAAGTAACCCCTTCTCTCCAGAAGGGTCCAACTTCTTCCTAGTGTTAGCATAAATGTGACAATAGAAGACACTCCCAAATATGTGCAAGTGACTCACATCTAGTCTAGTGCCTATGAATACCTCCTCAGGTGTCTTCCTCGCCAAATTTGTGTGGGGACACCTATTCTGAATGTAAACTGCAGTCCTGTATGTGTCGACCCATAGGAATAGTGGCAATCCTTGGTCAAATAGCATGGCCTTGGCTGCTCCTACCAATGTCCAGTTCTTTCTCTTTACCACTCCATTCTGGTGCAGGGCATGAGGAACGATGTGATCCTTCTTGATCCCCTCTGATGAATAATATTCCAAGAACTCATAGGAGGTATACTCACCCCCGTTGTCAGTGCTCAATACTCAAATCTTCCTTCCTGTCTAGTTCTCTACAAGAGTCTTGAACTCCCGAAATCGCTCAAATACTTTTGACTTGGCCTTCAAGAAATAGATCTAGGTCTTCCTGGAATAGTCATCAATGAAAGTGATGCAATAGCTGCAGCCACTGAATGATTGAAAACTCATGGGTCCACAAACATCCGAATGCACATTAAGTCCAAGATCCCCTTAGACTTGTGCTCACTTTATGGGAAATGTTTCCTGATGTTCTTCCCCAATGCAATACCCTTGCAGCTGTTATGCTTCTCCTCTTGTACCTGAGGAACGTCAATAATTTCCTGTCTCAAATGCCTCATTGTTTCATGGTGTAAGTGTGCCATCCTCCTATGCAACAACTCACCCTAACTATTGTCGCTGTTGACTAGAGCCTTTGCAGACTCAAAGTGTAGTTTGTACACCTTCTCACTCCAGATCCCAATCACTCGATCCAAACTTCTATCTAACCCCTTGGGCCTGATATACACTTGATGATCTTGGAACTTCACCTAAAATCCCTTGTCCCCTAGGGTGGAAACGGATATGAGGTTTTTGGTCAACCCAAGAACATATAATACGTCAGCAAAGTTGAGGGGCTTGCTAGACCCCCCTTGAAACAAAATCATACCAACTCCCTGCACCTAATACAATGCATCATCACCTAGCTCAATGTGGATATTTAATCCACCATCCTGCAATCTCTTGAAGAACCTTTCTGTCCTGTCATATGACAAGATGCTCCACTGTCTACATACCAAATGTTGTTGTATGTGGTGCTTTCCATGCAAGCTATCAAACAAGATTATTCATCGAAGTTTTTTCTGAACTCCTCCACCTCTGCAGAACCTACCATCTGGGTATTGTTCTTCTTCTTCCTGTCTAGGCACTAGGAGGAAAAGTGTCCTTGCTTGTGGAAGATAAAACATTTGACCTTGGACATGTCAATTTTTTTTTCCTAGCACCCATGTTTTTCTTTGCCTTACTCTTGCTCTTCCCTACTAGGGATAGATATTATTCATCCATAATCTGTGGGGCACTACCAAATGAACCTGAACCTTGATCCATGCGGTCTCCTCCTGCACAAAATCATCCCACAATCTCTGTCAATCAAGGAGCTTCTCCCTAGCCACCACACATTTTACAAGGGTGTCCCATGGCTTAGAAAAACCATTGAGAGCTATCCGAACTAGATTCTCATCCTTAGTCTTAAAGCCAACTGCTCCAAGATTGTCTCTGATCCGTGTGATTCTTGTGAGATAAGGCACCACTAACCCTTTACAAGCAACATTTTATTAACATGTATGCTTGATATCTATGAAACCAGATTCGTCCAAAAGGGCCTGCATGTCCCGTTTCTGCGTGTCGGACATGGACATGCTGATAGAGCATGTCCAACATGTCTTTGCAGTGTGTCCTATTTTCAGACACACGTGTCTGAGGACTGTCAGTGCGTGTCCAGAAAACAGGACACGTTTTCCACTAAAAAAACACCCATAATTGCTTTAAATCAAAATTTTCACTTTCTTTTTATCATTTGCAAGTGTGGAGAGGGTTCTAAAGTATGTTCGGTGTGCAGGTGAAGAAGATTTGAAGGATTTAAATGTGTAATTACTAATGTTAAATGTGCATTGATTTTGATTTCTATTGAATATTTGTAAAAATTTGG
>LPNX010563966.1:651910-703437 GCA_001517045.1 Pseudotsuga menziesii
ACTTAGCTTGATATGTTGATCAATAAGAAGAAAATTAAGCCTCTGAGGATCTAGCACACTGCATCTGAAGGGAAATAATTCAGTATTTATAGAAAATTAACTTTTACCTTATACACCCTCATGACCATGGTAACTAAACTTGACACTTGAATTATCTCCATCCTTTTTCTATTCCACTTTCCAGACAACTTTATCAAAACCTTTTTTCCCACCTGCATTGAAACAAGGGCTATTAGTGCAAGAAATATTGACAAAGAAGATCCATAAGATCTACAATATTGCATTGTTGAAATTTGAGGTTTGAACATATAATCAATAGGTTGCATAAATATTGAGATTACCTCTGCAATTAAAACGTTGTAATCACGTATAACTGTTAATTCTCTATAGATTAACCATCCCATTGAAAAACCCAACAACCAAATCGATTGGAAGCAGTGAATATATTCTCCTAACTTTGAAGAAAAATTTCATGTCAGCTTTGATCGCCATAGAATTAACTATCAACAAATGTCCTAAAAAACAAATAAGGAATTTACCAATTTTAAGCCTAGTGTGTTGTACAGAAACCATGCTTGTGGAGTAATTGTTCCATCAAAATCACTCAATACTTGCATCCATCTGCATTCATAATTCAGATATGACCTCATAACATTCAAGTGTAACTATTCCATCAAAATCACACAATAGTTACACCCAGATACATTCATAATTTAGACATGACCTCATACCATTTAGGTGGGACAAATCATGACAACTATGGAAACCCCGCTGGGCAGATTTATATACTCTCTAAGAGTTTGTACCTCACATGTGAACTAAAGAGCTAATCACATTTTCTCTGATCATATTAAAACTGGGACCATGAATGGAAACAAACGACATATTGAAAGATATGTTTGGAGAGAGGACGTAATGAACATAGCAACTCCAACATTCAAAGGCAGCATGCCCAAGCAGTGCATGAATTACAAATATGCATAAATGAATGTATACCTAAAATAATGCGGAATGCAATTTGAAATCCATTTTTTTAACATATAAGGAAAAGTAACAAAGCAATATTGCAGAAAACATAAAATAGAAAAATAATCTAATATATTGCTTCCAAAAGAATGTCCAAGATACAACAACACTTGATTCTACTTCTAGAGGAAAAATAATATTTTATATATGTGGAGATCAATGAAGCTAAATGATTTAATTCCACACAAACACACATCAAGCCATAGGTATAATAAGTGTGTTTTCTATTTAGTAACTAAACTTTGTCATCACCCAGATGCGGGTGATAATCCCGACGACACCTCTCCGGCCAACTCCAGCGACACGTGGCCTGCTCTCCGACCACAGACTTAGGCAGCCCGCTCTAATTTGTCTTGCTAGGATGTGAGTGATAATACCGACATCTCCTTTTTGGCTAACTCCAATGACACTCATCCTGTTCTCCGGCCATCGACTCTGGCACGTGTGAGGATGATCACTTACCACCCGGCTCATGACCTCCACCAACCTTCACAAGATTCTCTGAGCTCGGGAGAAATTTCCTCGGTCACTTTGGAGCATGCAATCTGGGTTGGCAGAGGTACGCCGTCCTAGGATCATTCATGGATCATCTGCAAGCTTTAATGGTGATTGACAGGAGGTTAATTCAACTTCAGCTCATATTTTATGTTAAGAAGGATAGCAGCATTTGGCTCACAGTCAGGTGGGAAGTTTATAGAATTGTTGCTGCTACTGTGCATTTCAGAGCCCGCGACGAATATTACACTCCTCTACATATTGGTTTTAGGCTCAAATATGTGGCTATGTCTCACCACAAGGTACCCCTAGGCATGCTAATTCGTGAAGGGCCAAAACCCAGAGGGGCTACAGTGCACCCGTTCCGGTGGACTATGAACCGCATATTTTTGCGCGGGTTTGGGTTTTGGTGGAAGCTTGGGAGAATAAGGTGCTCAACCGTAATCTTTTGACAAGCGAGGAAGGCGGTCGAATTAATCACTACTGGATGCTTAGTAATTGGACGGAAGCCTGGATTGAGGTTCACTCCATGAAGACTAAAATCACTGAGATAGATGCTCAACTTATGGCCATGGACAAATCCTTTTCTTGGAAAGGAACAATAAGCATTTCAAGTTTGAATGTCCACAACTCGGGGGGATGTGCTCAGGGTGGCGGTGCTAGTGGTAGCAAAATGGGTGGTCGTGCCTTAACCAATCTAGGTGGCAGTGGTATTGCAATAGGAAGCTTTACCAAAATGCCATGTTCCAAGCCTTTCTCGGTTCCATCTACAGTGGAACCTCTTTTCAAACGACTGAAGGACTCACCAACCCCGCAAATGGAGCATCTTCCACCCTCTTTGACTCTGGCACCAACTGCTGCCACAAATTTTCCTATTGTGTCGCAGGAGGAACGATGGGCTTGCCCCATCATTGAAGAATTACCCTCAACTTAATGTTCGTTTTGAATAGTTTTTTATTTGGTTCCGTTGCTAGCAGGATTTATGGTTACAGTTTACGTTTTTTAGTTTTACTATATGTCTTTTTTTATAGCTTGGCTCTGCTTGTATACAAAATTTTAGTATGTATTTTATGGTTCCCTATAACCTAGTCTCTTTGTTTATTAGTCATGAATAGTACTATCAATCATGAACATTATCAGTGTGAATCTGGTTAGATGGTTGTCTTATTTTTTGAGAGGCTCTAGAGGAGGTTTTGCCTCTTTTAACCTCAGACAGTCATGAGTTTTGGATGTAATTTTTTGCCCCTGTAATATACTATACTATGCAGTTTACAAAAAAAAAAACTAAAATTTGTCATCAATCGAGATCTGTGATCATAAATTTTTCATTTAAAATCCAATCATCTATATTGGCTTAAATATCAGGAGAATTTATAAATTGAATAAGGTAGAACCTTTTTTATTTTTCAGCCATATGATCCCTAGTGTATAAAATAATCTTAGAAATACCCTAATTGAACTCAGTGAATGATATAGTACCTAAACTACATCTTGACCTTTTATAACACACCGAAATACATTAAACTTATCTTTAAATTTGCAATGGGTGTTGTTGTTATTAAAATATTAACTCCATCTCCTTGATCCTCTGACTTGGAGGTCCCCAGCAAGAATGCTTCATGCTTTGGACTGATTAAAATCCCATGCTAAACAAATAAAACTATCATATATGTTAAAATAAGGAAATGATATACAACTAGCATCTACCATAAATTAAAATAACAAGATTGCAAAAAATGAATATATTTTCAGCTCAATCCACTTATGACTAAAAACTCGTAGCTAATAAAACAACCTCTTGTGAGACTTAGATGGGAAGCTTAGTTTGTTAATAAACAAGAACTATGATGCCTTACTAGATAATGAGTATCATATTGTCCACCAATTGACATAGAAATTGAATAGCCTTATTAGACTTTATAGGATTAGCTATGGTAGTTATATAGCTACCCAAATTACTTTTAGTAGACAGAAATGACCAAAATAATACGTAAATCAACAATTAATTACACCATTAAGACATTTACTGTCGAGATATACACATTTTAATCCTAGCTTGCAGTGCTTTTCTGTGACAAGTTATAACAAATGGGTGACAAAATTTGTCATGCCCAACTTTCTACAATAAAAGACAATGCAACATGAAACCAAATTTAACAATTAATTTGGAAAATTCTAATAGTACAAACCTGAACTCAAGTTGAACATTGAGCTAACCGCCAACAGTCTAGTATTCCCTAGTTCCGACAAACTTTGGATCCCCAACTTGAATTACAAATAGTTTAATGACATGATAAAAGGGTAATCCATTGAAGTAACCATGTTCACTACATGGTAGAAGGCATATTTAGACGGTCATAAGAATCATACCTTCTCACTAAATAAGAAATAATTCCAATCTAAATGCTTACAAGAAATTTTTTATAAATAGATTAATCATGTTCTAGAGATGCACGTCCTCCATGGTTTATTTTATGGTATATTTATCTAAAATAAAACAACTAGAGTAAAATCTTTTGAAAATAAAAAATAGTATAGATTACAAAGACACCATCTAAGAATACTATCTTATCTTCTATGTCAATTACCCCCAATTAAATTTTAATAACCAAAATATAAAATATAGTACATGCTCAAGAGAAATTTTGTAGAAGTTGAAAAGCAGCTGAAATGAAGGTAGTGCTTGCAAGTAATCATGGATACACTTACATCGTTCCATATTTCCCAAGTATGCGCAAGATGGAAGCACATTCACCATGGAAATTGAATCAAGCATCACATCTTCTACCCTCATTCGATGAAATAGTGCCAAAACCTCATTCAAATGCCCATTTTGGGCATACCCATCAATCATAGCATATTAAGCCACAACATCTCTTTCCAACATTTTGTCAAACACATGGCGTGCATCTTCTCTACTTGAACACTTGGCTTTCATGCATGTTGGGGCAGTCCCCACATGAACATGAGAATCAAACCCACTACTAACAATATGATAATGAACTTCCTTCTCTCTTGTAGAGAAGATAGGCCATAGCATGCCATGAGTGCAAACAAATAGGTAAAATGACTAGGTTTTATCTTTGTCCATTGCATTTGGGAATAAAGTGTCGAGGTTTCCTCATAAATCCCATTCCAAACATACCCTCTGATGATGGAATTCCATAGACATGCATTTCATTTGTTTATTTTATCAAATACCATGCCATTATTGGCCAAACTACCATAATTATCATACAAGTGGATTAGTTTGGTACCCAAAAATACATTTTGTTCAAGTCGACGTATGAGTATGAGGGCATGTATCTGACTGAGAATTTTGATGTTTGTGCAGGATTGTAAACATGAAACATGGGGATTGGAGTTTTCATTAAATACATCTTCCTTGCTTATGGATTGTAATGTCCATTATTGTTTTGGGTTTTGTTTTACAATTGCCTCGTAAACTGAAGCAACTTTCCTTGACAAGTTTGAACAAGACCAGAGAGGGGGAAAGGATGGCTCATACCTTGTGAAAATTTTCCTTGAAATGGAATTGTATAAAACAATTTAATTTGATGTTGATTGATGAAAATTTGTCCTTCAATCAATCAACTGGCACTTTTAAAGGCTTAATGTGAATTTTGAGTTTTGCAATATTTAACCAAAGACTAGTTTATCAGGGAACATCAATATTGATAGAATAAAAGACAAATGTAGGATTTTTGGAACTAGTTCGAAATTGGAACCCAAATATTCTCCACTTCACATTGGCACCAAACCCAAAACCCAAAGTGTCCACTTTACTCTAAAACCCAAACGGTCAAAGTTGCAGTTAGAATTGTGGTGTGGTTTAGTAGAATGGAGATTTGTTTTTGTTTAATTTGTTTTACATTTTAAATTTTGTGTTATATATATGTATCTACATATATTTACACACACATATATACATATATGTATGTATGTATTGTATGTACATACATACATATATGTATGTATGTATGTACATACAATATATATATATATATATATATATATATTGTATGTACATACATACATACATACATATGTGTGTGTGAACAATGTACAGGAGCAGACATCCAAAGGACACCACATACTATAAACTACTAAAGTGTCAGCTAACCACCGAAATGGAGTGATACCTCCATATTAACCAAAAAACTCCAAAAAGTCATGTACATCCATTCTGTCACAAAGTACAAAAGATAACTTATCCAACACAGGAGCAGACATCCAAAGGACACCACATACTACAAACTACTAAAGTGTCAGCTAACCACCGAAATGGAGTGATACCTCCACATTAACTAGAAAAGTCCAAAAAGTCATGTGCATCCATTTTGTCACAAAGTACAAAAAATAACTTATCCAACACAGGGCATACTCCAAGGAAAAAAACTCTTAAGTCAGAATGTCCAGAGTTGGATGACATATATGCTGATAATAATGTAAATGAAGACTTCTAATTTTACAAGATTTCTAATCCATATTGCTTGAATAATGATGATCTTATGTTCTAAGATTTGAAATTGTTTTTTTATCACATGGCTTTGTTAGATTTTTAACATTAAGCTAGCATAACATTAGGATCTTTAAGTGAGAGAACAACAAGCATAGCAATCAAACACAAGAGACAATGAACAAAGTGTTTTTCCTCGGGGAAACCATAAATGGATAAAACCCCACAACTTCCTTAGAGATAGAATCAGCACCAAAAGTGAAACCCAAAAATAGTAAGATGATCTCCCGATAGCAGTAACCTCCTTCTTCCTTGCCCCAGTGTCTTTCTCTTCCTCAGCTATGCACTACAACTGAGTGCGAGTGAGTGTCTGATAAATAGAGTGGATAGCTCTCTATTTATACTAATTCCTGACTTGACTAAACCCAATTAGGGTTGACTTCACTAAGTGAGTCTAATAACCCTAGTGCCACGGAACTGTGGGGACTTTAACCCTTAGACAATAGGAGGGTTACCCACCTTGACTTGACATGACTTGTTTACATTATAGAAACTCCCGATCGGAACATTGGGGCATGACATGACTCAAGTACATTACAAATACATCCTGAAATAAACATCGGGTTACAATACATAAGAAATACAAGTGAATACATTCTGAAGTTACAATTACATCAACACTCCCTCTTAACTAGGAAGGTATTCTCTTGACACAATTTATCAGCGCAAGTCTTCTTCTCTATATTATCTCAATCATCATCAAGTCCTCATCATCTTCATCTTCAATTCATCTCTTTCTTCAAGTCATTTTCATCTTCGACAAGTCATCTTCATCTGGATCTGGATCATCACTCGATCTGGATCATTGTCACTAGATCTGGATCATCCCTCGATATGGATCATCTCTACTGGATCATCATCACTGTATCATCATGGGTGCTATCTCATGATTCTTCTCATCACAAGAAGTTTTATAGAGCTATCCCTTTTTCATTCTGGTTGTAGGCCTAGCCTCCATGTAGGTCTTGTTCAGCACTTATATATGACCCTAAGTTAGAATGGCCTGCCTAGCACTTATATCCGATCATGTAGGAACCAATCCTATAATCATATAAAAAAGGCATGCCAAACACTCACATATGACGATGTGGGAACACCTCCCACAACCCTATTAGAAAGGCCCATAACTCACATCTGTTAACCAATGTAAAAAAGGATTAGCGCTTACACTCAGCCATGCAAGGAACCAATCCTCCATGCCGAAAGGCTCTGCACTTACATTTGACAACCAATGTCAGAAAGACTCAGCACTTATATTCAACGATGCAAGGAACCAATCCTTCATGTCGAAATGGATTTTCACTTATATCTGACAACCAATGTCAAAAGGGATTTGCACTCACATCTGATCATGTAGGAGCCAATCCTATAGTCACATTAGAATGGCCCTCAGTCCCAGACTAAGCTTTCCTGGTAATTGACCAGGTGCCTCCATTCCAAGAATGGAATTCAGTGCTTACTTCTGATCATGTAGGAACCAATCCTATAGTCACATCAGAATGGCTCAGCACTCACATCTAACATGGAAGGAACCAATCCTCTCACCATGATAGAATGGCTTAGCCCTTACATCTGACCATGGAAGTAACCAATCCTCTCACCATGTCAGAATGGATCTAGGTCTCATCACTTCTCCTTGGAGGGAACCTCAATTTGGAGAACACCAAGCTTATCCCTGAAGTACTCTAACTTCACCCTAGCCAATGGGTTCATCAACACATTAGCTATCTGTTCATCCATCACAACATACTGGAGCTTCACTGATCCCCTCTACACCATATCCCTGATATAGTGATACTTTATCTCGATATGCTTTGACTTGTCATGGAACACTGGATTCTTTGGCAACTTCACGCAACTCTGGTTATCACAATGTATACAAGTAGCATCCATATGGAGATCAAATAAATTAGACAGTAGTTTCCATAGCCATACTGCCTTACAACTAGCTGAACAAGCTGCGACATACTCTGCTTCAGCTGTACTTAGTGCCACACACGATTGCTTCCTACTAAACTAAGAGATCACACCTGATCTCATACTGAAGCAACACCCTGAAGTGCTCTTCCTATCGATGGCACTACCTGCCCAATCTGAATCAACATAACCCTCTAGGTTAATCTACTGATTCACCTCATACTTGAGCCCATAATCAATGGTACCCCTCAGGTACCTCAGAATATGCTTTGCATCAATCAAGTGAACATGTCTCGGATCTATCAGGAACTGGCTCATGGTGTTCACAACAAAGCAAATGTTTGGTCTCGTGTTCATTAGATACATTAAGGACCCAATCATCTGATGATACATCATAGCATCAACCATCTCCAATGAAGCATCACTCAATAGTTTTAGGTTTGATGCCATAGGTGTGGTCATGGCCTTTCATTCCATCATCCCAAACCTCTTCAGGATCTCTATTGCATACTTCCATTGTCCGAGGGAGATTCCATCCATATTCTGCCACACCTCCATGCCTAGAAAATAATGCATCATACCCAAGTCCTTCATTTCAAAATCAGCAGCAAGATTTCTCTTCGTATCAGCAATCAACCCACCCATACCTGTTACAAACTGATCATCTACATAGAGTAGGAGCATCACTGGGTTTCCATCTTCAACCTTGTAGTAAAGGTTGGAATCTGGTTTACACTTGGTAAAGCCCAAACTGGATAGAAAGCTATCAATTCTGTCGTACCATGTCCTAGGTGCATGTTTCAAACCGTACAGGGCTTTCTTCAATTTTCACACATGAGACTTCCTGTCATGTGTCTCAAAACCAAGTGGTTTTTCTACATACACTTCCTCTTCCACTACACCATTCAAGAAAGCAGTCTTGACATCCATTTGGTGTATCTTCCATTTCATCACTACAGCCAGACCAAGTACTGATCTGATGGAAGTGTATCTGGCTACAGGTGCAAAGGTTTCTTCATAGTTTATTCCTTCTTTTTGTGAGAAACCATGAGCCATGACTCTTGCCTTATATTTCTCTATGCTACCATCCGCAGCATGCTTGATCTTGTAGATCCATTTGGAAGTTACAACCGACTTCCCTTCTGGTCTTGGGACAACATCCCAAACATCGTTATTCATGATCGATTGATACTCTTCGATCATAGCATCCTTCCATTCTTTCTGTTCTGCTGCTTCTTCATAATTGGAAGGTTCTTTATTGATAAAGTCACATAGTAAAGCTACATATCCACAGTAGGATCTGGTTCTCTTTCTTTCTTTGTGATTCTCTTCTAGAGCCCCATATCTTTCCGCACCTTGGATAGATTCTCGTACCCAAGAAGGTTTTCTCTTATAAGGATTATTCTCTTGAGGTGGATCTACAGGTTCTTGTGGTTCTTCAAATTCTCGATCTTCTTCTTGAGTTTCTTCGTTCATGGTTGTGTCATGAATTCTGGGTGCTTCTGCTTCTTCAGTTTCTTCAGTAGGTATCTTTCTGGATTTGTTGTAAGCTGTGTATTCATCAAATGTCACATCCCTACTGATGTCGATCTTCTTGAATACTGGGAAGTATATTCTGTAAGCCTTCGAGCTTTCAGAGTATCCCACAAATATACCCTTCTTTCCTAAAGGATCTAGTTTCGTTCTCTTCTCTTTTGGAATGTGTATGTACACTGGACAGCCGAATATTCTGAGATGGCTGACTTCTGGTTTCTTGCTGGAAAAGAGTTCTTCAGGTATCTTGTTCTCGAGTACTCTATGTGGAGTACGGTTCTATACATACATCGCTATTCTGGCATCCTCTGCCCATAGATGCATGGGAAGATCCTGATCATGATAGTTCTATTCTTCCTCTCTGCAACCCCATTCTACTGTGGATTATATGGAGTGGATAACACCCTCTTAATCCCTGATTCTTTGCATAATTCTTTGAATTCATTTGATGTTAATTCTCCACCATTATCTGATCAAAAGGTCTTGATCTTATTTTCTGTGTGGTTCTCGATCAAGGCTTTGAATTCCTTGAACTTGCTGAAAACTTCATCTTTGTTCTCTATGAAGTAAATCCATGTCTTCCTAAAAAAGTCATGAATGAAGTAAACATAGTATACATACCCACTTAGTGAACTTGATGACATTAGTCCACATACAACGGAGTGGATGATTTCCAAGATTTCTTTTGCCTTGCTCTCGCTACTTGGAAATGTCTTCTTTTTATTCTTTCCGTTCGCACATCCTTTGCAGACCCCTTCATGCTTTGCTTGAATTTATGGAAGACCTTCAACAGCTTTGCTTGCAAGTGGTAGTGCTCTGTAATGCATATGTGCAAGCATTCTATGCCAAAGTTCATTTGGCTCTACTGAATCATAGAACAAATCTTGTTCTAGATGGCCCTTCAATTTGTATAATCCTCCTTCTTGTTCTCCAATTACTATTGCATCATCAATAGTCTTTCCCCTTGACCACATGAGGACTTGGCCATCTACAAATGCAACCCTCATGCCTTTTGCATCCAATGCAGATATGTAGAGAAGATTCTTCTTTAGTCTTGGTACAAGCAAGACATCCTTCATTTTCATAAACTTTCTAGAGTCTAGCTTGTAGGAGGATTCACCACTACCTTTTATGGGATATTGGTAGTCATCCCCAAGTTTCACCTTATGGGGTGAATTATGTTCGGATATTTTCTCAAATGATTTCTTGAAACCTGTCATGTGTTTGGAATCCCCATTGTCAATAAGCCAATCTTTGCTTCCATGAGTGACAGTTCCCGTGAGAGTAGAGATCATAACATATTCTTCTTCACTTGAAGAGTCTTCACTTTCTTGTTTTACTCTCTTCTTGGGAGGATCATCATCCTCAGCAGTGTGAGCATGATGTCTTCTTTTGGAGCTCTTCTTATTCTTGGATCCATTCTTATTCATGGGAAAATTTCTAGCAAAGTTCTATTTCATCGCATGTATAACATCTGAGTTTGGATGGATCCCTTCTTACAGGATTTTTTTTTCTGATGAGAATGCTTACCTTGGTGATGATGATTTTCCCTTTTTCCTTTCCTAGATTGCACCCTGAGAGCTTGATCTTCACTTCCCATATTTTCTTCTCGAGCTACTATTCAAGCTTCTTCTTATGAACATTCTTCCCATAGTCTACTAAACTTGACTAAGTTCTTCCTAGCACAGATTCCTTGGATGAAATAATCTCATGACCTAGGGAGACCATTCAAGGTTGTCATCACAATTTCTACATTCTCCACTTCTTCATCTACTGCATCCAGCTATTCTTTGATCTGGGAGACCATTGTGAAGTATGACTGGATGGTCTCCTCATTCTGGATCTTTACATTCTTCAACTGGTTCTTTAGAGTCATCTTTTGATTGATGTTCTTCCCTTCAAACAGTTTGGTTAGGGCATCAAACATGGATTTAGGTGTCTTGAGGGAGGACACTTGTGGTATGAGGTGATCCTTGATAGAATCAACAATGATCCTCTTTTCCATAACCAACTTCTTCTTATGTAATGCCTTGGCCTCATCTCCCTCTGGAACTGGAACCTCCTCACTGATATAGGAGTCCAACTCATTTTCTTCCAGGACCAGGGAGATCCTATACTTCCAGGCTTGGAAGTTATCAGCTCCCTCAATAATTTCATCAAGCTTGGTATGATGAGACATCTTAACTGAGAACCTTAAATGGAAATACAAAAGATTTAGATCTTACTAGGTCAAGATGTCGGATTTGGAGTTGGAGTTGAAATTCTGCATTGCTGGTTTAGGAGCATATTTGGGTTTTGCTTTTTCAGAGTTTTTTCCAACCAAATTCTTTGATTTTGATCCCTAACTTCGATTTTGAGGAGGAGATCAATCTAGGCCTAGCCTCACTGAAAAATTCTGCTTCTGTGAAAATCCCTAATTTTCGACGCTAGTGTCGGATCCAAAACTGAAAAAACCCCAGAATTAGATTCTACTTCGATAGAAATATGCTCCCTAGGGGGAGAGTTATTCCACCCTTCTTTTGCGGAAAATATAGGGAGAGATATCCACAAAGTTTGAAGCCCTAGTTCTCGCAGCTGCACAGTGTCTTCTTCTCAGGTTAGCTCTGATACCATGTTAGATTTTTAACATTAAGCTAGCATAACATTAGGATCTTTAACTCAGAGAACAACAAGCACAAAAATCAAACAAAAGAGACACTGAACATAGTTTTTTTCCTCGGGGAAACCATAAATTGAGAAAACCCCACAACTTCCTCAGAGATAGAATCAACACCAAAAGTAAAACCCAAAAATAGTAAGATGATCTCCTCACAGCAGTAACCTCCTTCTTCCTTACCCCAATGTCTTTCTCTTCCTCATCTATGTGCTACAACTGAGTGTGAGTGAGTGTGTGATAAATAGAGAGGCTAGCTCTCTATTTATACTAATTCTTGACTTGACTAAATCCAACTAAGGGCGACTTCACTAGGTGAGTCTAATAACCCTAGTGCCTCGGAACTGCAAGGACTTTAACCCTTAGACAATAGGAGGGTTACCCACCTTGACTTGACATGACTTCTTTACATTACAAAAACTCATGATCGGAACATCAGGGCATGACATGACTCAAGTACATTAGAAATACATCCCGGAATAAACATCGGGTTACAACACATAAGAAATACAAGTGAATACATTTTGAAGTTACAATTACATCAACAGGCTTTAGTAATTTTGAATTAGTTTCTTGATTTAGAATTTTTCAAATGGTTTCTTCCTAACAACTCTATACTTCAATGGACATGGAAATCATTGTTCAAAATAGTCACTTTATCATGGGCTTAGCCAATGTTTATTTTGTTTCAATTTATTTTAACCACGTGTTCTTTTTTTTTCATTATGTATTGAATAATAAAATTTCAATGTTTGTTTAGTTAATATTATGCACACTATTGAATAATTCTATGAATTTTACTATAGTAATGTTCCATCTTGCACTAATGAACAATGTTGATGAGGAAGACAACTTAGTTTACCATTAACTTTTTTTCTATTAATGTGGTTATCTATATATAGTAGTTGATATTTTGCAATAAATTTACCACATCCAACTTATCATTGAAATTTTGTCGAGGACAAGTGCCATTAAGGTCACTCAAATTTTTTCGAGGACAAGTGAATTTCAATGTTCAAGTACATCATAAATTGCATCATCATCATCATCATCATCATTGACATTGTCATCATTATAACATCAACATCAAAAGTACATGATCAACAACATCATGGTCATCATCGTCCTCATCAACAAGTGCATCATCAACCACATCATTGTCATCATCATTGATAGGGTCACTCATATTCAACTATGGTTCATCACCAGTCATCACCATTTGGATCCATGTCATGTTGTTGTAGCCACTCAAATGCCATTAATTTCACTAAAATGTCATTAGAGTCATTTAAGTGATATTAGTATGTCTCTCATATGTCGTTATGATTATTTAATTGCCATTAGGATCAATCGATATCCAGAAGTATTGTCACATGCATCATCATCATCAATGTCATATGGTACATCAACATCAACATCATCTTCATCTTCATCATCATTATCTACATCATCAACAAAACCATCGTCATCATTTTCATTATGGTCACTCATATGGCATTAGTGTTCATAATCATTCATCACCATTAGGATTCATGTCAAGTAATTTTTATGGTCATTTAGATGTCATTATAGTCATTTTGGTGATAATAGGGCCATTTAGACGTTGTTACAAACATTTAGGTGCTATTAGGATCTAGAAGTGCTAGCACATGCATAATCATCATTGACATAGACATCATCATCATCATCATCATCATCATAAAATAAATCAACATCATCATCGTTGCCATAGTCATCATCAACGTCATCTGGTACATCATCATCAATAAAATTGTGATAATAAGGAGCAAGGAACCCTACTACCTCACAAGAATGGATGATATAGTCTTATAATTGTCAAATCATATCCATATGCTCCATCATCATTATCATAATGCATCATCATCATGTTGTTAGGGTCAATCAAATGCCATTAGGGTCTATCAAATGTTGTTAGGGACACTCAAATTCCATTAAATCAATTTAGGTCACATTAAGGTAATTTTCCCTTCATTAGTATTAATCAAGATCCAAAAGTTCCATGATTATGGTCATTTAGGTGCCACTATGATAAATCAAGATCCAGTAGTACTATCACATGAATCATGATCATTGACATTGATATCGTCGCCATCATAATCGCATGTGATAATTAGCAACATACATGAGTACATAAACGTCAACATCAACATCATTGGAATCATCATATATCATCATAATCATAGTCATTCATCTCAACCATTGTTATCATCATAATCATCATCATCAATATCCTTTCCATCATCCATCATCAACATGATCATCCTCATGCGTTTATGGTGAGTCCAATTCTATTAGGGCCACTCAAATGTTGTTAAGGACAATCAAATGCCCTTAGAGTCATCTAGGGGATATTATGGTCAATTTGACACCATTAAGTTGAATTATGTTTCCATTAAGACCACTCAATATCAAATAGTGCTATAATCACCCGCATCATCATCATTGACATTTATATCGTCTTTGTCATCAATATCATATTAAATATTGTAGAAATCATCAATCTCATATTTATCATTGTCAATACGCATCATTGGCATTAAACACACTCTAATTTTGTTAGGGACTGGAGGATTCCATCAGGGTTATTTACGATTAATTAGGGTCTCTTAGTTGCCAAAATTGCCATTTAAGTGCTACTTATGTCGACATTCTTGACACTATCCCTGACGCAACATTGGAGTTTTCCTGACACTTTTTCTAGCACAATTCCTTTCGAACTTTCTAGAGCAATTCTTGGCCTTATGTCTAGATCTATACTTGGTGCTATGCTTGGCCCTTTTTCTGAGGAAATTCCTTGTGCAATACCTTTCAAAATTCCTGTCGCAATTCCTAGTGCTTTGTCTTGCTCTATTCTTGTTGCTATGCATGTCACAATTCATAGCATAATTGCTTCTATAATTCCTATCTATTTTCCTAGTGAAAATTTTGGCATTAATCATGGTTCTATATCTAATGCTATGTTGGACAATTTTTTGAGTGTAATTTTTTGGCTCTAAAACTGGCACAATTCCTAGCGTAGCTCCATTCAATTTTTTTGGTGTTATTCTAGGATCTATACCTAGCTCTATGCTTGGAGCTATGTTGGAAGTTTTCTAGATGTAATTCTTGGCTCTATACCTAGTGCTATGCTTGGCCCTTTTCCCAAGGAAATTCCTGGCACAATACCCTCCAAAATTCCAATTGCAATTTCTCATGCTATTTCTGGCTCTATACTTGGATCTATACCTAACACTATGGATGGTTCAATTCCTATCACAATTCCTTTTGAAATTCCTTGCTATTTTCCTATCACCAATTTTGGTGCTAATGCTGGTGCTATATCCGACATTATAGTGAACATTTTACTAACATAATTCCTTTCTCTAAACCTGGTGCAATTCCTAGCGCGGTTCCTTTCAAAATTTTTGTCACTATTCTAGGTGCTATACCTCGATCTATACCTGACGCTATGTTGGATTTTTATAGGAGAAATTACTATCTCTATACTTGGAGCTATGTCAGAGGTTTTTCCTAGAGAAATTCATGGCATAATTCTTGGTACAAACCTTGGCTCAATACATGGCGCTATGCTTGGTGCTATTCTGGACGTTATTTTGGAGGCTAATCTGGGCGTTATCTAGGATGCCATTCCAGACGCTAATTGAGACACTAACTAGGATGCTAATTGGGATGCTACTTAGCGTCCAAAAAAGTGTCAAATTGTAATAAGGGAAAAAAATAATTCCATTAAAAGTGCCATCCTAGGGAAAAGCATCCATTTTATCCAAAAAATGATGAAAAATACACGAGAAAATGATACTCGGTTGTAGAACACCTCACTACTCTTGATGCAATATTTTTGTGTACTTATCCTAATGTCTTAATTTATTAGAAATGATTTTTTTTGTAAATATATCTTATGAATTGCATGTAATAAGATGTCATTTATTATTTTATATCAAATATAACCAACCTTTTATTTGTGGGAATATAATAAACCCACTTCATAACTTAGGATAAAATATTTAATAAAGTTTGATTTATTTCCTACCCACTAGCCTAGATAGTTGGCATCCTCTTTCACTACATAGTCAACACTTTTCATATATACCTCAGGAATGCTTTAAACCTGATTCTGGGTTGATCCTATCCACTTTATTGACTGTCAGAATTAGTAATTGTGCTTTCTTGTATATTCTGACTTATTCTGCTTTTATCTAGCTTTTATGTGGATAAGGTAAAGCTAGTCAACTAGGAAACTACTACCTTTTGATGCCAACCCATATTCCAAGTTTTATCTCCATTTTCCAATATTAGCATGTTTTTCCATCACTCTAGACAACTCACTCATTCTTTTGCTAATTCGTGAGGTCCTTGACTGATTTGGGAAGTGTTTTAGCCACCTATGGAGGTTTATCATATTTAGTAAGTCTACCTTTCTGAGTTTGATGAGTTGTCTCCAATACAACTCGATTGTACCTATGATGGATGTACTATTTATGTACACTATTATTCATCATTATTCAATCAAAGGATACACTCCAATATTAATCTCTTCATTCATGTGATTCAATCTCTATTCTTCTCTCTATTTTTTTTATGTATGCTTGTGAGAATTATCTTAGTAGCAAGATCTATTTCCTATGCTTCTTATTAGCACCTTTAATCATAGCATTAGAGCTTCTATTTCTACATGGTATCAAAGTGCAAGGTTTCTCAAGTTCTACAAAGTTGAGGAGGGAATTCAATCTCCTATCCCTCTCTGAAGAAGAGATTTATCTAAGCTTACAATATTTTCTCCTAGTTTTGTTTTTGCAGGCCGCAGAGAGCTTTTTCTTGAGTGCATCAACTCTTAGTATGGATTCTTCTCCATCTATGATCCCAAATCATTTCAACTATCACAAATGGGAATCCAAATTTGACATTCTATTGTGTTTTAAGGGACTATACATAGTAACTCTAGGTTTGGAGAATGAGCCAAATGCTGTGATTGAGAAAGCTAAGTGGCATCATATGTTGGATGAAGCCTATGGATTGCTTTTCCTCTCTATTTATTCGGATCTACTATTTCATTTATATGTTTTTTCCACTCCAAAACAAATATGGACCAAACTTGAGTCTCTCTTTGGAGTTCAAGATGAGTTAAGAGCGCATCAGTTGGAGATTGAGTTATTATCAATGAGCCCAAGTAGTTTCGATTCTATTGATTGTTTCTTCACCAAATTCAAGTCACTTGTTCTAATGCTCAAACATTGTGGGATTGAGAAGAAATATAATTAATTAATCCTTTCCATTCTTTCCAAATTGGGTCTTGAATACTCAGTTTTTGTGTCTACTTTTCATGCTACTAGGCTTGTTGTTTCTAATTGGAAAATGCCTTCTTTGTGTACTTTCTTTGATTCACTAACAAAAAAAAAAAGATAAATTGATCTATATGGGTGTTATTAAATATTCCAATGGCAAGGATCATACTCTCATGGTTCAAGGAAGAAAGAATACCAAATCCAATGAAAAGCAAATTGTGAAAGAAAAGAAGCCAAAGTCAAAAATTGAAGATGAAAGTTCCAAGCCTGCTAATGAAGATTCAATGAAGAAAACCAAGAAGAAAGGGATCACATCCAAGTGTTCTTATTGCAGAAAGGGATTTCATCCAAAGAAGAAATGTTTCAAGAATAATATGGATATCATGTCTCACCTTCCTGAGAAGCACAACATCAAAGTTCTAGATGAGCTAGAGAAGCTTGTTGATTCCTCAGAACACTGTCATAGTGCACAATTCCAAGGTGATATAAACTATGCCTTGAGTGCAAGAATAAAATCCTTTCCTCATGTATCTAATATATATTCATTTTCTGATATATCAGAATAAAAAATATTAGATCCTTTCTTTGATAATCCACCTATCAGTGCCCTAGATTCATCTCTCAATAATTGTGATTTTCCACTAGATCTTGACTTGTCTTTAAGAAGCTCTTCCTCAATCTATAATTCTAATTTAGAAGCATGTTTGCAGGATGGTATACATGTCATGAAATAATCCATACCATCTACCATACCTATGAATAATCCTAAGGCTATACAAATCTAAAGTTCACTAGTTGATTCCTCATTGGTCTCTTATGTAGTGTTACTTATATTACATGGTTTGAAGTATTGATTATCTTTCACTGGTTGGTTATCCAAGATATTATTCATCATTGGACTGATATTTAACATGTTTGGATTTGTTCCAAACACTTATGTTTCAAATCTCAAGTCCATTCATCATTCATATTTTTACACTTATCAGTTTTCCCGAGTTGCTCATAGTTTTCCTAGTATAGCCCTATATCCTCATGGAGTCATTGAAGATTTTGTCCTTTTGTTCCATATGCTAATTTTTCTGATATATTGAGTATTATCATCCTCATATAAGATTTGGGTAGGTGCTACATCATATTGGAAGAATGACATGTGATTCACATCACAATTTTGCATCTATTTAGGGAATTGGTTGTGTAACAAATTGTCTTAATTTTTGTACTCTTTGGGAAGGAGTAAACACAAATAGTTTTTTTCATTTCAGATTTTGTTTGCAGATAAGAGTTTGTTAGCAGTAAGAAGCATTCAGATAATTCTCCTACTTCATCAGTTGATGAGATATCGGGATTCTCTCCACTTCTTTTTTGTAGATTCTACACTCTAGCACATGATCATGGAGTTCATTATTTATTCAACAAGTATTTCACCAAGAAATAGTTCATTCGGATCATTCAAGTGAATATAAAAACATACTAAAGACATGTTATTTCAAATTTTGTGCCTTGTCCTTTCTTGAGGGAGGATTTTCCCCATGTGGTTTTGCCTCTTTCCTCACTTTTATGGACATGAATAATTGTAAAGGGTGACCATAGCCTTGTTGTTGGGCCCTATATGCACCTATATATCATCATAAAGTCAAACTTAAAGGGGGTGCAGGAATATAATAAACCCACTTTATAACTTGGGATAAAATATTTAATCAGTTTTTATTAATTCCCTACCCACTAGCCTAAATAGTTGGTATCCACTTGTACTACATAGTCAACACTTGCCGTATATACCTCAGGAACTCTTTAATCCTGATTATGGGTTGACCGTGTCTAGGTTATTGACTACCAAAATTAGTAACTGCAGTTTCCTGCAGATTCTGCCTTATTCTACTTTTATCTAGCTTTTTTGTGGATAAGGTAAAGCTAGTCAACTAGGAAACTGCTATCTTTTGTTGCCAACCCATCCTCCATGATATTCTCTCCATTTTATAGGATTAGCATGTTTTTCCATCACTCTTAAAAACTCACTCATGATTTTTCTAGTTCATGAGGTCCTTGACTGATTTGGAAAGTGTTTTATCCACTTATGGGGGTTTGTCATATTTAGTAATTCTACCATTCTAAACTTGATGAGTTGTCTCCAATACAACTCGATTTTACCTATGAGGGATGTACTATTTATGTACACTATTATTTATCATTATTCAATGAAAGGATACACTCCAATATTCATCTCTTCATTCATGTGATTCAGTCTCTATTCGTCTCTCTATTTTTCATGTGTATGAATTATCTTAGTAGGAAGATCTATTTAATGTGCTTCTTCTTAGAATATTTACTGATAGAATTAGAGATTTTATTTCTACATTATTTTAATAATCTTGTATCTTGAAACAAAAAAATACATCAAACAGTCTAATTAAGATTGGTATTTTCAATTTCAAAATTATTAGGTATAATTTTTACAAATATTATATGCAATTTTCCTAAAACATTACCACTTACATAATTTGATTTATATGATTTTTCTGTGAAAACCTAATTGCTAAAACAAATATAATTATCATAAAAAAAAAACTAATCAATATATTATTTGATTTGACTATAAGGCATTTATCCTCACTAATTTAAGTTAACTAAATTATTATAAAAGTAAAAATAAAAAGGAATGAAATTACATAAATACAATAAAATGGGAAAAGCCTAATAAAGCAAGAATGAAATAAAAGAAACATGATTAGTATAAGAGTAATTACTTGATGACAAGTGGAATCTATGCATGAAATTTTTGAATAGATGGATATGAAAATTAAATATTTAAATGATGTTGAGGAGATGATGAAAACATATTCGGCTTGGATGATTTCACTCTAAGAATCCAAGCTCTAATCTCTAAGAAGAGTAATCATAATTGACTTAATGATAAACCTTCTGCTGGCACCAGGATTTTTGAGCCCCTAAGGACGAGCACAAAGGAGGGAGGGGCCTCGCTTCCGGGCAATAGCAGAACCACTTTAGACTACGCCTCTGGCTCTGTGCAGTCAGAGAGAGATCTCTTGTTCATCTTTGGAGTTTACTCCGTGTAAGATTTTTAGTGAAGGATAATCAGGGGGCCATGATCCTGAATGTGACAAAGTGTATAAAGGTGATATGCAAGGTGGGATTATCGGGGGGGGNTAGCTACTAATCTCCCAATCAAGAGATATTTAGCGAGCGGTTGGAGGATGAGAGAGAGAACAACCCATCGCGTGGAGCACCGGCGAGATGAATTCCATGCAAATTTAGAAGAACAATTGATAAATGTCTGGAATAGCAGCTGGATCATAATGAGTATGAATTCCTAACTTTTATACCCTAAGTTGCAGACATGAAAGCAATCAATAGACTGGAGTGAAAACATGAAATACATTACACGTAAAAGCAGATACATATTGGGAAAAGCAATGACACATGAATCTCTGCTATGATAAACAACTCCTCCTCTGCAAATTTATTCATAACACAAGCATCAAATCTTATTTACAATGGAGAGGCTCATCCCTAGAATGTTTCCCAATCCAACCAACTAACTCCTTCCTCCCTCTATTGGGAGTGTATTTATACTATTCTAATGCTGAGACTACCAAATAGAAAAGTGTTACAAGTCACAATCATGTGTTAACAGTATAGGGAGTGGACTATTGCCACGTTTTACAAATATAAACAATAAACATCATGGCGCTGGCGGTCGCATTCATCCTGAGTGATAGTTTGATGTGCTTGGACGCTACGGTGGTTTGCGAGTACGATGCCTCCTCCCATGCCTGAAGCGTGTGCTCCCATCATGTTCAAATGTAGCTTTCTGCATGGGCACACACTGGCAAGGTCGCTTGCATATTTCCCCAATTCAATCACATCCGCGACCTTCTTCCTCTCTAGGTAAGACTGTTAGCTGTGGGCTATGGAAGAAGTGCCACATTACTTCTGGTTGAGACGAACCTGTGGGGTGGTTTTTCATTCTTGTACTCCTCACCTCCAGTGAGATGAGCTCTCCCACAGGCACTAGGGTGTAGCATATCTACACCAACCCCATCACCCTTGGAAAGTGGACTTCAGAAACATGGCTGTTAGGGCTTTAATCCCTTGACGCTCCCATCCAAACAAATGCTTATACAGGGAACAGTCAATGACTATCCCCTTCTATGGAGGCTTTGGTGGGGGCGATGCTATACGGGGTTCTTGGAAAAACACTTACGGGGAGTAGGCATCTAGGCCCTGCATCATTGGGGGCGCGAGTATCACGTCTGGACCTCGATGGCTGGTGTCATTCTTGGCATGCAATACCAAGGTGACAGGAAAGTGTGGAAGTTTCCCACCAACCATCAATACCCCCATACAAACAAGCTTCTCAAACCGGATCTTCATCATCAAACTCTTCGAGCCTTTGCAGCTTCGTGGAGAAGTAGAACTTGGGTTCTGGAGATATGTTAGTTCACTCCTATTGAACTGAAAGTAGTATATATAAGGCTTCAATGCTGACCCCCACAATGGCTGGTCAACATTCCTACACATTTTTTCATCAAGTGTATTTGGTATCCACATGTGTGATGGCACAAGCAGAGTGATCCTTTACTTGCTAGGCATCTAGTCACTTTGCTTCATCGGTCGTGGCACCTTACCATCTGCTGTGGGAAGCATTTGTGGACACCATCTGGTATAATAGATCCATATTGCAAAGTTCATGAAATGGACGTTCCCACGTTTCCTTGCTCTTTTGAAGTAGGAAATAGAATGGTCTCCCGCATCGTGCTGGCTTTGCCTCGTGTGAGTAGTGGATTCGTCGGTTACTTTCGTCATTTCCATAGGACAACTCACACAAAATACACCTATATTTACATGACATGACTTTGCCAAAGGGATGATTCCACCTCTACACGTGCTACAAATGGCATCGGAGAAATCGGCCAATCCGCAAAGACACAGATTACACGCGTGAACGTATCCTCTGCTATCATCTCTGCACTGGATGTGAAATCACGTACCCTGGGATCCATCTCAGATATCCAATCCAAGGAATCTTTCATGTCCACCATCCATGTTCCATCCCTTCTGCTACCAACTTTTCTCCTTTGAACACTGTGGGAATTTCTGGATCATGACATGTTCTTGACCGCCGATCATGAGCGATCATTCATGCAGCCGTAGATCTAAGTGGGCCCCACTATCTTTCACAATGAGAAGCCTTGGTATTCATCCATGCTAGTCCAAACTACGAAATAAACCATGACCGTAGATTTCTCTCCTTTCTTATCGCGACTGTTGATCTTCATGAATGCTATCCCTCTTTCGCGATTGCAAATCGTGAATTTACCCACGCAAGTATGGCCTATGAAATTGATTGAGGCCGTAGATCTGACTCAAATCTCATCTCGACCATAGAATGTTTCTGAACTTTAACCCATTTCTCAATCTGGAAATGCAGCTTTGGTTGAGCATGTCCACTCATGCAAAATGGTTTGGAGCCATTGATCCACCTCTGATCAATCTCATCTTTTGATTTCGAGCCTCGCCCAATGCCTTCCGCACACCTTTCGTTTTCTTCCTTGCCTTGCACTTCTGATAGCCTGAAGGGGAATTCACATGAATTTTGAGGGAATGGGACCTTCATTGAATTCCTATCAGGCTCTTAAATCCACTGTTAAAAATGGAGTGTTAACAACTGGCTCCACGAGGGATGCTATCCTCCCAATGAGGTAGCAAAGAACCCCCTTAGACCAAGTGCCAAACCATTGGGGTGCCTTCAATCTTCCTTTGACATCTCCATTCTGCTTTGAGTTACTACTTCAACGAATTTATGCCACTCTTGCAAATCATGCTAGTGACTATAAACTTGTGCTAGTAACTGAAAAATGAAAACAAACTAAAACAATAATTAAGGAAATGCTCGACAACAGCTAAGCTTATTTTTTCCTACCTACTCTACCTAAATTTGTGCACAAATATGATTAAGTGAAATCAGAATTCCAATGAATCCAATCAAGCAACTTGCCTAATATTTTTGTTCTTTCATTGTGCTTGATGGACATAAATGAAATAGATAATGGGAGAAGGAAATGATAAACAAAATAATATTTAAAGTAGGGATGCAACCAATCACTACCTTCACCTAGACCCTCCATGTATTCGGCCACGGGGTCATAGAAATTACGACAACCTCCAATACGTTCTGTCACCTGCCCATGGGAAAGCTGCCCAAAGCTTCCTTCTTCTGGAGATTCGTCAGGATGACACTTGGAATATTGCAGAAAAGGACCCACAGAATCTTTCTTCAATGGAAAATCCTGCTTTTCGCTCGAAATTTTTGTAACAGGAGCTTGATGTGCTTCAAGAGGGATGTCCCCTACTTCTCCAGTGGAACCAAGTAGTGGCATATTCCTCCTATATGAGGTGGCGCTACTAAAGGAAGGATATCAGAAAATGTGTTTATTTGGAGGCTGCTGCATCCATCTTCATATCTTGTCCCTTCACTATATATTCCTAATGTATTAGTAGCATGAGGGCAATCGCCTGGCTGGTTCTTCTTATTGTCTTCTTTATTATACAGGCTTCTAGTCTGGACCATCTTCGTTTCTTTCTGCTTTTGCTTGGAGGCCTTAATCATGTGTCATATAAATTCAAAAAAAAGGCATAACACAAGGGTAGGCTACCACCTCCAGTTCCCTTATCATCCTTTCTTGCTTCAACCTTCTGACTTTGCATTGCATCTTGATTCCTTTCATCAGCAGGCTTTGTTTCAATAGCTGGCTCATCAGGTGTATTATGTAGGTACTCTTCCTCATATTCATCGTACACTTGCGTACCAAACTCCTTCTTAAAATCATCCTTTACGGACCAAGAGTGGTGCAAGTCGCCATCTTCAGAGAACAATCCTGCAAGATTGCTTGCTCCTGCCTCAGGCCAATCATCTTTCTGCATACTAGGAGAGAGCTTTGATGTGCCATAGAATTTCCCATTATGCTTGTAGGTCCCAACCAATTTGTATGTGTCTTTTATTTCACCACCACTGTCTTGATCTGACAATTTCTTGGACATCTTAAGGTTTTCCTCAACCTCCAAACAATCAACGAACATCTGCTGCAGGGTGGTTGATTTTCTCTCCAAAGGAAGCAAGGGCAGGTCAGGAGAAAAGGTGACTGCATAATAGATCTTAGCAGCATTCTCAAGAGGTTGGACTTCATTAGGCATGTTATAATAAAATCTTGTGAATCTTCTGTTGAAACTAGATATGGCCTCATCCTCATGCCTCCTCAAGGAATAAAACTATGAAAGTATTTTCTCCAATGGCCTTCTCCTACCCCAAAACTTTAAGAAGGTGCAAGAAAAATATTCCCAAGTGTTGATGGACTTAGGCTGCAAATGTTTAAACCATACTTTGGAATCCCCTTGCAAAGATAGGGCAAAATCCCGCATGCATACATCATCATGATCTATCTCAAAAAGGTTAGAGAAATTCTCAAATGCTTGTAAATGTTTCTCAGCAGTCAAGTCTTGGGATTCTCCGTCAAAATTGGGAAGGTATTTGTAATATCTCGTGGGAAAATCATGGAGGATGGGAGGTAGTTGTGGTGGTTTGTATCAACTTGGAGAAATAGGAGAGACAAGGTTAGGCATGATATCTAAGCTATCGTCTGAGGTTTCATGGATTTCACAGGGGTGTCCTTTGACATCGTGAGCCCCTTGATAAAAATCTAGGCCATAATTAGATGTACAAGATGACGAAACACTTTTGGTTCGTAAAGAAGGATAAACAGGAATATATTCATAGCTTTGTTAAAAATGAGCTGAACCATAGAAGGTTGTTTTGATAAATCTGGGAAAAGATAAGATCAAACTTACAAGATAGGATAAGGCATCCTGGAAGAAACACAAACCCAAGTGTCTGGACCTTCCGTCATGCATT
Organism: Pseudotsuga menziesii; assembly: GCA_001517045.1. Lineage (NCBI taxonomy): Eukaryota > Viridiplantae > Streptophyta > Pinopsida > Pinales > Pinaceae > Pseudotsuga > Pseudotsuga menziesii. The sequence goes on from LPNX010563966.1 coordinate 677,284, forward strand.
TCTAAGATTTATAAGGGGTCCCTTGTCTAGACGAAATCTACATCTCTCCTCGGCCATTTGATTTCCGGGTCACACCACTAGGGGAGTTGCTGAAGTCTGAATCCTTCAAGAGTGGAGTTACGAGGTGAAAACTGCTCAACCTTCTGAATGTTTGGTCAATTGTTTACCATCAACAACCATATTTGAATCTTTGTCATTCTTCCCAGGGAGAATCTTCAATTTCATCCCTGGCAATGACACCAGTTTGTTGGCACTGGATTTTTGGGCCCCCAAGGTCGAGCACAAAGGGGGGAGGGGCCTCGCTCCTGGGAAATAGCAGAACCACTTTAGACTATGCCTCCGGCCTTACGTAGTCAGAGAGGGATCTCTCATTCATATTTGGAGTTTACTCCACGTAATATTTTCAGTTAAGGATAATCAAGGGGCTAGGATCCTGAATGGGACAAAGTATATAAAGGTGAGATGCAATGTGGGATTATCAGGGTGGGAACCATTGGTAATGAAGTCAAGAACCTGCGTAGTGAACACTTGTAAGAGGAAAGGAAGGCATAGGGTTGCAAATAGAGGCAAGGTAGCCGTTGATCTCCCAATCAAGAGATATTTAGCGGGTGGTTGGAGGATGAGAGAGAGAACAGCCCATCACATGGAGAACTGACGAGATGAATTCCACGCAAATTTAGAAGAACAATTGATAAATGTCTAGAATAGCAGCTGGAGCATAAAGAGAATGAATTCCTAACTACTATACCCTAAGTTGCAAACAAGAAATAAATCAACAGATTGGAGTGAAAACAGGAAATACATTACATGTAAAAGAAGATACATATTGGGAAAAGCAATGACACATGAATCTCTGCTATGATAAACAACTCCTCCTATGCAATTTTATTCATAACACAGGCATCAAATCTTATTTACAATGGAGAGCCTCATCCCTAGAATGTTTCCCAATCCAACCAACTAACTCCTTCCTCCCTCTATCGAGAGTGTATTTATACTATTATAATGCTGAGACTACCGAACAGAAAAGTGTTACAAGCCACAATCATGCGTTAACTATACAGGGAGTGGACTATTGCCACATTTTACAAATATAAACAATAAACATCATGGCACTGGTGGTCACATTCGGCGTGAGTGATAGTTCGACGTGCTTGCTACTACAGTGGTTTGCGAGTACAATGCCTCCTCCCATGCCCGAAGCATGTGCTCCCATCATGTTCAAATGTAGATTTTCGCATGGGAACACACTGGCAAGGTCGCTTGCATCTTTCCTTGGTTCAATCACATCTACCACCTTCTTCCTCTTCGGCTAAGACTGTTATCCATGGGATATGGAAGAAGTGTCGCATTGCTTCTGGTTGAGACGGACCTGTGGGGTGGTTTATCATTCTTGTACTCCTCACCTCCAGTGAGGTGAGCCCTCCCACAGGCACAAGGGTGTAGCATATCTACACCAACCCCATCACCCTTAGAAAGTGGACTTAATAAATAGGGATGTTAGGGCTTTAATATCCTGATTCTCCCATTCGAATAGATTCTTATACAGGGAACAGTCAATGACTGTCCCCTTCTGCGGAGGCTTTGGTGGGTGCGATGCTATCGGGGGTTCCTAGAAAAACACTTACGGGGAGTAAGCATCCAGGCCCCATGTCGTTGGGGGTGCAGGTATCACATCTGGACCTCGATGGCTGGTGTCATTCTTAGCATGCAATACAAAGGTGATGGGTGGGTGTGGAAGCTTCCCACCAACCATCAATACCCCTAGACAGACAAGCTTCTTAAACCAGATCTTCATCATCAAACTCTTTGGGCCTTTGCAGCTTCATGGAGAAGTATAACTCGGGTTCTAGAGATATGTTAGTTCACTCCTGTTGAACTGAAAGCAGTATATATAAGGCTTCAAGACTGACCCCTGCAATGGCTGGTCAACATTCCTACACACTCTGTCATTAAGTGTATTTGGTATCCACATGTGTGAAGGTACAAGCAGAGTGATCCTTTACTTGTTGGGGATCTAGTCACTTTGCTTCATCGGTCGTGGCACCTTACCATCTACTGTGGGAAGCATTTGTGGATGCCATCTAGTACAATAGATCCATGCTGCAAAGTTCATGTAGTGGACATTCCCACATTTACTTTATCTTTTGAAGTAGGAAACAGAATGGTCTCCCGTGTCGTGTTGGCTTTGCCTTATGTGAGTAGCGGATTCGCCGGTTACTTTCCTCATTTTCGTAGGCCAACTCACACAAAATCCAACTATCTTTATGTGACATGACTCTACCAAAGAGATGATTCCACCGCTATGCATGCTACAAATGGCATCGGAGAAATCGACCAATCCGTAAAGATGCATATTACATGCATGAACGTCTCCTCTACTATCATGTCCGCACTAGATGTGAAATCACATACCCTAGGAGCCATCTCATCCATCTGATCCGGGGAATATTTCATGTCCACCATCCATGTTCCATCCCTTTCGCTGCCAACTTTTCTCCTTTGAACACCACAAGCAGTTCCGGATCATGACATGTTCTCGACCGCTGAACGTGATCGATCCTTCATGCAGTTGTAGATCTGAGTGGGACCCACTATCTTTCCCAATGAGAAGCCTTGGTATTCATCTGTGTTAGTCTGCACTACAAAATAAACTGTGACCGTAGATTTCTCTCCTTTCTTATCGCAACCGTTGATCTTCACGAATGCTATCCCTCTTTCGCAATCGAAAATTGTGGCTTTAACCACGCAAGTATGGCCTGCGAAATTGATTGAGGCCGTAGATCTGACTTAGATCTCATCTTGACCGTAGAATGTTTTCAACCTTTAACCCATTTCGCAATCTGAAAATGCAGCTTTGATCGAGCATGTCTGCTCGCGTGAAATGGTTTGGAGCCATTGATCCACCTCCAATCAATCTCAACCTTTGATTTCGAGCCTCGCTCAACATCTTCAACACACCTTCCCTTTTCTTCCTTGCCTTGCACTTCTAATAACCTAAAGGGAAATTCACATGAAGTTTGAGGGAATGGGACCCTCATCGAATTCCTATCAGGCTCTTAAATCCATTGTTAAAAATGGAGTGTTAAATTTGTTAACACTCCATTTTTTAACAGTTGATTTAAGATCCTGATAGGAATTCAATGAGGGTCCCATTCCCTTGACTTCATGTGAATTCCCCTTTAGGTTATCAAAAGTGCAAGGCAAAGAAGAAAATGGAAGGTGTGCTGAAGGCGTTGAGCGAGGCTTGAAATCAAAGGCTGAGATTGATTGGAGGTGGATCAATGGCTCCAAAACATTTCACGTGAGTAGACAACCTCGACCAAAGTTGCATTTTCGGATTGCGAAATGGGTTAAAAATCGAAAACATTCTATGGTTGAGATGAGATCTAAGCCAGATCTACAGCCTCAATCAATTTCACAAGCCATACATGCACGAGTAAACGCCACTATTTCAAATCATGAAGGAGGGGTAGCATTCACGAAGATCAACGACCGCGATAAGAAAGGATAGAAATCTATGGCCATGATTTATTTCATAGTACAAACTAGCACGGATAAATACCATGGTTTTTCATTACAAAATATAATGGGGCTCACTCAGATCTACGGCTGCATGAAGGGTCGATCATGATCGATGGTCGAGAACATGTCATGATCCAAAACTACCCGCAGTGTTCAAAGGAGAAAAGTTGGTGGCAGAAGGTATGGAACGTGGACGGTGGACATGAAATATTCCTCAGATCGGATGGCTGAGATGGCTCCCAGGTTATGTGATTTCACATCCAGTGTGGAGATGACAGTGGAGGAGACGTTTATGCATGTAATTTGTGTCTTTAGGGATTGGCCGATTTATTTGACGCCATTTGTAGAACGCATAGTGGTGGAATCATCCATTTGGCAGAGTCATGTCATGTAAAGATAGGTGTCGTTTGTGTGAGTTGGCCTAAAAAAATGAGGAAAGTAATCGGCGAATCCGCTACTCACACAAGGCAAAGCCAGCACAATGCGGGATACCATTCCATTTCCTACTTCAAAAGACTAAGGAAACATGGGAACGTCCACTTCATGAACTTTACACCATGGATCTATTGTACTAGATGGCGTCCACAAATGCTTCCCACAACAAACGGTAAGGTGCCATGACCAACGAAGCAAAGTGACTAGATCCCCAGCAAGTAAAGGATCACTCTGCTTGTGCCCTCACACATGTGGATACCAGATACACTTCATGACAGAGTGTGCAGGAATGTTGAACAACCATTTCAAGGGTCAGTCTCAAAATAGATATTCCCCATAAGACCGCCAACTAATGAACTTGTTTAAAACAATTTCTTAGTTAATGTTTGTTTAATTGCATTTCTTATAAACAAATTCAACATCAATAGATGTTCTTATTGGTGAACCTATTAAAAATAATTTTTTAGATGTTTATTTAATTGCTTTGATTGCAAACACATTCAACATCAATCGATGTTCTTAATGGTGCATAGAACTAAATTGGTAAATATGACTGATTTTGAATATTGTTGATGAAAAAATGTAAGTTTGTCATACTGAAACTACAGACTTACAAACCTGGTTGCATTGTCATTGATCTCTTTCTCCTCTGCAAGCTTTCAGGTTTTAAATAATTTGTGTCTTTCATATTGTTCTTTTGCAATTTAATGTTAGCTGGCATCAATGAAATATCTGCATTTGAAAACATAATTCACATGGAATAATCTAAACTAGTTTCTTAAATATTTTCTATTGTTATTATGGATTGTTTGTCATTCTAATTTCTTAGTGATTTTCTAAATCTGTGAAAATTGGGGATTATGGTTGAACCTGGTTCTTGCTTGCAAGGTGAGTATCGGTTGATTGCACTACCTATGTACCTGTTAGAACCAGTTGTAGCTGAAATTTCTCAAGAAGTAACCGACTTCTTCCCATGAGAAAGCATGAAAATTTGTTGAATATAATGAGGGATATAACTATTTTCAAAAGTTTGGCATGAATTCAATATAGACTACTTTCCCATGATAAGAATTGATGTTCCATTAAATGCAATTCTGGAGATGAGTTTTCTTTGACCTTCACGATTCTATATGTAACAACGTCGTCGTGTTTCCAGGATCGGTTTGATCGTCGTAGTATTTTTGTTTGAAGTATGGACGGAATGGTTGGACCCCGGCACCACAGGTTTCCGTCTGCATCTCTTAAAGCTGGTGGTGGTTGAAAATTTTTGCATAAATGATTTCATAAATATTTATACTGGCATGGTTCATGTTGTATCTTAAATATAATCTGATAAAGATGGGGTTTGAATTTCTCAATTCTATGCAAAGAAACCAACATTGTATATACCATTGATAATAGGGGTCCAGTGGTATTGACTGGAACATATCTCTATTCATAAATATTTATACTGGGTTCGTCCGATTCATATAATTTTAATACATAACTCTATTCGGTAAACTAAGATCAATAGCTATGTGGTCTTACTCATTTTAATATATATTTATACACACGGTTTTAACAGTGTGAGGAGGTGAAAAATATTTTACATGCAGCAGAGTAATAAATGCTGCAGCTGTAGTATTATGGGCCATTAGATCTCAAACAGGTTGTGATCCAACTACCCATAATACAGCTGTCGTGCAAGTGAAAAGCATACAATTTCCTGAATTTCTTAATAATTTTTAACAATTCAATTTTAAAATGATGCAAAATATTTACTAATATCAAGATTGGCTGTGCTTATAGGTATTCACCCGTCACTTATTTCGTGGTTGTGCTTTAGTTCATATCAATTGAATGAAATACATCAATGGAATGCTTTTGTTCATATCAATGGAATGAAAATAAATAAAATAATTTCATTACGATGGAATAATTAGTATGTTTTCAAAATAATTATGAAATAATATTTATAGGAAATTCTTTACCATTATTTTTAAATAAATATATACATTTTTTTCTAGACTTTGGAATAATTATTTTTTACTGTGTAGACCATTCACAGTCATTCTTTAGACTAAAATTGATAGAAAAAGAAGTAGAATAATCATAAATTTTCAAAATAAGATTCATCACGAAAAACCAACCAAGGCCATCTATGAACATGTTTATGAACTATCCAACCACAAATAATTGAAGAAACTTTATTCTTTGTCTTCAAAATTCACCCCATCCTAGACCATGAAACCACAAAGACAAAGTAGGATTTATGTTTTCTTCAGTTCCCTCCATTAGAATTTTCTCTCATAGAATTGAAAAAAAATCTAAAAAAGTACAAGCTCAATACCTTCCACACTTCACACATGCAATGTTTGTAGCACTATGCATATGGAATTTTGTAATGTTGTTTTGTAACTTTCCAAGATACTATATTTTTACCAAACTACATGATTGGGATGGGTTAGAAACTCATATTTCCTGCATCATGCAACATTCCATAGTGCTCTCCATAGGGACTATTGTCCATATTTCAGTGAGGTTGATTTCTAAAATTGATGGTCTCCATGGTTTTTTAATCTAATAAGTTGTTAATTAGTTATGTTTGAAAATAATGGAAATTATGGAAACAAAGTTCTGGTAGGTGCATGTCTTATACCTAGTTCTTTTTCCTATAGGATCAACCATTTGTATTCATGTCCTTGTCTTTATTTTCTCATTGAATTGATCTTTGGGGTTCTAACATGAGCATGTTTTGTTTTTTGCTTACTTTATTGTTTCTAATAGTTATGTTTGGACATTTNCCCATCGACTATTTGCAAACAATATAATCTAGATTAAACTCTCTTCACATATTTCTTTATAATTATTAACTATTACAGATGACCTTGAGCACTAAATGTTGGTCTTCTTTTATTAACAATTCAATCCTATGATATCTGAGTGTCTACCATATGTATTAAATAACAATGCCCAGTTTGTTCTCATTTGTCAAAGAAGACTTCCATGGTCATGTGATTTTTATATTTATATTTAAATAAACACACTATTCTTTCATATTGATTGAATCAAATAAATACTAAGAAATTCTTATCCATCCTTTTTAATAAATTGTTTCTACTTCCATTAAAAAGAAACACAGTTTCTCCTTTCCTTAAAAAGAAACAGATCACTTCAACATGGATGAACAAAGATGCCAAATGAAAGGAAGATAAACCAGTAGTAAAAAGCCATTTATAAATGTATTTAAAAACACCTTGTGGAATCAAGCTAAGAAACTTATCCACAGCTATTATATTAATTTTACAATCTCAGAAGAGATTGGACGTGTTTGGGATGTTGAGAAGAAAGTTGTTGTGTATACTGGTGCTATTGAATAAAATTAAAGAAAAACTATCTTCTGTATCTTGATTGTTGTTGTCGATTGATGCATTATTGAAGATCGGTTTATTGGATGCTATATTAAATAGATAATTCATTTCCATGCTGAAATTGTAAGTGGTGAATGCTATTTTCTGCTTCTTTTCAATATCATGAAATTGTAGGCATTGTTTTCCTATCTTATCATTTTCAAAAAAAAGAAGAAAAAATAATTGAATGTTTAGTGGATCTATCCATTTCAAATTGGTCTTAGTTGTAGCAAATGGTAATTTACAACATTTGCATATACATATGTAGCTTCAACCAAATAATTTGGTGATTATTCCTCTTTCTTTATGATTTCTTGTGGTAAATATTGCTTGTGGTAATTTGGTTTGAAGTTTCAAACACCTCTTACTCCTTTTCCACGTGATCATTTAAACAATAGAGGATTCTTATCTAACCCTTGGATAGATATTCCACTCCATTTCTCTCTTTAGGATCTTTGTATATGTATTCTTCTTTATGTGCTACTGCGACTGCAATTATTGCTGCCAACGAGGAGATAACTACTTCAGGTCTTATGTACGCAATCTCTCTATTGGTTCTTTTCTTCACCATGCCCATATTGCATGTTAAATAACAAAACTTGGTATGTTTGGATCCATAGATAATGTGCTTAATTTGATATATAATTTGATCCCATGCCCAATTGATCTTTTAGGATAAAATCCAAACCAAAATCACAAGCAAGATGCTTGAATATTGGATCAAATGTAGAGATCTTGTAGAAAATTCCATATTTTTTGCTCCATTTCATCGTCGAATTTGATTTAGACTTTTAAAAATCCATCTCCAACATTTTGGATAGCGAAATTTCCAATCTTGATTGCTCCAACATGATGGGTCCAATCTGAATGTCAAAAATTGGGATTCAGGAGTCCACACACTTCAGAAGACGAACTACTTTCAGTTTTTCTATGTTTCATCTTTTTAGATTTATGTTGATGACTGGCATCTTCTGATTCTGATTTTATACCCCTCCCCTCAGTTTGAAACTTTTTAATTAGGATCTGATTCAGCTCTTCTTAAGCCTTCGGAATCCTTTCATTTTCTTGCTTTACAGATTCCATTTCATTTTTTAAGTCTTTTACAGCTTGTAACGATTCTGAGGATTTGGTAGTTAAATCCTCTGGTATAGGATCTCTTGGTAAATTTCATGTTTCAGTAATTGGAGACTCCTCTACATACTCTTCCAGCCTTTCCATACCTGCCTGTTAAACTTCAAAAAACAATTCTCTGTTTGAATAACATTTAAAATAAAGTATGTCAGCATAATAATTTAATTTACTGTTTCATGAAAGCTAGTTGGGATTCATCAAGGCCTAGTGTTTGAACCTTGTGTTCTGATACCACACACTAAAACCCCAAATTTTCACAAAAATTTAAAATTTTGAGATAACAACAAATGCTAAAACTTGCGGTTTACTAACAACTAAAGGTTAGCAATAAAAGAAACAGTCAAGTGATTAGTTTTACAAAATATCAATTATGTTAACTTAGCAGTTCTCTTTTGTAACAAGAATAAGGTTTACTTCCGTATTATTTTATTTCAGATTACTGATGAGTCTCTTTATTTCAAGTAGGTGGAATCTAACTTTTGAATCTCGGGCTTACTTAGCATTTGTGCTAACGCAGAAGATTACTGGTTCTTACAAGTTTACAGGTATGATCAAATGAGTAACATTTTAAAATTCATAAAGTATCCAGCAGTGTTTTACTTGCAATTATAAAGCTTAGTAATTAAGCTGCTAAAATCCAAACAACTTCCGTGAGGTAAAACCATTTGGCTTCCTTCAGTTTTTCTTGCAATAAAGATCAGAAGTACGTAGCGACAGTAAGATATGTTTTGCCGCTCTAAAATTATAATCTCAGTTACAAAGTACTTCTACTTTAGTGTGCATAGATTTCAATGTTATAATGGTTGTTTTGTCAGTATAAAAACAATAATATATTATCTTATCTGTGTAACAACTGTTCAACATTTCGCTTCTGCGAGGAAACTTACAGCCTTTAACCTTCTTGTCATTAAAAGTTTGATTTGTGCTAACAAAAACCATAAAGCTTTCTCAGATGAAATCAATGTTTGCCTATACTTCTTAACTTCATGTCGAACCATGTGGTTCTAATACTTCTGGACTCAAGTAGGATCATTCCTATTCAATTTCTTAATTTTCTATGATACTTCTCTTGTATTAAATTACTGTTTAGAATCAGTTTTTTTGAGATTGATGCTTTTGAAAAAGGCCAACTTTCTAGTTATTTTGTATAATTCTATAACCAATTTACTAACCAATAGACATGGTGAATCATTAGTAAATACCAAGTTGAGTCACAACCAAAATCCATCAAAGTTTCGTCGCTCTGAACTATGTAGAAGAATTTCATAAAAGTGGTCTTACAAAACACTTTGTCAACTTCATAGTTTTGCTAGAATTTGATTTATTAGTTCCTATATGACTTATAGGCATGCATAAACTATTTTGTTTAATAGAAATTCAAGTCTATAATTAGTTTAAGGTCATAAACAAGTTTAAAATAGAGTTTATGATTCTCCAAAATATTACGTTATGCCATTTATAAAAGTTATAACTTGAATTATCGTTTTACAAGAGATTAACCATGTATAAACTATAATGTTTCTACATAAGAAAACTATTGTTCGGTGGTTAACTTGAGCTCTCCCATATAACATATGACCTCTATCCATATCAAGGTCAACATTTAGAGAAAAGAATTACTAACATCCAAATCATATTAGTGATGTTACAATATAATAGGCATATGGTTAATAATGAAATAAGTTTCTTTGCATGGATGATTCGAGCAATAACCAACGTTTAAAGGTGACACATCCTTTCTAGGTCAACGTAAATCATAACGTTTATATTCTAACCCTAAACTAGCATATGATGAGCGGTGTAATCGATTTTCAAGGCAATAATTTGGCTTATGATATAGTTATACATCGTTTCAATCATTAAATAATTGGTTATTATTGTATGCAGGCGACTATAGAAAATGATCCACTACATGGTTTAATTTAACGTGACCACGTGGTCTTCTCCTGGCCAAGCATGGAAGATATAAGAACCATCTTAACCCTAAAACTTTTCATTTCTCCTCCGTAGTTCACACTAGCCCTTGACGCTGCTCTGCTTGGCTTTCATGGTGGGCATAAGCTCTCCTTTGTTCCAGTTGTCCCGAGTCCTATATTAGCATTGCCTTGCCTCTAGTATTTGGTTTTAAAGCCATTTTTAGTGGCTGTGAGTTCTCACTCTGCAAGCTTTGTTGAGTCTATCGTTGCCCTTGGCTCGCTGTCTGATCAAACTTCCTTTCGTCATCCTTGTGGATCGATGTTGCGTGAGGTTCAGTCTTTACAGGTTGTTGGGTCTATATTTTGTAAAGTCTACTTGTGACAGTAAATCCACGAGGCTGTTCGACGTTTCAAATCACAGGTAAAATTTGTTTTAGTGTTTATTTAACTTGCAGTAGGTGGATATGATGTTATGATAGTATAAAAAAATATTAAGTTATTTATCTTCTAACCTTTGTATTTAAACTCCTTGCAGGGGCTCGCGACTATGTACATCCCTGGTGGAGGAAGTATGCAGACAATCTGTGAATGTCGTGGCTTGTGGCTTAATACGGGTAAGCCCTATGGTCAATGTGTTGGGTTTTACCCTACTTGTATCATGGTGGTCATTTGGAATAACCCAAGGTTTGGGGAAGCCTTCCTAGGCTCACCATAAGTTATGTGGTCTCTTTTACAGGTCGTTTGTTGTTTTTCCAAGTTTCAAACCCTCGCTAGTCGATGGGTAAACTCGGTTTTAAACTGAGCAATGTAAATAGTTTTGTTTTGATGTTTAGCTTATGGCTTGTTTAAAATTTAAACAATAGCTCTCCTATAAAGACATTTCTGTCTTCAAGCTTGTCTCAATTTATCATAATGCTTAACATTATGCTCTATGTACTCCGAGTTTTTACCCTTCTTGACTGTAAGCGAAGTTTTGTGCTTTGCTTAAAGTACTCTGTAAAAGTTTATTATTAATGTTTTTACGACTAATACATACATTCATAGTTTAGTTATAATTCTTGCTCGTTTTTGCTCAGAGTTACGAGCTAGGTTTTATCCTGTGGAAATGCTCATTTTAAAACAAATTATTCTACTTAATTTTTAACAAATTCTAATACTTATTTAGTTTGACTATTAACTAGTATTACAAAGTATTATGGAAATTCTAGTTTATAATAATTACCAATGTCTTTTTGTTTGTCCTTAAAGGACTGTAAGTAATTTATAATAACCTAGTTATTTAATGGTTACATAATCCAATTAATTTGGTTTATGACTTCGATGTATTTATATTTGTAATTGTAATATATATATAAGGGTTTTAACCGTGTCTTTCGCTTTTATAGATACACCCTGTTTGTAAAAATAAAAAATAACGGTTCTTTTTATAAGTATGCATTTTGTATATGTTGTTCATTATTGTATTTTATCTCTGTGTAATGAATTTAATTTGTTCTTTTAATGGTTAAAAAGAACTAAGCTTATTGTTTATCCTAGGTTACTACTGTAATGGATTTGCATATAAAAGAATACTGGTAGATTTCTGCTCAGAAATATGAGCTAGGGTTTTTACCCTATTTAACTTTTATAATGATAATTTATGTATTGTTATTTCGTTAAGTTCGATTACTGTCAAAATATTTTAAGATTATTTGAATGGCTCAAAGAATTCCAGGTTAGGGTTTATGGAAAATAATCTTTGTTTTCTTTCTTTAAAGATTTCTTTAGTTTGTTAAAAGAGTTATTAATTTATAAATGATACTGTTTATGTTAATATTATTATCTGCAAATTTACTATATTTTATTAAGTACGTATTTGCACATATACTTTATTAATAAAGACTGAGAACAGTCTATAATAGTTTAGTTTATTCAATAGGATTATTTTTGTAATCTTGATAAAAAGAAATGAGGATTTTCAACCCTGTCATTACTCCTTTGCATATATAATTTGTTTGTAAAAGTTAAAGGACAGTTCCTCGTTAATAATACTTAAAGAATAGGTTACTAATGTATCTTAGTTGTTTTGATTTTAAATAAAAGAATATTGTGAGAGCTAAATAAGCTCTTTGTTAAGATACTCTTTATCTTTCGATTAATTTGTCCTTAGAAATATATATGTTACTAAACTCTATCTAAGGTTTGAAAAGTTGTAGGATAAATTAGCTATTAATATTAGTAAAAGATATAACTAACAAAACCCTACTTAAAACCCTTACTTAAGATAAATAAATAAGCATTATAACTGTGACATTTCTATTTCTTCTATCCCAGGTTAGATGTATAGTTTGTAAAAGAAAGTACCGTGTAAAAGAATAACTTACCTACTTGAACACATTGCTATTAGTAAAATAATATGACTATTTATTTTTCTAGCATTCTTAATACACAGTCTGGTTTTAAGAATAACCTAACTAAGCAGATTAATATTCTTTTCTGGAAGCAACTATCTACAGAAAGAAAAGATTCCAACACTCTGAAAAACATAAGTAACTCTATTCATTTCAGATTCCTATCATATCTTCATGCATTTTAAACACACTACCTTTGCTAGAGTACGGTCTGGTTTATTCCAGATGGGGAAAAACACAGGTTGGATTATTTTCATCAATTACAGATTCAATATTAAAATATCTAAAGGGTTACTAGCTCTATTAGTTCACTACAAAACATGTAATCAATCATCAATCATTCATTCTCATATATAAACTTTTAACACAACAATAAAAGACTATAGAACCTGTTTTAAAGCTGGATGACAACAGTGTTGGAAGGCCGTTCCTCCCTACCAACTCCTAGAGAGTGCTCAAACAACGTCTTCTCAGGACCCTTGAGCCTATTCCTGGTCTCCTTGGCTGAGAACTGGTGGAGCAAGCAACAAAATACTAGTCCAATGACTCAGTACTAACTGTGCACTCAGCAGCAATATCCTTCAGCTAAAAAGCTATACTAGATCACTTTCTGTAGTTTAGCCCTCAAACACCTTCCACAAATTCCCTTCCCAATGAAATACTTTGAAGTACATTCACCTGAATGATTCTCTTCTTGGAATGAGCAGACTCAGCTCTCTTCAATGGGATTTTTTTATTAAGATTTCCTAGGTATTTTTGGGTTAGTTTTCATTAATTGAGCCACTTGCTCTGATCCCACTTTCTTGGGGGATCATGACCCCAAATGTATGGATGTTGCCACCTGCAACATTGGAATTGTTTGAGGTCCAGTCATGATTATGGAGAAGACGCGGCTCCTCTTGCGGCTAGGGTTTCCCTAGACGTCGCCCTTGCAGAGTTTGGATCACTGTGTCCTCAGCATCCCCTAGCCTCCGTCCCTTGCTGCGCAGTGCTGCTACTGTCCTCAGCGTGGGGGTTGGCTGCCAAGCGTGGAGTTTTCAGGTTGCCGGCTTTTGCGTGGAGTTCCTTCAGGTTTGGTTGCTTTCAGCATGGAGTTTCGTTTGGCTGCTGTTGCTTTCAGCCATGATTTTTGAATGGACACTCACGCCCAGCACGCCGCCTTGAAGGCCCTTGTTCAAGCTACCTCTCCTTAGGCAGCTTCTCACTCTTCTTCCAAGTTCGTGAAAAATATGGACGAGATCCCTTCTCTGGAGCTCTCTCCTTCGGATCCATGCCAGAAAGATCTCCTCCTCTCTGAGCAAGCCCTCATTGGTAAGTTCACAGGTTTTTGGCCCAGCCCTAAGGCGGTCGAGATCTGGATTGCAGAACATTGGAACCCTCTTCTGTCAGGACAGGTTTCTCTCTTTGCAGCTGGTCGAGGGTTTTTTATTTTCTTGTTCTCAAATAAAGCAGAAAGAGACCTTGTCTTTCGTTTGGGCCCCTTCTTCATGAGTTCGAGAGGTTTGTTCTTAGCCCCTTGGTCTCTAGGGTTTAACCCAGAAGCAAAGATCACCGTCGCTCCAGTCTGGGTAAGACTTCCTAACCTCCCTCTTCATCTTTGGGGGAAAAGCACTCTGATTGACATTGGTAATAAGTTAGGTCGCTATTTAGACACTGCAGAGCCAAAAGGGGGTCAGTACAGATGTGCCCGTATCTACGTAGAGGTGAATCTAGAGAAAGGGCTCCCTGAAGCCCTAAAGCTTACTTTAGGAGAATGGAGCCACATTCAAGAACTGGACTATGAGCAAATCCCTTTTAAATGCAACTTCTGTCATGTATACGGCCACTTCGCTAAAAGCTGCCCCAAGCTTGCAGAACCACAGAAACCAGCAAATCTCCCAACTTCCAAAGATACAGAGTTCCAGACGGTCTCTAACCGACGTCATCCTCCCAGGAGAAAGGAGCCTCAAGTGTCTCTTCAGAAGGCCTCCCATGATCCTCTTGCAGATTCTCCACGGCCAGAAAACAAAAATAGTTTTGCATTTCTCCAGGAAGAAGAAGTACAAGAACCTGAAGTAGCAGCTGTCCAAGAGCAGGGCAACCATGAATCCATTAGCACCTTGGAGGCAGTCTCTCCAAAACCCGCTTCCCTTGGCTCGAAGAAATATCCCATCGATTTGGGTGGCGAGACCTCAGCCCAGGTAGGACTGGCATCCTTGGTCCCTTCATCAGAGGAAGCCTCCGACTCTGAGACTTTTCAGCTACTTCTCCTCCCCTCACTAGAGAACGAAAGACAAATAAAGAACGTAGAGAAAAGGAAGCAGCCTCAAACATCAACGAAGGTTCTCAGAAGAAATTGGATCCTTTCATTAAGGGACACTCCTCTCCGCCTGTTTAATGCTTTGCTTCTGTATTCTTCTCTGCTCACAATTTGTGAGAGTCTACTCTTGTAAGCAATACTTTTCTTGAAATAGCTTCAGGAACATTTGGGATTCATTTCTCAAAGTACTTTTAAGAAGGATGACTATTTTAATTGAGGCCATCAGCCTTTTTTCTCAGAATTCCTCCTTGTACGCCTGGCTGGGCTACAGCCTTTTTTAAAAATTTATAAAAATTTCTCAGTTTCTGTTAAAAAAAACATTGGAACTGTTTGAGGATGCTGCCACTTGTCTATTTTCTCTCCACTAAGTCTCCTCCACCAACTTGACCAGTAACACTCTTTTTAACAGCTCTCCCAAGCTGTTGTCTCCACTTTTATTTATTTATAATTAAATATTCATAATTACATTCAACATCCTTGACTCTGCTGAGTCATCAATTACAACTTAGCATAAAATTTAACATAATTTCTGGGAATAAAATCAAATAAGATAATATTATTTTGCAAAATTGGGGCATGTGACATACACACCCCCTTAGAATATAACATCGTCCTCGATGTTATTTATTCTTCATCCTCAGAATTTCCCCTGAAACAGAATTGGATATGTATCTCACATTTTACTTTTCAATTCCCAGGTGGCTTCCTCTGGACTAAGGTGCTTCCATTGCACGTTCACCTGTCCAATGGTGCGGTTTCGAAGTGTAATCTCCCTCCTCCCGAGGATACGGTCTGGTTCCACTAGAAAATCTCCTTCTGGTTCCGCATGTACATCCGATTCCAGTTAACAACATGAGTAGCATCATGAACATATTTCTTTAATACTGAAATGTGGAAAACATTATGTACTCTTAAATTAGGTGGTAATGCTAATTGATAAGCTACTTGTCCAATCCTAGACAAAATTTCAAATGGGCCACCGTAACGAGGTGCCAATTTTGCACAACTCCCCAGTTTCAGAGAGCTCTTTTTGGGCCTTACCTTGATGAACACATGTTCACCTACCTGAAACTCCTTTGGAGTTCTTTTTAAGTCTGCTTGACTTTTCTGCCGATCCTGTGCCACTTTCAGATTTCCCTGCACTTGTTTCACAATTTCTTCCATTTCTTTTAATAGTTCTGGACCTAATACCAATTTATCTACTAGATTACTCCAAGAGATAGGAGTATTACATTTTCGTCCATATAAAATTTCAAAAGGACTAAATCTGGCTGATGTCTGATAATTATTATTATCAACAAATTCTACCAGATGTAAATAGTCCTCCCATTTACCAGGCTGGTATTTCACATACATTCTTAATAGATCTTCTAATACATGGTTTACCCTTTCAGTTTGTCCATATGTTTGAGGATGGAAAGAAGTACTAAAATTTAATGTGGTGTTTAACCCTTTAAACAAAGACTTCCAAAAATTTCCTATAAACTTAGGATCTCTATGTGAGATTATGATTTTTGGTACTCCATGTAATCGGAAAATCTGTTTTAGAAAAATATCGGCTATGTTTGCATCTTTATAAGTAGTTTTAATAGGTATAAAGTGAGTTGTTTTGCTTAACTTATCAACTACTACCATGATAGAATCATTCTAATGTTGATTTTTAGGTAGTCCAGTAATAAAATATAGACTAATTATCTCCCATTTCTAGCTAGGGATGGGTAAAGGCTGAAGCAAACCAGCTGGGTGTTGATGTTCAGTTTTTACCTGTTGACATTCAAAACACCTAGCAATATATTCTACTACTTCAGTTTTCATATTTGGACAGAAATACTCTTTTCTTAACATGGTTATAGTCTTTTGATAACCTGGATGACCTGAATATGGTGTTTTATGAATTTCATCTAGAATTAACAGCTTAACTTTAGGTGCGTTAGGTACATATATCCTATCTTTATACAGTAAAAATTCTTTTTCATTTAAACTGTAACTTTTAATTAAGTTTTCTGTTGGATTTTATTTAGCTTTAGCTTGCAAACTCTGGTAATTTCATCTTGTTCTATTCCTTCTTTAAGCTGTTCATCTATGTCTGAAACATAGGTGCTGATAGCTGTTGCAAAATTCAGCCTTTCATTCCTACTTAATGCATCAACAACTTTATTTTCTTTACCCTTTATATGCTGAATTTCAAAATCATACTCGCTTAAGAAATCTAACCACCTAGCTTGTCTGGCATTTAAATTTGGCTAATCTAAAAGATACTTCAATCCTTTATTGTCAGTCATTAAAACAAATGTTCTGCCAATTAGGTGATGTCGCCACATCTTTAAGGCATGTATTACAGTTGCTAATTCCAGATCATACGTTGCATAATTATTTTCATGAACTTTTAACTTTCTAGACTCATATGCAATAACATGCCCTTCTTGAGTTAGAACACCACCTAAGGCATCATTACATGTGTCAGTGCACACTACAAATTCTTTATTAGGATCGGTTATTCTTAAAATAGGTGAGTTGGTTAATAAAGTTTTTAACTTTTAAAAGCTTTCTTCACATTTTTTATTCCAGTTGAACTTATTTCCTTTCTTTTGCAAGGAAGTTATCGGATTTGCTATCCTTGAAAATCCTTCAATGAACCTCCGGTAGTAACCTGTAATGCCCATGAAAGAGCGAACATCCGTCAAATCCTTAGGAATCGGCCAATCTTCGATTGCCCTTATCTTTCTAGGATCTACGGAAATTCCTTCCTTGGTCACCACATGACCTAAATACTGAATCTTATCCTTGAAGAAATCACATTTACTAAACTTTGCGAAGAGTTGATGTTCTCACAACTCTTGCAAAAAAATTTTTAGATGTTCTTTATGTTCTTCTTGAGTTTTTGAATAGATTAGAATGTCGTCAATAAACACGACCACAAACTTATCTAAATACTTATGCATCACGTTGTTTATTAAACACATGAAGACAACTGGGGCATTGGTAAGCCCGAATGGCATTACAACAAATTCGTAATGACCATATCTGGTTCTAAAAGCTGCCTTAAAGATGTCTTCATCTTTAATCCTCAGTTGATGATATCCACACCTTAAATATATTTTTTAAAACACCATGGCTCCACGTAGTTGATCAAACAGATCATCTATGCGAGGCAACGGATATCGATTTTTGATGGTCATCTTGTTTAACTGGCGGTAATCTATGCAAAGTCGCATAGTTTCGCCCTTGTTCTTGACGAAGATGACAGGTGCCCCCCAGGGAGACACACTTGGTTGAATATACTTTTTATCAATTAATTCTTTTAATTGAGATTTTAATTCATTAATTTCTAATATGTTCATTCGATACGGGGCCTTTGAGCTAGGTACTGCACTCGGTACTAGTTCAATGGTGAAATCCAATTCCCTTTTCAGAGGAAATCCCAGAATCTCTTCTAGGAATACATCAACATATTCTCTTAAGACTGGTATGTCTTCCACTTTTAACTTATCTGTTTTAGTTAAACTTTCCTAATCAGTTATTGTTACTGCATAAGCTTTACATCCCTTTCTAAAAACTCTTTTAAGTTGTAAAGCAGAAATATTCCTTACATTAGTTTTCCTAGGAATTCCTTTAACACTGGTTTTTCATCATTGTTTAAACATGTGAAGGTTTTATCATAAAAATTTAGAATTACTCTATGTTGTTCTAACCAGTCCATACCAATCAACAAATCATAAGAACAAAGAGGCAAAACATTAAGTTTAACAACAGTTTCCAATTTATCCATAACTATTACACATTCTTTAACAATGCAAGTTACCCTTCTTTTAGTACCAGTGGCTAACTGAACTAATAATGAATCCTCAAACTTATCAACATATAAATTACATTTTTATACTAATTGGGGTGCAATATAATTGAGACTAGCTCCTAGATCAATCAAAATAGTTACAGGGATCTAATTTATCATACCTTCTACTTCCACCATGGAATTCTGATATTCAGCTTGTCCATTCTCCAAAGCTGCATTGATTCTAGATATGCTCCTTGCTAGCTCCCCAACAGTCATCTCCTCTTGTATGGTATGAATGTTGCTAACAGTCTTCTTCCAGTTTGGACAGACTGAAGCATAGTGTGGGTCATTACAGTCCCAACACTTGATAGGTTCTTTGCGCTCAAAGTTCTTGGTAAAATTTCCCTGATTATTTGCAAATTCCTTACCATTAGGATTATTCTGATTGTTGGGTGTATTGCTCTTTTTTCCTTGGAAATTCTTGTTATTAGAATACTTTTTGGCCTTATTGTATTTTGAAATTTTTGTTAGGCACAAAATCCTTCTTCTTTTGTTCAAACTGATTATTATTTTTCTTAGCTTTCCAGTTGGCCAAGCCTTCTTCCTTCTGATTTCACTCAAAACAAAAGTTATCTTTTCTCATAGCTTCCTCCAAGGTCTTTAGGTTATCATATTCAATTCTATCTTTAATATTATAAGGTAGAAAGATAAGGAATCGTTGTACCTTGGGTTTCCAATTTACAAGGTATGGTACATACCTAAGTAGACTTAAGAACTTGATGTTTAGATCCTTCATTTTCATTGATCCTAACTTCAGCTCATAAATTTTTTTGGCTCTTTTCTCATAATACTGCTAAGACAGGGATTTCTTTTTGAAATACCTCTTAAAATTACTCCAGTTTACATATTTCTCTTTTATGCCCTTAACTCTTTTCAAGTCCTGCCACCAAATTCCATCCTTTCTTGAGAGGTTATATATAGCCATTCTAGCCTTTAACTGGTTAGAATAGTTATATATTTGGAAGTACTTCTTCATCCCAGATAACTAGGATTCAGCTTCCTCCCCTTTCTCAATCTCTCCAGTAAAGGTTGGTGGTTTTATCTTTTTGAATTCCTCGAAAATTTCCTCATAAGGTTTGTATTTCCTCTTTTTAGTGTACAGATTATCATCACTACTATCACTAGTAGAATGGTAATTTCGTTGTTCATCAAACACTTCAGAAGATGAACTACTTTAAGTTTTTGTATGTTTCATATTTTTAGATTTACGTTGATGACTAGCATCTTCTAATTCTGATCTTCTACCCCTCCCCTTAGTTTGAAACTTTTCAGTTAGGATCCAATTCAGCTCTTCTTGAGCCCTCGGGATCCTTTCATTTTCTCGCGTTACAGACTCCATTTAAGTTTTTAAGTCTTTTACAGTTTGTAACAATTCTGAGGAATTGGTAGTTAAATCCTCTGGTATAGGATCTCTTGGTAAATTTCCTATTTCAGTAACTAGAGACTCCTCCTCTGCATACTCTTCCAGCCTTTCCATAGCTGCCTGTTAAACTTTAGAAAACAATTCTCTGTTTGAATAACATTTAAAATAAAGTACGACAGCATAATAATTGAATTTACTATTTCATGAAAGCTAGCTGGGCTTCATCAAGTCCTAGTGTTTGAACCTTGTGTTCTGATACCACATGTCAAAACCCCATATTTTCACAAAAAATTAAAATTTTGAGATAATAACAAATGCTAAAACTTGCTATTTACTAACAGCTAAAGGTTAGCAATAAAAGAAATAGTCAAGTGATTAGTTTTACAAAATCTCAGTTATGTTAACTCAACAGTTGTCTTCTGCAAAAAGAATAAGGTTTACTTGTGTATTGTTTTATTTCAGTTTACTGATGAGTCTCTTCATGTCAAGTAGGTGGAATCTAACTTTTGAATCCAGTGCTTACTTAGCATTTATGCTAATGCAGAATATTACTGGTTCTTACAGATTTACAGGTATGATCGAATGAGTAACGTTTTAAAATTCATAAAGTATCCAACAGTGTTTTATTTGCAATTATAAAGATTAGTAATTAAGTTGCTAAAATCCAAACAATTTCCATGAGGTAAAACCATTTGGTTTCCTTCAGTTTTTCTTGCAATAAAGATCAGAAGTACGTAGTGATAGTAAGATATGTTTTGTGGCTCTAAAATTATAATCTCAGTTACAAAGTACTTCTACTTTAGTGTGCATAACTTGCAATGTTATAATGGTTATTTGATGAGTATGTAAACAATAATATATTATCTTATCTATGTAACAATTGTTCAACATTTCGCTTTTGTGAGGAAAAATACAGCCTTTAACCTTCTTGTCATTAAAAGTTTGATTTATGCTAACAAAAACCATAATGCTTTCTCACATGAAATCAATGTTTTCCTATACTTCTCAACTTCATGTCGAACCATGTGGTTCTAATAATTATGGACTCAAGTAGGATCATTCCAGTTCAATTTCTTAATTTTCTATGATACTTCTCTTGTATTAAATTACTGTTTACAATCAGTTTTTCTGAGATTGATGCTTTCGAAAAAGGTCGAATTTCTAGTTATTTTGTATAATTCTATAACCAATTTACTAACCAATAGACATGGTGAATCATTAGTAAATACCAAGTTGAGTTACAACCAAAATCCATCAAAATTTCGTCGCTCTGAACTATGTAAAAGAATTTCATAAAAGTGTTCGTACAAAACACTTTGTCAACTTCAAAGTTTTGCTACCATTTGATTTATTAGTTCCTATATGACTTGTAGACATGCATAAACAATTTTTTTTAATAGACATTCAAGTCTATAATTAGTTTAAGGTCATAAACAAGTTTAAAATAGATTTTATGATTCTCCAAAATATTACGTTATGCCATTTATAAAAGTTATAACTTGAACTGTCATTTTACAAGAGATTAACCATGTATAAACCATAATGTTTCTACATAAGAAAACTATAGTTATTCGATGGTTAACTTGAGCTCTCCCATATAACATATGACCTCTATCCATATCAAGGTCAATGTTTAGAGAAAAGAATTACTAACATCCAAATCGTATTAGTGATGTTACAATGTAATAGGCATATGGTTAATAATGAAATAAGTTTCTTTGCATGGATGATTCAGGAAATAACCAACGTTTGAAGGTGACACCTCCTTGCTAGGTCAACATAAATAATAACGTTATTATTCTAACCCTGAACTAGCATATGATGAGCGGTGTAATCGATTTTCAAGGGAAAATTTTGGTTTATGATATAGTTATACATCATTTCAATGATTAAATAATTGGTTATTATTGTGCGGCAAGTGACTATAGAAAAAGAACCACTACATGGTTTAATTTAACGTGATGACGTGGTATTCTCCTAGCCAAGCATGGAATATATAAGAACCATTGTAACCCTAACCCTTTTCATTTATCCTCCATAGTTCATGCTGGCCCTTGAGGCTGCTTTGCTTGGCTTTCATGGCGGCCATAAGCTCTCCTTCATTCCAGTTGTCCTGAGTCCTAGATTACCATTGCCTTTGCCTGCAGTATTTGGTTTTAAAGCCATTTTTAGTGGTTGTGAGTTCTCACTCTGTAAGCTTTGTTGATTCTATCATTGCCCTTGGCTCGCTGTCTACTCAAACTTCCTTTCATCATCCTCGTGGCTCACTGTTGCATGAGGTTCAGTATTTATAGCTTGTTGGGTCTATATTTTGCAAAGTCTTCTGGTGACAGTAAATCCACGAGGTTGTTCGATCATTCAAATCATAGGTAAATTTTTTTTTAGCATTTATTTAACTTGTAGCAGGTGGATATTCTCTTACGATAGTATAAACAAATATTGAGTTATTTATCTTCTAACCTTTGTATTTAAACTCCCTGCAAGGGCTCACGACTATGTACATCCCCAGTGGAGGAAGTATGCAGACAATATGCGGATGCCGTGGCTTGTGGCTCAATACGAGTAAGCCATGTGGTCAATGTGTTGGGTTTTACCCAACTTGTATCAGGGCGATCATTTGGAATAACCTAGGGTTTTGGGAAGCCTTCCTAGACTCACCATAAGTTATGTGGTCTCTTTTACAAGTAGTTTGTTATTTTTCAAAGTTTCAAACCCTCGCTTGTCGATGGGTAAACTTGGTTTTAAACAGAGCAATGTAAATAGTTTTGTTTTGATGTTTAGCTTATGGCCTGTTTAAAATTTAAACAATAGCTCTCCTGTAAAGACCGTTCTGTCTTCAATCTTGTCTTGATTTATCATAATGTTTAACATTATGCTCTGTGTACTCCGAGTTTTTACCCTTCTCGACTATAAGCAAAGTTTTGTGCTCTACTTAAAGTACTCTGTGAAAGTTTATTATTAATGTTTTTATGACTGATACATACAGTCATAGTTTAGTTATAATTCTTGCTCGTTTTTTCTCAGAGTTACGAGCTAGGGTTTATCCTGTGGAAACCCTCGTTTTAAAACAAATTATTATACTTAATTTTTAACAAATGCTAATACTTATTTAGTTTGACTGTTAACTAGCATTACAAAGTATTGTGGAAATTCTAGTTTATAATAATTGCCAATGTCTTTTTGTTTGTCCTTAAAGGACTGTAAGTAATTTATAATAACCTAGTTATTTAATTGTTACATAATACATTTAATTTGGTTTATGACTTCGATGTATTGACATTTGTAATTGTAATATATATATAAGGGTTTTGTCCGTATCTTTCACTTTTACAGATACACCCTGTTTGTAAAAATAAAAAGGAACAGTTCTTTTTATAAGTTTACATTTTGTATATGTTGTTCATTATTGTATTTTATCTCTGTGTAATGAATTTAATTTGTTCTTTTAATGGTTAAAAATAACTAAGCTTATTGTTTATCCTAGGTTACTACTGTAATAGATTTGCATATAAAAGAATACTGGTAGATTTCTACTCAGAAATATGAGCTAGGGTTTTTACCCTATTTAACTTTTATAATTATAATTTATGTATTGTTATTTTGTTAAGTTCGATTACTGTCAAAATATTTTAATATTATTTTCATGGCTCAAATAATTCCAGGTTAGGGTTTATGGAAAATAATCTTTGTTTTCTTTCTTTAAAGATTTCTTTAGATTGTTAAAAGAATTATTAATTTATAAACGATACTATTTATGTTAATATTATTATCTATGAATTTACTATATTTTATTAAGTACATATTTGCACATATAATTTATTAATAAAGACTGAGAATAGTCTATAATAGTTTAGTTTATTCAATAGGATTATTTTTGTAAGCTTGATAAAAAGAAATGAGGATTTTCAACCCTGTCATTACTCCTTTGCATATATAATTTGTCTGTAAAAGTTAAAGGACAGTTCCTCGTTAATAATACTTAAAGCATAGGTTACTAATGTATCTTAGTTGTTTTGATTTTAAATAAAAGAATACTGTGAGAGCTAAATAAGCTCTTTGTTGAGATACTCTTTATCTTTAAATTAATTTGTCCTTAGAAATCTATATGTTACTAAACTCTATCTAGGGTTTGAATAGTTGTAGGATAAGTTAGCTATTAATATTATTAAAAGATATAACTAAGAGAACCCTACTTAAAACCCTTACTTAACATAAATAAATAAGCATTATAACTTTGACATTTCTATTTCTTCTATTTGAAGTTAGATGTATAGTTTGTAAAAGAAAGTACTGCATAAAAGAATAACTTACGTACTTAAACACATTGCTATTAGTAAAATAATATGACTATTTCTTTTTCTAGCATTCTTAATACATAGTCTGGTTTTAACAATAACCTAACTAAGCAGATTAATATTCTTTTCTAGAAGCAACTATCTACAGAAAGAAAAGATTCGAACACTCCGAAAAACATAAGTAACTCTATTCATTTCAGATTCCTATCATATCTTCATCCATTTTAAACACACTACTTGTGCTAGAGTACGATCTGGTTTATTCCAGACGGGGAAAAACACAAGTAGGATTATTTTCATCAATTACAGTTTCAATATTAAAATATCTAAAGGGTTACTAGCTCTATCAGTTCACTACAAAACATGTAATCAATCATCAATCATTCATTCTCAGATATAAACTTTTAACATAGCAATAAAATACTGTAGAACCTGTTTTAAAGTTGGATGAAAACAGCGTTGGGAGGACGTTCCTCCCTACCAACTCCTAGAGAGTGCTCAAATAGCGTCTTCTCAGAACCCCCGAGCCTGTTCCTGGTCTCCTCGGCTGAGAACTAGTGGAGCAAGCAACAAAATACTAGTCCAATGACTCAGTACTAACTCTGCACTCAACAGCAAGATCCTTCAGCTGAAAAGATGTACTAGATCTCTTTCTGCAATTTACCCTTCAAACACCTTCCACAAATTCCCTTCCCAATGAAATCCTTTGAAGTACATTCACCTAAATGATTCTATTCTTTGAATGAGTAGCCTCAGCTCTCTTCAATGGGCTTTTTTTATTAAGATTGCCTAAGTCTTTTTGGGTTAGTTGTCATTAATTGAGCCACCTGCTCTGATCCCACTTTCTTGGGGTATCATGACCCCAAATGTAGGGAGGTTTCCACCTACAACATTGGAAGTGTTTGAGGACGCTGCCACTCGACTATTTGCTCTCCACCCAGTCTCCTCCACCAACTTGACCAGTAACACTCTTTTTAACAGCTCTCCCAAGCTGTTGTCTCCACTTTTATTTATTTATAATTAAATATTCATAATTACATTCAGCATCCTTGACTCTGCTGAGTCATCAGTTACAACTTAGCATAAAATTTAACATAATGTGTTGGAATAAAATCAAATAATATAATATTATTTTGCAAAATTGGGGCACGTGACACTCTTCCTTCCCCTGCTTTAACTCCTCATATTTTCCCTCCTCTCCTCCACTAACTCCTCCTCTTACTCCCCCAACACCGTCACCTCCTCCTCCTCCCTCTCAAGCTCCTTTGTTACCTCTCCTTCCCCCGTGTCTCCCCCTACCCTCCTCGTCTTGCACCTTTGTCGCTTACTCCTTCTCCCCATCCTCACTGCCTCCACTACTCCTTCTCTGTTGCCTCCATGTCCCCCTCCTCCCCACTACCTCCCATACTCCTCATCCACTACCTCCCCCTCCTCGCTCTGCCCATCCTCCACCATCTCCCACTCCTATGTTACCTCCCCCTCCCTGTCCCCCCTTCACCTCCTACTCCTTTCCTCACTCTGCCTTCCTTTACTCATCCTTCATGGTCGTTGCTTCCTCCTCCTCACCCTCCCCCCC
>LPNX010563966.1:703830-718854 GCA_001517045.1 Pseudotsuga menziesii
ACGTATTTTTATATTAAGTCATAATATAATAAACTATAAAAATGTGTATAAGTATAATATCCATCACACATATCATACAAATTTATGTGAAAATATCTATATAATTAAATAAATCATAAATACTAATTTTAACTATAATAAGTGTTGCATGGTAAAATGAAGTCTCTTCTCAACTCATGTCATAAATCACCACCATAAAATAATTACAAAATAGCCACCATAAACAAATTGAAAAAGTAATCAACTAAAAAAATTAAAAACATAAATTAAAATTAATAATAATCTTCAAAATAAAAAATACATCTAAAGTAAAGTAAAGATAACATCTAAACTATAATTTTTATAAAATAAAAAATAAAGCGTGTTTATGTTCCTATCATAACTAAGAAGACAAAGGAGACATAGGGATTGGGTTTTAGCTACACATATGCACATAAGGAAAGAGGGTTTGGGCTCCCATGGAACGAAATTTTGGCATGAAGAAATTATGAGAAGAAGAAGGAAGATGATGTTAGTGTTTGGGTTTGAGCCACCAAATTCTCTCGGTTTGTGAGGCCCCCTCCTCCTCAAATGCCAGTTTTCATGGGAAATAATTATCCAAAAATTTATATGGTAAACAGGTAGAGAGAGGAGGGTAAGAAGTGGTTCCATTCTATCCGAATAAAATGAGAAAATCCTAGAAAAGCACAGCAGACCAAAAAAAAAAATCCTGAATGTAGACGTGATGAAATTAGAGGGTAAACAGGTGGAGAGAGAGGAGGGTAAGAGGTTCCATTCTATCTGAATAAAACAACACTGGCCCTCAAGCCAAGGTTGAAGAAATAAAATGATAAAAGCACAGCAGAGAAAAAAACATATACCTGAAAGTAGACGTGATGAAATTGTTGATCCTCGTGCCTGCATTTGCCCAGTACTTCTGATGAATGTAGTAGTCAGACGGATATGGGTTCTATTGAATATTTTGTTGTTGAGGCATGCAACCCTTATCTATAGGATTAGAACTGCTCATATCCAGTCTATGGAACAGGTGAATATCTAACTATCCCAGAAATCAAAGCCAACTAAATCTCTTCGCATGTAAACTTCCTGCCTCTTCTTAGAATTCGTATGTAAACTTCCTGCGCCGCCTTAGAACTCGCTTGATTAAATACATGCCTCCACTCTAGTCTTGCTTCCTCTATTACACATCGACTCACACATATTCTCGACTACTCACTAGTCACACACTCAGGCCTAACCACTCACATAGACAGAGATAAAGAGAGAAATGGGAAGGAGTAAAGATGACATCCACTTGCCTCTGTCTACTCACAAATACAGAGATAAGAGGATTGAGGAGGAGGCAAGTTTGATATAAATATTTATAACCATTTTTGCTTTCTTTTTTTTAGATTTTGGACTTCTGGCTAATAGCTTTTCCTTCCACTTGAACTGTTAGTCTGACTATTAGCTTCTCCTTGGATAGCTTTTCCCTCCTTTCCAACCATTAGTCTGCCTTATAGATTTTCCCTTGGATAGCTTTTCTTCAATCGAACTGTTAAGTGATATGCTAAGTGACGGCTCTTTAAAAAAGAATATTAAAGAATACTCCTCCATGATGATGGAGGCTTTCTGTATATTATGATTTATGAAAATTAATTAGTTGTATGCATGTATATGCCTTTATAACTACTTACAGAACTGCTGTTGCAATTATTGAACTGAAGGAGCAACTCATCAGAAGAAGGGGAGGACATCCTCATCTTTGATTTGGGCAAATCAGAGAGACATTCTCTTTAATGGAGAATCTAAACTTCCCTCTTACAGAATGGCATTTCATATTAAGGAATACTCCTCCATGATGATGGAGGGTTTCATGGAGGCTTTCTGTGTATTATTTGTAACTTCTTACAAAACTGCTGCTGCAATTGCCAAACTGAAGGAGCTTGTTGGAGACCCATGCAGGCTCAGTTTCCTCTGTAATTGACAGCCTTGGTGTCAGTTCACTCTGTAACTGATGGCATGCATTAGTTCTCTTCAGACCAACACTATGGCGTGCTTATTTTTTTTCTGCTAATTAGGATAGCTATTATGTATTGTAATCTTTTACACACATCAGTACAGAATTATTCATTCCTTCTCTCCGTTTTTCATTATTTTTTTGTTTTGCAAGCTGTGTGTTCTCTCTTGCTAGCTAGATCTTTCTGTGTAGGTGTTCAACACTCATATACATGGTATCAGAGCTCTGTTGCTAGGACAAAGACGCACCAGCATATTTTATTTACAGGTACAGAAGATCGAAAATCGTTGGAAGAATGGAATTTTCAAAGGAAGCTATTCTCACACCATACAATTATTTTTAATGGGAAGCAAAGAAGGAGATATTTATTTGAAGCGGAGGATAGTATAGGATTTCTATGGCCACAGAAGGTGAGCCTACAATAGCCATAGAAAATTTCAAATACCTCAATAGGATGGATGAGGCCTATGGATCCCTTTGCATGCACATCTCCCCTGAGCTGCTTTTCCATATTTCTTCTTGCAAAACTCCTGATGAAGTTTGGACCCCCATGAAAGGACTCTTTGGTAAGCAAGATGAGATGAAAGGCCACATGCTCAAATAGGAGTTGCTCTCTTTGGATCCATGAAGCTTCGATAATATACAGGATTTCTTCACAAGATACAAGGATTTGCTGTTGTAACTCAAGGGTTGTGTGGTTGATAAATCTAAGGAGGAAAAACTGATGGTTATATCCATCCTCTCCAAGCTTGGACTAGAATACTCTGTATTTGTCTCCATGTTCAATTCAGTGAGGCTCACCTCTGGCAAGAACTGGACCATTCCCACTCATTATGCTTTTATTGAATCTTTGTCTCAAGAACAAAACAAGCTCATCAATATGGGAAAAATCAAGGGCTCCAAGGCAGATGCTCTTGCTGTGCATGATGGCAATCATAACCCAAAACAAAGATTTAAATCTAAAGACAAAGGAAAGGCACATGTAAATCCAAAGAAGGAAGGGAACACCAAACCCTTAAATGATTCCTCTGAATCCGAAGGTGAAAAATGGAAGAAAATGGAGAAATGCACATACTGCAAGAAAGGATTCCATCCAGAATCCTCATGCATGAAGAAGTAGATAGATTAGATGGCCTAGATACTTCAGAAGCACAACCTTGGGGATCGCATTCCAGAGGTTGCTAAGAAGAATCCTAAAGATGATGCTCCCAGGAAAGGTAACTCTAGCCATGCTTTGATTTCCATTAATTCATCTCCCTATGCATGGATTGTAGATTCAGGTGCATCTCACCACATGGATGCCACCAAGGAAGCCTTCTCTTCATTGGATGCATGCAAAGGTCATCCTATACTCATGGGGGATGATTCTCCTGTTGATTTCACTGGAAAGGGCAGAATTGAACTCAATCATGGTAGCTTTGAGGATGTGCTACATGTTCCAAAACTTTCGGTGAATCTTCTCTCCGTCTATCAGATTACACATTCTGGCACCGGAAAGAGAGTTGAATTCACTCCTGATGCTGTGAATATCTTCAACATACAAAGAAAATCTAATGTTACCGCTGGTGAGGTAAATCACAGATCCAGGCTTTACACATTTTCTGAATTCATTGAACCAGATTCTGCCTTATTACTTACGCATGCTAATGATAGTAGCAGGTTATGGCATGAAATATTTGGTCATCTTAATTTCAGATACATGCAGCAACTCTACAAGTAGGGAATTGTCATTGGCTTGTCCAACATTCATTTTTCAAAAGAGTTTGTCAAGGATGTGTTATTGGCAAACATCCTCAAGAGAAGTTTGAAAAAGGGAAGGCTAAGAGGGTCTCCTCTCCCTTAGAGCTCATCCATAGTGATTTGATGGGACCCTTTCCTCATCTATCCATCAACAAGGTGAGGTATGTTCTTACATTTCTTGATGATTTCTCATGATATACTTGGGTGTATTTTCTCAGGCAGAAATCTAAAGTTTTTGAGCATCTCAAAGACTTCAAAGCACTTGTATAGAATCATTCCATGAGAAAGATTAAAATCCTCCACACAGACAATGGAAGGGAATATGTGAACATGAATTTTCAAACTCTTTGTTCAGAGGCTGGTATACAGTTGCAACATACAATACCATACACTCCATAGCAGAACAGAGTGGCTGAGTGGAAGAACAGATCCCTCAAAGAGATGGCCTCTTGCATGTTGCATGCAAGGTCTCTTCCTTCTAAACTATGGGCTGAGGCACTTAACTATGCCAACTACATATAGAATATATCTCCTCATAGATCTGTGAAGGACATGACTCCTTTTGAGGCATGGAGCGGTTGCAAACCAGAAGTCACCCACTTTCGAATATTTGGATCACGTGGATGGGCCCGCATACCCTCTAAAAAGAGGAAAGCATTAGATCCTCAGAGAACTACATGCATATTCATGGGATATTCCGATGATGTGAAGGGTTACAGGTTGATTGATCCCTATACAGACAAGCTCTTTATTGAGCGAAGTGTCTAGTTTGAGGAAATCCCCTTGCATGCACCATTGGAGTCACATGCAGATACTTTTGTTCCTCTACCTACACCACACATCCATGATGCTAAGTCCAGTAATTCAGATCATGATTCAGATTTGAGTTCTAAATCTGATGGAGAACATGAGCATGAATATGTTGATCCACCTCTTTTCTCCCCTGAGAGAACAAGGAGCTTAAGAGAGATATATGCATAGAAAACTTCACAGGATGGAGGTGACCTTGTGGGGGATCCAGTGGATTAGAGGACACAGCCCTAGTTTGAGGATCCTTCTCATGCACTCACAGCTACCAAACCAGTGATTCCCATGCATTGTTACATGTTTCTCTCTTCAGACCCGTAGGCCTATGTAGAGGCTATAGGGAATCCCCTCTGTGAAGCTGCTATGCAGGATGAGTACAACTCTCCTCGAGAACCAGACTTGGGATCTGGTGCCACTTCCTTCAGACAGGAATCCTGTCAGATGCAGATGGGTCTATAGGACCAAGAAGGCAGCAGACGAACATATCAATAGATACAAAGCTAGGCTAGTTGACAAAGGTTTTCAGTAGGTTCATGGGTTAGACTATGATGAGACCTTTGCTCCAGTAGCAAAGATGGATTCCATTCAATTGGCACTTGCCATTACTGCATCTAGGAGGTGGGAAGTCCATAAGATGGATGTGAAGAATGCATTTCTTCATGGTGATCTCTCTGACGAGATCTACATGGAGCAGCCACAAGGCTTCGTGCAAGATCCATCCTTGGTTTGCATATTGAAGAAGTCTCCCTACGGCCTTAAGCAAGCCCCGAGAGCATGGTATGCCAATATGGAATCCTACCTATTGTCCCAAAACTTTGTACGGTGTAAGTCATATCCAAATGTATACATGCTTAGGACAGCTGACTCACTTCTGCTACTAGTTTTATATGTGGATGATTTGTTGATCATTGGCAGCTTGACTTCAGCACTTGCTGTAGTCAAGAGGATTCTACATGACAGGTTTTTGATGACGAACATGGGTCCATTACATTTCTTCCTTGGTCTTGAAATCAGCCACAATGCCTCAGGAATCAAACTATCTCAAGCCAAGTATGCTCTAGATCTTCTAGAGCGATTCCATATGACAGACTGCAAGTTTGCACCGACTCCTTTCCTATCTGTGGTCAAACTTGAGGATGGCAGGAAAACTCCATTGGTTGACAATACTCTATACAGAAAACTAGTGGGGAGCTTGTTGTATCTTACACACTCTCGACTAGACCTCTCATATGCAGTTGGGGCAATCTCTTGGTTCATTCAGGAGCCACATGAGCTACATTGGAAGGCTTCCAAGCAAATACTTCGATATGTACATGGCAGCATCACCTTTGGGATTCACTATGCAACAGATTCTGCATTGGATCTAATAGGATTCACTGATTCTAATTGGGCTGGAAATAGCATTGATTGCAAGTCCACATCTGGGTACTCACTCAGTCTAGGTTCAAGGCCAATTTGTTGGTCGAGCAAGAAGCAAGATGTTATTGCTCTATCTTCATCCGAGGCCGAATACAGAGAGGTATTCAACATAACCATTCAGGATTTGTGGATACAACATTTTCTCACTGAGTTGGGCATCCAGTTCCACCAGCCTACTGTCATCTGGTGTGGCAACCAGTGCACTCTGAAGTTCTGCAGAGATCCAGTACAGAGGCAGCAGACGAAGCACATAGAGATCCACATGCACTATATCAGATATTTGGTGCACGAGTGGATCATCGACTTGCAGTTCTGTCCTTCAGCTGAACAGACTGCTGATATCTTCACCAGGACCTTCACTACATAGAAGTTCCACTCTCTGCATGATCGTCTTGGAGTGAAAGACACAGTTACCTAGCAACTATCTTTTTCTTCTTTTGCTACATTGTATCTTGAGGGGGGGGGGGGGTTTCCATGAGGTTTTCCCTCTTTCCTCATTTTATTTCAATGTCCATTAGTTGCATTGTTTTTGGGTGACCTATTATGTATTTAGTTGCCGGGGCCCTTTATTTATTACCCCATAGTAGTATTTAGGGGGGGGTGTTGGAGACGCATGCAATCTCAGTTTCCTCTGTAACTAACAACCTTGGTGTCAGTTCACTCTGTAACTGATGGCATGCATCAGTTCTCTTCAGACCACCACTATGGCATGTTTCTTTTTTTTTCTGTTAATCATGATAGCTATTATGTATTGTAATCTTTTACACACATCAGTATAGAATTATTCATTCCTTCTCTCTATTTTTCATTATTTTTTTGTTTTGCAAGCTGTGTGTTCTCTCTTGCTAGCTAGATCTTTCTATGCAGGTGGTCAACACTCATCTATAGAGTAATTATCAGAAGAAGGGGAGGACATCCTCATCTTTGATTTGGGCAAATCTGAGGGACATTCCATGTTTTTGTGCTTAATATTAAGAAGCACAAGATTTCTGAAGAGATACCCATCTGCTAGGTGAGGACTTGCAGTTGCACTACTACTCAAATTAATGATTATAGTGAGATACAGCCACCTGAACATGCATTAACATATGGAAAAGTGATAGTGTTTTGCGAACCAATATCATTGACCAACACATATTCTTCGTAACCATGGGAGCATCAGAATGATGCTTGGAAACTATTTATAATTGGCATCATTGTTGAATCAGTGCATGACGGTTACTGTTCTAGATCACTCTATTTATTTACTTTTCTTTGGGAGCATGGACAGGCTTCGGTGCCATGTGCATTTTATTGTAAATTTCTTAGTCTTGTATTTGAATGGACATTAGTGTATGATATTACCATTCAGAGCAGTGTATCTATCTACCTTTCTCTGGGAGCATGGATAGGTTTTGGTGCCATCGAAATCATTGTGCAATGTGCATACAATTGTAAATTAATGTGTTCCCAGTCTTGTATTTGAATGGATGTTCTATGAAAATGAGAAAAAAACCAGGAATGTGTTTCTTTGTTTCAGGAACATGTCTTCTTTTTTTGGATGTGGAACCACAGGCGCTTGTATGCGATTTTTTTCTCCGAAGGTAAGTATAAGTTTTGCATGGCATTGCTTTTGAGACCTGAGCCCCAGCTGAGAATCATAATTTTTTTTGCTAATATGTATTTCTTTTGGTTATATTTGTGGCTAATGTTGGTTTATTTTCTGGGCATTGTGTCAAGCATGCAAGATGTGGCCTTATTGCTTATGAAATCCTAAAATTCTTCGAGAAAGTCATACTCCAGCTGCTTTGATAATTATTTACATATAGCATAGTTGAAATTATATGGCTATGAGCTTTTGACATTACAAAATACATTGCTTTGTTTCACTCTTCCCAACATTAATTTTGCTTTTTCCTTGTATCTGCACTTCTTGATATTATGTTAGGTAAGCCTGTAAGTTGGATAACTTTATTCAAGATATGATACATAATCCTTGTATTTTTTGTTCATCTTTCTTGCTTTATAATGTCTTGTTATTGAGTACCCTTAATATCTTAGGTAATTTGATATTGAGTTGGTGAGACTAATGGCTAAACCAAGCTTAGGTATTTTGTTCTTAACAAACAGTTTCTTTTGTAAAAACTTGCAATATGTTATGCTTTTTTAAAAGGAATGTAACCAAGGAATGCCATTCAAATTTTATTTGATTTTCCCTTAAAAATTGGAAACTTTTGATCTTTTAAATCCAATTTACTAATGCATCTTTAGTTCTGTTTATTGTCATTTACAAGTGATGCAACCTTGCCCATTTGCTTGAGACTAAGTCTATGGATCTAGCTGCAGGCAATACCAGACCATGTTCAGTAGCTTTGGAATAGATCAATTTGATTACACAAGAGATAAGGCTCCTTCATGATGATGGAGGCTTTCTGTATTCTTTATGCAAATTAGTTGTATGTGTGTCTATATAACTGCTTATAGAACTGCTACTGCAATTGCTGAACTGAAGGAACAATTCATCAGAAGAAGGGAGGACATCCTCATCTTGGTTTTTTTTAATTATAGGGATCTAGAACGTAGA
Organism: Pseudotsuga menziesii; assembly: GCA_001517045.1. Taxonomy (NCBI): domain Eukaryota; kingdom Viridiplantae; phylum Streptophyta; class Pinopsida; order Pinales; family Pinaceae; genus Pseudotsuga; species Pseudotsuga menziesii. The sequence continues at coordinate 712,359 of LPNX010563966.1, forward strand.
TGCTTCATTTTTATAATTCACTGGAATGTAAATGATGAGGTCTAGTTATAACTTCTTTGGTTTTTTCTCTTTTAGGCTTCCAAGCATTGGTTATTGTTAATGCATTTCGAGATACTCATTCTTGAACAACCGAATCTATTGAAGGAGACAGATGAAAACATAGATATTCCCCATACGACCGCCATCAAGTGAACCTATTTAAAACAATTTCTTGGTCGATGTTTATTTAATTGCATTTCTTATTAACACATTCAACATCAATCGATGTTCTTATTGGTGAACCTTTTTAAAACAATTTCTTAGATGTATATTTAATTCCTTTTATTATTAACACATTCAACATCAATGGATGTTCTTATTGGTACATAGGACTGATTTCGATATTTTTGATAAAAAAAATGTACATTTTCCATTCTGAAACTATAGAGTTACATACCTGGTTGCATTGCCATTGATATCTTTCTCCTCTACAAGCTTTCAGGTTTCATTTAACTTTTCTATTTTTCAGATTGTTCTTTTGCAATTTAATGTTCGGCATCAATGAAGTATCTGCATTTGAAAATAGAATTCACATGGAAAAATATAAACTAGTTTCTTAAAGCTTTTCGATTGTTATTATGGATTCTTTCTTATTCTAATTTCTTGGTGATTGTAGATGCAACAACTTGTCCATGAGAATGAAATGGCTTATGCACAGTTTGGATGGAAGTCTTTGCTTGATCAAATGGCTACCTAGAGAGAAATTGACTCTCGAATAGGTTGTTAGAGAATTTTTTTTCTAAGTTTGTTGCTTGTTTGTTTAAATATAGGGATCTAAAATGTAGATAGTTCATTTTTGTACTTCAATGGAATGTAGATGATAAGGTCTAGTTCTAACTTCTTCAGAGAATTTGTTCTCTAAGTTTGTTTCTTGTTTGTTTAAATATAGGGATCTAAAATGTAGATACTTCATTTTTATACTTCAATGGAATGTAAATGATAAGGTCTAGTTCTAACTTCTCTGGTTTTTTCTCTTTTAGGCTTCCAAGCATGGATTATTGTTAATGCATCTATAGATCCTCATTATCGAACAATCGAATCCGTTGAAGGAGACAACGCTTCTGGAGGGACTTGTAATTTGTAGTTTTTTCATCATAAAATGTGCAATGAGAAAATAGATATTCCCCATAAGACCGAAAACTAGTGAACCTGTTTAAAACAATTTCATAGTTAATGTTTATTTAATTGTGTTTCTTATAAACCCATTCAACATCAATCGATGTTCTTACTGGTGAACCTATTAAAAAAATTGTTAGATGTTTATTTGATTGCTTTGATTACAAACACAGTCAACATCAATCGATGTTCTTATTGGTGCATAAAACTAATTTGGTAAATATGAAAAATTTTGAATATTGTTGATGAAAAATGTAAGTTTGTCATACTGAAACTACAGAGTTACAAACCCGGTTGCATTGCCATTGATATCTTTCTCCTATGCAAGCTTTCGGGTTTCAAATAATTTTTGTCTTTCATATTGTTCTTTTGCAATTTAATGTTAGCTAGCATCAATGAAATATCTGCATTTGAAAACATAATTCACATGGAATAATCTAAACTAGTTTCTAAAAGATTTTCTATTGTTATTATGGATTCTTTCTCATTCTAATTTTTGGTGATTTTCTAAATCTATAGAAATTGGGGATTATGGTTGAACCTGGTTCTTGCTTCAAAGGTGAGTATCGGCTAATTGCACTGCCTCTGTACCTGTTACTCTTTACCTATTAGAAGCAGTTGTAGCTGATATTTCTCAAGAAGTAACCGACTTCTTCCTGTGGGAAAGCATGCAAATTTGTTGAATATAATGAGGGATATAACTATTGTCGAAAGTTTAGCATGAATTCAAAATAAAATACTTTCCCATGATAAGAATTGACGTTCCATTAAATGAAATTCTGGAGATGAGTTTTCTTTGATCTTCACAATTATAGATGTAACAACGTCGTCATGTTTCCAGGATCGGTTTGATCATCGTAGTATTTTTGTTTGAAGTATGGACAGAATGGTTGGACCCCGACGCCGCGGGTTGCCATCTGCATCTCTTAAATCTAGTGGCGGTACAAAAGTTTGGCATAAACGGTTTCATAAATATTTATAATGGCATGCATAAACGGTTTCATAAATATTTATAATGGCATGCTTCATGTTGTATCTTAAATATAATTTGATAAATATGGGGTTTGAATTTCTCAATTCTGTGCAAAGAAACCAGCATTGTATATACCATTGACAATAGGGATCTAGTGGTATTGACTGGAACATATCTCTATTCATAAATATTTTACTGGGTTTGTCCGATTCATATAATTTTAATACATAACTTTATTTGGTAAACTAAGATCAATAGCTATGTGGTCCTACTCATTTTAATATATATTTATACACACGGCTTTAAGAGTGTGAGGAGGTGAAAAATATTTTACATGCAACAGAGTAATAAATGCTACAGCTACAGTATTATGGGCCATTAGATCTCAAATAGGTTGAGATCCAACTACCCACAATACAGCTGTCATGCAACTGAAAAACATACAATTTCCTAAATTTCTTAATAATTTTTAATAATTTAATTTTAAAATGATGCAAAATCTTTACTAATATTGAGATTGGCCCGGTGCTTATAGGCATTCACCCGTTACTTATTTCGTGGTTGTGATTTAGGTCATATCAATTGAATGAAATACATCAATGTGATGCTTTTGTTCATATCAATGGAAGGAAAATAAATAAAATAAGTTTATTATGATGGAATAATTAGTATGTTTTCAAAATAATTATGAAATAATATTTATAGGAAATTCTTTACCATTATTTTTAAATAAATATATACATTTTTTCTAGACTTTGGAATAATTATTTTTTACTATGTATACCATTCATAGTCATTCTTTAGACTAAAATTGATAGAAAAACAAGTAGAATAATCATACATTTTCAAAATAAGATTCATCACCAAAAACCAACCAAGGCCATCTATGAACACATTTATGAACTATCCAACCACAGATAACTGAAGAAACCTTATTCTTTGTATTCAAAATTCACCCCTTCCTAGACCATGAAACCACCAAGACAAAGTAGGATTTATGTTTTCTTTAGTTCCCTCCATTAGAATTTTCTCACATAGAATTGAAAAAAAATATAAAAAAGTACAAGCTCAATACCTTCCACACTTCACACATGCAATGTTTGTAGCACTATGCATATGGATTTTTGTAATGTTGTTTTCTACCTTTCCAAGATACTATATTTTTACCAAACTACATGATTGGGTTGGGTTAGAAACTCATATGTCCTGCATCAGACAACATTCCATAGTGCTCTCCATATGGAGTGTTATACATGTTTTAGTGAGATTGATTTCTAAAATTGATGGTCTCCATGGTTCTTTAATCTAATAAGTTGTTAATAAGCTATGTTTGAAAATAATGGAAATTATGGAAACAAAGTTTTGGTAGGTGCATGTCTTGTACCTAGTTCTTTTTCCTATAGGAGCAACCATTTGTACTCATGTCCTTGTCTTTATTTTTTCATTGAATTGATGTTTGGGGTTCTAACATGAGCATGTTTTGTTTTTTGCTTACTTTATTGTTTCTAATAGTTATGTTTGGACAGTTGTATTTGCATACATGCATCGTAGAATAGTATCTTTTCCTATTGTTTTCAAATGTATCATGCTTAGATTTCAATATGGCCATAGTTTGGTCAGATTTGAGCATCCCATCGACTATTTGCAAATAATCTAATCTAAATTAAAATATCTTCACAAATTTCTTTATAATTATTAATTATTATAGATGACCTTGAGCACTAAATGTTGGTCTTATTTTATTAAAAATCCAATCCTATGATATCTCAGTGTCTACCATATGTATTAAATAACAATGCTGAGTTTGTTCTCATTTGTCAACGAAGACTTCCATGGTCATGTGATTTTTATATTTATACTTAAATAAACACGCTATTCTTTCATATTGATCGAATCAGATAAATACTAAGCAATTATTATACATCATTTTTAATAAATGGTTTCTACTTCCATTAAAAAGAAACACAGTTTCTCCTTTCCTTAAAAAGAAACAGACCACTTTAACATGGATGAACAAAGATGCCAAATGAAAGGAAGATAAACTAGTAGTAAAAATCCATTTAGAAATGTAATTAAAAACACCTTGTGGAATCAAGATAAGAAACTTATCCACAACTATTATATTATTTTTACAATCTTAGAAGAGCTTGGATGTGTTTGTGATGTTGAAAAGAAAGTTGTTGTGTATATTGGTGCTATTGAATAAAATTAAAGAAAAACTATCTTCTGTATCTTGTTTGTTGTTGTCGATTGATGCATTATTGAAGATCGGTTTATTGTATGCTCTATTAAATAGATAATTCATTTCCATGCTATAATTGTAAGTGGTGAATGCTATTTTATGCTTCTTTTCAATATCATGAAATTATAGGCATTGTTTTTCTATCATATCATTTCCAAGAAAAAAAGAATATAGAATTGAATGTTTAGTGGATCTATGCATTTCAATTTGGTCTTAGTTGTAGCAAATGGTAATTTACAACATTTGCATATGCATATGTAGCTTCAACCAAATAATTTGGTGATTGTTCCTCTTTGTTTATGATTTCTTGTGGTAAATATTGCTCTAAGAAACAATTATACGCCCAATGAACCTAGGCACTAATTTTTCCTTCGACCATTTAAAATATTTTGCCTAAATATCCCTTTTTTTGTTGATCTAAAATAAACAAATGAAAAATTTACATTTCAGATCTTTATATCATTCAACCTTGTTCTTTGAGGTTTCATATTTACTTATTTTTAGCTGAATTTTTTTATAGATGAAATCTGAAAATTGCTAGAAGATATATTACATATCATAATAGATTTGATTATTAGTTTGTTTTTTCCTTTAAATCTGATTCTAAGCTGATGTTATATTTGGTAAAAATATAGAAATTACAGTGGTTGTACCCAATATCAAATTACAAAATTTAATTAAGTTTTATTTCCAAAACTATCTTTTAACCAACATTGTTATTCATAGTTGTATAAAACTTGAATTAACTTTTCAACCAGATAGTATAACCAGATTTTCTAGTAGTCCATCCCATCCCTCTTAACACACAAATTTCCTAAATTTCCACTAAGATCTGGGTTTGAGAGAGATACATTGTCATTGTATCTCAATTGAAAACAAAACAATACACCAAGAGAAGAGGGAGAACATACTTGAGTACAACCTGTAAAGAAGGGAGTTGGTCGCAGTAAGAAGATATAATTTGGTTTGAAGTTTCAAACACCTCTTACTCCTTTACCACATGATCATTTAAACAACAAAGGATTCTTTTCTATCCCTTGGATAGATATCCCACTCCATTTCTCTCTTTAGGATCTTTGTATATGTATTGTTCTTTATGTGCTACTACGGCTGCAATTATTGCTGCCAATGAGGAGATAACTACTTCAGGTGTTATGTATGGAATCTCTCTATTGGTTCTTTTCTTCACCATGTCCATATTGCATGTTAAATTATAAAACTTGGTATGTTTGGATCCATAGATAATGTGCTTAATTTGATATATAATTAGATCCCATGCCCAAATGATCTTTTAGGATAAAATCCAAACCAAAATCACAAGCAAGATGCTTGAATATTGGATCAAATCCAAAGATCTTAGAGAAAAGTCCATATTTGTTGGTCCATTTCATCATAGAATTTGATTTAGACTTTTAAAAATCCATCTGCAACATTTTGGATAGCAAAATTTCCAATCTTGATTGCTCCAACATGATGGGTTCAATCTGAATGTCGAAATTCAGGATTCAAGAGTCCACAACAACAACACAATGACCTTTTGACTTTTCCAGTGTTGATAATTCCAACTTGATATCTTTTATCCTGATGTTGGAAGTCAGCATTCAGGAGGGCATAAACAAAAAATAACATCAATACCTTGATTATTCCAATCTCGACGTTAGGATTTAGAAATCGGAAGTTGGTCTTTTTAGTGTCAACTTGTTCTATCGAATGGAGTCCATTTTTTATGAAATAAACTTTGTCAAAAATATCTTAGTGAGATCTAGGAGACTGTATCTTTCCCTTTCCATCTCCATATCTGCCTCCACATCCTCCCCCTCCCCACTGCCTCCCCTCCTCCTCCTCCTCCTCCTCCTCCCCTTTCATACCTCCCCTCCTCCTTCTCCTCCCCTGCCTCCACAACCTCATCCTCCCTCTTCCTTGCCCTCCTTTAACTCCTCATATTTTCCCTCCTCTCCTCCACTAGCTCCTCCTCTTGCTCCCCCAACACCGTTTCCTCCTCCTCCTACCTCTCCACCTCCTTCATTTCCTCTCCCTCCCCCTATCCTTCTCGTCTTGCACCTTAATCACTTACTCCTCCTCCCCATCCCCACTACCTCCACTACTCCTTCTCTGCTTCCTCCATG
>LPNX010563966.1:719040-740895 GCA_001517045.1 Pseudotsuga menziesii
CCCCCTCCCCTCCTTCACCTGCATCACTACCTCCTCCTCATCCCCTTTACCGTCCCCCTCCCATCCTCCTACTCCTCCCTGTAACGTCCCCTAAATACCTTCTTGTGGAATTAGATAAAATGGGTAAAAATATTTTCCCTTTTTTATTTATTTAAATCTTTAAACCATCCAAGTAATGTGCTTTCAGATTAGGCGTCTGTAAAAATATGTTTAGTAACCTTTTCCACCAATAAAAATCTATACTACATTCATACTAACATCATCATGAAAAAAAATAAACATGCACATCATAATAATAATACAAAGGACGAGACAGCCATATTCACGTGGTTCACCTCATCCATGAGGCTACGTCCACCAATTTGTTTTCTTTTATTGCTTATGGGAGAGTAATTATAATGTCATGGTATGACCACATCCATGTCCGGTTCACCTTGCGTCAAGTCTCCTCACAGAGAGACACTTGCATCTCGAAATTGCCTTCATTTAGGACCCTTATGACAACTCATAAAAATCATTTACAATTCCTTGGACACATGACAAAATTTGGCTTTAAACCAACATTTCATACCTGAATTTGGCATTAAACATCACACCTTACAAGATATGCTCTGACCTAACACTACCCTTACCATTATGTTACTTGCATAAATAAAGTCAGTCTAAATACTGAACCATACCAGAGCTTGCAGTTTTTAGTCAATCCTCACTACGACCATTGTGGCAACTGCATACAATCTAGAACTGACATCGAGCACAACAAATGCTTAAGACATGACCATCTACCATCCCTACAACTTATAGCACAAACATAATTAAACGTTGAACTTAAGATTGTCATTTATCAATAGACAGGATAGCAATGCTATTGCAATATATGCCATTCCAATAATTCAGTGCAAAAATGATATTATGAAGAGTAGTAAAACACGCAAATAAGCTCCGACAGAGCTCTACCATTACATTATTTACATTTTTAACCTTAGTCTAAATACCGAATCATAAAGAGATCGCAATTTTGTGGACAATTGTCTGTGCAACCATTGCATCAATTATACCAAACATACAACAATCTCCAGCCCACATCAAACACAACAAAATAAAACATTTTTCCCTAACAGCATTCAAAGAAGAAAAAAACTTTATACACTAGAAAATTACCAAATCTGTATATTATTGAAATCGCAAATGAACAGATCTAGAATACCTCAAATTATGATCATCAAATGGGAAAATATCTATCAGCAAAATCGGTATCACAAACAACGTTTAGGCTATGAACCTCCAAGCATTCATTAATGGCAAATGAACAGATCCACACAAAAAAATCAATACTCTGGATCGAAACCCTTTTTTGAGAATCATGGAACAAAACAGAGATCCTATAATGAATAAAATCATGCCTCCAGATCGGATTCCTTCCTGGAAATCGTGGTACCAAAGGACATAGAGTTCATAAGGCATAAAACAAGCTTCCAAATTGATATTGTAACAACCCCAAAGTACCTTGTTGCGGAATTAGATAAAACGGGTAAATTTTTTTATTATTTTATACTATTATTCAAGCTCTAAACCATCCAGGTAATGCGTTTCCAAATTATATGTCACCAATAGACATTTATACTGTAATGATACTAACATCATCATGTAAAAATAAACATGCACAACATAAAAACACAAAAGACGAGACAACCATATACGTGGTTCACCTCCTTCATGAGGTTATGTCCACCAAGATTTTGTTAGTCATTTTATTAATTCTTCCATAAAGGGGATACAATGATGCGACTTATCTATTACAATTCATTTCAGCCTCGAAGCAAGGCAAGTGCAGTGGAAGATTGCATTTCCCAATCTCAACAAGATTAGTTATGAAACGTTACTGAGTCCATAAGACAAAGAAGGATGCTCGCGGCCCATCTCTGCATAACCAGTTAGAATACAAAACGATACCAGTTCTATGTTATCCGAGGATGAGCCCATGGCCAACACCTTGAGTTAGTATTTGGCAATGAAGACGACTTAAATTCTTATGACAGCATGCTGCTTTGTCTATGATTCCTTCTAGGACTGAAAGAATTCCAAACTTACAATATATGTTATAACTCTTAAACATCTTCAAAATCCATCTTTCAATAATACATCAATGTAGAACATATAAAATCACCCAGCCTTCAACCAATTACTATGAGTTCGAGCATGAACTCAACTAAACCCAAAATAGAGGCATTGCTCATAATCCGGATCAGAAATGAGGAAAGGTTAAATATTATACAGAAAGTATTTTTTCTAGTCGATTTCCTTTTATAAGAATAATATTCAGAACCCCAGATTGATTTCATTCCTGTGGCATAAACAGACAAGGATTTTATAGAGAAAAATATCAAAACTCCAAATCGATTTTTTTTTTTGAAATCATGGCACAAAAGGTAGAGATTTTTATAATGAACAATATTCAAACTCTAGATAGATTTATTTTCTGAAATTGTGGCACAAAAACAGAGACCCTATAAGAACAAAACTCAATACTCTAGATCGATATCTTTTTTGATATTGTCGCACAAGATAGAGAATTTATAAAGAACAAAAAATTCAATACTCCATATCGATATTTCAAAAACCATGGGAATGAATAAAGATGAAGTTTTCTAGTCATAATTCCAGCTATCTTTTATCCACCAGATCAAAATCGTGGGCATGTATGCAAACTGAATTCAGACAAAACATGAACGTAAGCTAGCATTGATATGCCAGATCTGAATCATGGCACAAAAACTCAGTTTAGACAAGTATAAACTCAAACTTTCATTGATCACCAGCTTCTGAATTGTGGCACAGACAAAGGTTTTTAATATAATCAATCTTCAAATAAACAAATAAACCCAGAATGACTTCTTCTCCGTAATCACAACATAGACAGAGTTTAAATAAATAATAAATAAACAAGCCAAGACCAAGCTATAACTAGATAATAAAACCATGTTTTGAAGAAGCACAGTTCACGCATTCACTAGATCGATAAATAACCAGTGTTTGACAAAATTTATCATGCTATTTCTAGATCAAAACCCCATCGATCAAATATCCATTTCCAGGTCAAAAACCCCATGAATCAAATATCGGTATGCATATAAGTTGTTACCCTGATTCCCACTATCATTAAAATGCTCCCAATAAAGTTAAAATAGCAGGCTCCCGGAATAAATAAATTGTAGCTCATACCATATGGAAAGCGCAGGCTCATATCATATGACAAATTGTAGGTTCATGCCATAATAAAAATTAGATATGCAAAATCCTGAATTTGCATTATTATTTCAAGACGGATCAGATAGGGAAGCGTAAATATCAGGCTCCAAAAGAAAAACATAGATCGCATCATATCACATGACAAATTCTAGGCTTAAGCCAAATCGTAGGCTCCCAAAAGAAAAACATAGATCATAGATCATACGAGGTGACACATTGCAGGATTTAGTCAAATTAGAGGCTCCAAAAGGAAAACATAGATCACAGCCTAAAAAAAAAGGGAAAAACTGCAGGCTCAACATAAAATAGAAATTGTAGGCTCAACATTGCCATCTCTAGCTCATACATTAACTTGCACTTCCTGCAATCATCAGATCTAAACATGCAACACATATGGTCATCAGGTTCATACATGCAGACCCATACCATATTAGATTTATGCATGCATACTCATACAACACTAGGTCTACACTTGCATATTCATACCAACAGCATATCCTTACATGCAGACTCATGCGATATATGATTTACACCTGCAACTCATACAACCCAAAAACCTAAATCCCATAAATCAGATTGATACCTACAACACATACCATCCTCAAGTTCATACCAGAATGCATACTGCAACTCATGGAATGATCAGGTTGCAAAAGTATCCTTCCCAGCCATATGATGGTCCTTTAACTATCCAACACAGAGATGAATCGGGTGAGGAGGTACTGGGTTTCCACCCCCAACCCATCAAGAGCTAGTTCTTTCTTTTCACAGGTTCTCATCCAGTTTCTTGCCGCCCCTCCAACTAAGAAGGAAGCATCACTTTTCAAAGAAAAATATAGATTCCTTAAGGGACAGGTGGCAGAGTCGTTTCCATATTTTTCTCAAAAGGCAGCACCAACGTTTAAATTGTACAAGGCCATTTCTTCTTAAGAAACCTTTGCTTCCTTTTGCGAATACTTTGTTTCCTCTTAGGAATACTTTGTTTCTTTTTACGAATACCTTGTAATTACTTTAGGGTTTTGGGAATATATATCTATATATATAATACCCATGTTTTTGGATAGAAAAAGTATATATCTACATATGTATGTAGATGGGGTGACTCAATAAATTGAGTGTCCTTTATATTTCTGCCATTAATAATACTATCATATGTCCTTAATATGTGATTGAATTATTATCTTAATTATCCTTAAAGGGGGTTAAAAAATAAATGTCTAGTGCTTAACAAATTTATACTAGATGTTATTTATCATCCCTTAGCTTTGAAGGTTTCGACGAACATAGTGAGTTAGTTCATTCCTAGTATCTTTAACAAAAAATTTCTTCCCATTTCTCTAATCAATGAAATGGTTCTAAAATTATCATAACACATCAATTTATAATTCATGTTTGTGTTTTACCATGTATAATCATAACCGGTGTCCTTTAGATACAGGATCGCAATCATTAGTTAAGTTTTACTATATCCCTAAACTTTAACCATCCTTGTTCTCTTTCCCCTAGTGGATTTCGTTTCCTTATCATTTGGTCGTATCAAATTTCACCCTCTAAGTCAAACAATCAAATTCTTAACCTAGGATGTTAGACTCATGATCGCCTTTTACTAAGCTTTTCATTTTTGGATGGGGGTCGTTAGGGGACATTACATCCTTCCCCCCTTAGAGTTAACACCATCCTCGGTGTTACCTATTTTTCCATCCTTGTCTCCATTCTTTCTTCGGTTCTCATCCTACATTTATAATCATACATATGCATGTATACTAGCATCGACATTGAGAACAATGTATAACTCAGGAATCCAACACTATACAATTTTCATAATCCACAGTGGTCCAATAAACATGTCAGTTCTATTGCCAATAAATAAACATGTTACCTCATAGGTTAAAGTTTACCTGTAATGCACATACCTCTTCCCAGCATTATTCTTTTCTCTGGATTTCCTCCATCCTAGCACTCCAAGTGCCAACAGTACTCCAAGTACCAATCCAATCCACCCCACACAAGGAAGATACCCTTCCTTAGGCGTATCTCCTTCTCGTGCTATTTAGGGCACCTACCGATCCAAGCTACCCAACACAAGGATGATACCCTTCCTTAGGCATATTTCTATCTTGTGTTATTCAGGGTGATTACCAATCCAAGCTACCCAACACAAGGATGATACCCTTCCTTAGGTGTATCTCCTTCTTGTGCTATTCAGGGCGCTTCGCTAAGCCGAGGCACTTTTGTTCTCGCACACCACCATAAAACCTAGAGGTTAATCTCTTCATAGAGCCCCCACTCTTGTGACAGTCCTCTTATTGTGTGTGGAATGAGTCTTAACCAAAATGTCTTACATCTACGTGTCCCCAGAATGCGTAATGGTCCCTAGCTAGCCTAAAAGAAAACAAGTAGCTTTCATCCACTACCTCCATCACCATTTCCTCATGGTGACAACTTTATGCACATGAGATCTTTCTCATATCTTCTTAACTCATTACAGTCCTAGAGCTTCAGCCTTCCTAATGGCCACAATATTCCCATGCCTGCAATCACTCCATAGGTGGTCAGTTTATCATATTAAAGACATCAATTTTTTTTATCATAAGTCATGTCTTACTTCATTTGTCATTCATCAGATAAGAGCCTTTATACTAGCGTACTCTTTCTACCATTACGGCATTTATTGATTTTAAACACAACTCATTTTATTACTCACCTCAGCTGCACTTTAGCCTAAGTTCATAAGTAAATCCAATTTCATGACTTTAAATATTTGTTATCTTACCTTGTGAGTACATAAGAAAGATCAATAGTCTCTATGTGCGTAGCTTGATTCCTAGGCTTTACTTGCATGCCGGTTATTACAATAGTTGAAAATTGCATCTAACCTGAATCTCTTCACCACAACCTTTCATTATTGTTCTGCACTCACTTAGCATTCATTTAGTAGCTAATGAAATATAATTAGAACTTCTTATAAGCAATACACATTCTACTTTATAACAGTTCACAAGATAGCATCTTTAGAAACCAATTAGTATACACTTATATCATCATTCGCCATTACGACAAGATGATAACGTATCCCTGACAACACCTAACTCTACCTCAAGCTTATGTCCATTTAGGACTCAAGTCACATGCTATTGATGTGCACACATGTAGGAGGAGCATCAGGGGTCTGGTCCAGCCAGTTTCCTCACATTTTCTTCATGGAACCACCTTTGAGAACCGACAATTGTTCGACCTATCAAGTAGGCCTAGCCATCACAATTGTCTTTAGCGACCAGCAATTTACTAATAAAACGTCAGTGTTTGTGCATTTTAACACTCCTAACATCCATTCTACACAATGTACATTTTTTTTCATTCAGATGTGGCGCAGAATACAAGTTAAGCTAATACCAAACAACTTCTTTAAAAGAAGTGTAGCAACAATAATTTTTAACAAACAAGCATTAAAGCATTTCCTGAATATACAACTGGTGGGGATTTAACTGAATCCCTTTGTCTATAGGAGAATTAATGTTAATACACCACTTGAATACCATTCTACGATGTCAAGAATCTGAAGTGACCTTTCTTTGTACTATTGCCACACATTTTACTTTACGGTCTAGGTGCTATACCTTGAACTTAAAACAACACCTATTACTCTTTGCTAGGCCTCAGTTAGTGTTGCTTAAGAACAATGCCCATGCAAAAACCTGTTACAGGACCTACTATAAGGTGTTCAACGCAGCATCCTAAAGTGATGTAAGACACAAGTTTAACTTGCCTTGGAAATTCCAGGTACTGTTGCCAGCCCTATTAAGAGCCTAAATTTTTTTTAATGGTGTATTATTAATCAGTCTAGTTAATTATGCTCCTATACTACCTTTATCACTTTGTGTAGTGCTTGGAAAAAAATACAAGTGAATGTCATTGCATAACACCACTTGACATTTGATGCTATGCCTTGTATATTCAACATGTCAATACTCATTTCCGCTCATGTTTTGAGGCAGAAAATCAAAGTTGCCATTATAAAAGACCATGATAGCTGAAATCAAAATGTTGTGTGAAACTTCAAACCTAATTGCATGAAGTTTTACTTAATATCACATACTTAGTTCTCCTAAATTGCTTTAACAGATGGAAAGTCCGATAACAGCTCCTATGATTTCTTAATCCACATACAATGTCATAAAAACTTTCCAATATTTTATTACATTGCCAAATTCAGTACCTGACTTTGGTAGAGGGAAAATCAAACTAGAATTGAGCTTAACAACTTCAATGCAACATGTTGGTTTTATACATTAGTTATATGAGGATGCGGTCAAGAAGACAACCCCTTCAAACAAATCCTAAACCTAAACATGATCTCATTACTTGTGATATATTTTTGGTTCCATCTACTTAAATATCATCAGTAATTATGCCCAGCAGTGTCTTCAACGAATATTTCCAACTTAGGTGTAATATTGTTAATGGTAGTATAGCAAGTTATTTTTTTTTCACAGATTTTTCCAACTCTTCATATAGCTAAAATAGAGTGAGGTCTATAGCTCAGTTTAACACTGCCCAGATGAGAACAACTATAGTCATTGCTTTATTCAGTAAGGATTGCATCTCAAAACATTGGAATATACTACTTAATGTAAGAGGAGCTGGGCAGTATTGTTCTCTTAACTAGTCTTAAACCAATAACCAACAATAATATTGAATTAACACTTGGGCTAAAGTATTTCTTAGTAATAATACCAGGTCTATCTTTTCATATCTAGATGGTGCCAATTTTGTGTATGATAGATGATTCTTCCTTTATAACATGGCTAATGACATTAAGATGTAAAATTACGTTTGTTCTCAAAAGAAAAGGAAAAGAGTAAGCAAGAATGTTTGATGATAAATTCAAACTTACACATATCACAACTATCCAGAAGAGAGTCCTAAGACTATGAGTAAGATCTTCCAAGTCACTACCCATAGCACCCTTATAAACTTTGACTAACTTTGAGCATGACTCACCATAAGAATAGCATTACAGAAAGAAATTCGTTTATAAGAGAAAATAGGTGTAAGGATAGAGACTTCCATTTTTGCCACTAAAATAATTTCGAAAAAATTCTAGCTCACTTTAAGAGTGTGTCTATATTCCTCCCTTTTGTATTCTAGGAAAAGATACTTTTATACTAGAGATTAAACATTCATCATGCAAAGAAACTTAAATAAGTGATTAGCATGGTACTTATCTGGTTTCAATTCGACAATTGACAACCGTGTCGCAATTTCTTCCCAATATAATTCGACTTTCTTGCAAAATCATCATGTTAGCCCATTCTTAAGGGTCCAGTGTTGTAGCTGGCTCTGATACCATATTAACAACCCCAAAGTACCTTGTTGCGGAATTAGATAAAATGGGTAAATTTTTTATTTTTTTTCATTAAAGCTTCAAATGATCCAAGTAATGTGCTTCCGAATTAGATGTCACCAATAAAAATTTATACTGCAATCATACTAACATCATCATGTAAAAATAAACATGCACAACATAAAAACACAAAAGATGAGACAACCATATACGTGGTTCACCTCCTTCATGAGGTTACGTCCACCAATATTTTGTTAGTCTTTTGATTAATTCTTCCATAAAGGGGATACAATGATGCGACTTATATATTACAATTCATTTCAGCCTCGAAATAAGGCGAGTGCAGTGGAAGATTGCATTTCCCAATCTCAACAAGATTAGTTATGAAACGTAACCCAGTCCATAAGACAGAGAAGGATGCTTGCGGCCCAGCTTTGCATAACCAGTTAGCATACAAAACGATACCAGTTCTATGTTATCCAAGGATGAGCCCATGACCAACACCCTAAGTTAGTATTTGGCAATGAAGAAGACTTAAATTCTTATGACAGCATGTTGCTTTGTCTATGATTCCTTCTAGGACTGAAAGAATTCCAAACTTACAATATATGTTATAACTCTTAAACATCTTCAAAATCCATCTTTTAATAATACATCAATGTAGAATATAGAAAAGATCCCAGCCTTCAACCAATTACTTTTAGTTCGAGCATGAACTCAACTAAACCCAAAACAGAGGCATTGCTCATAATCTGGATCAGAAATGAGGAAAGGTTAAATATTATGTAGAAAGTATTTTTTCTAGTCGATTTCCTTTTATAAGATAATATTCAGAACCCTAGATTGATTTCCTTCATGTGGCATAAATAGACAAGGATTTTATAGAGAAAAATATCAAAACTCCAAATCAATTTTCTTTTCTGAAATCGTGACACAAAAGGCAAAGATTTTTATAACGAATAATATTCAAACTTCAGATCGATTTCTTTTCTGAAATCGTGGCACAAAAACAGAGACCCTATAAGAACAAAACCAATACTCTACATCGATATCTTTTCTGATATCATGGCACTAGACAAACAATTTATAAAGAACAAAAAATTCAATACTCCATATCGATAATTCATAAACCATGGGCATGAATAAAGATGGAGTTTGCCAGGCATAATTCCAGCTATCGTTTATCCACCAGATCAAAATCGTGGGCATGTATGCAAACTGAATTCAGACAAAACATGAACGCAAGCTAGCATTGATATGCCAGATCTGAATCGTGGCACAAAAAATCATTTCAGACAAAAATAAACTCAAACTTTCATTGACCACTAGCTTTTGAATCATGGCACAGACATAGGTTTTTAATATAATCAATCTTCAAACAAACAAATAAACCCAGAACGACTTCTTCTCCGTAATCATGATATAGACAGAGATTAAATAAAGAATAAATAATCAAGCTGAGTTTAACAAGCCAAGACCAAGCTATCACCAGATAATAAAACCCCGTTTTGACGAAGCACAGTTCATGTATTCACTAGATCGATAAATAACCAGCGTTTGACAAAATTTATCATGCTATTTCCAGATCAAAACCCCATCAATCAAATATCCATTTCTAGGTCGAAACCCCATCAATCAAATATCGGTATTGTAATATCCCTCTCATATGCCTTGGAATATTTTGTAATTTCGCATGTTATTGTACTCGTCTGGGTGAGGAGCTCAAGGCCAAGGCCCCACCAAGACAACACCTTGCGTCTTATAAAAGGGTAACCACCTAAGTGAAAATACTTAGGAGATGTAATGCAATGACACAACTTAACAAAAGGGCTAACTAAACTCACCATGGATAAAACTTGTCCCAACTCAAGATGCCCTAGTGGAATACTCAATCCTACTACAAACAAGCCCGAATAGAGAAGGTTGCAACTTATTTTTCATCAGTACAAAAATGTCAAGGGGTTAAATCTTTTGAGAAAGAAACCTGAAGAATTAAATTACAAAGGGGACTGTAGGAAGTAGCTCCCTTGAACTTAGGAGATATCATCTTAATAATTAAAATGACATGACATCTACCTAGAGTAGTATATAGAGATTCCTAGTGTGATTGACGTATATATTGATATACATACTTATCGTATGTCAAAAAAATATTAATTGGCAACATAGCTCGTTCAGTTAAGCATCATGTCAATGACTTCATGGAAGTTTTATTAACTATGATTAATCGTAAACTTTAACCTCGTATAATCACTACCACGTTATTCAATAGGGTGTGATTAGTGTTGTAGCCAGAGTATAGCAATTTATGGAGTAAGTTGATTACTCTAAGCTTTATAGTAATAAGCATAATAGCATGTGTATTATGCTAAAAAGACCACGTAGGCAAAAAGGGGGAAAATATAGAAATATCTCACTCAAGGGCTAGTCGATAGATGGGAAATAGTTATTGGCCCATGAAGTTATCCTTTTTTGTGAGGTATTTTAGTATCTAAATAGAAACTTAATGGCATGCAGGCAAGATACGAGGAGTTTTGATGGAAACCAACAATTTAAGAAAAATTTGCTCGGCGAGTTACCAGGGCTTCATTTTTGCTGTCAGGTATTTTTCCAAACATATCCTTGTAATGAAGGTGGACGCCTCCTTAGAAATAGAAACATACTAAATAAGTTGAGAAGGAAATCCCAACTTTAGCAGGGGGAATCCTAGTTGAGGGAGGTCCACAACACGCTATAAAGAGAAGGTTAACTTCTTGGTCAAGGGGGGGATAGCCTGCACCATGACTTGCAGGAGAAACAACCAATCCGTAAGTTAGGGTTTGCGATAAGTATGGTAATAAGGAAGGGATCCAAGGGAGGAAAATAGAGGTTCAGTTGCAGACAGCGTGGATCACTGAAGGGCGTTCATTTTCAGAAGGAAATTGTCGATTTCCAGGTCTGATAACCCAATGCGATTTGCTTGGATTTTTTTTATGATCCTTGAGAAAGAAAATGATTTTTCTCTGAATTTATTTATGTTTCTGGAGGAAGCAAACTATTTCCAGGTATGGAAAACCCAATACAATTTTCTTTGATTTTATTTATGATCCTTGATAAAGCAATGGTTCAAGGTCTGCAACGATTTTCTCTAATTTTTTTTACGATTCTGGAGAAAGCAAACGATTTCCAAGTCTGCAAAAAAAAATCCAATGAGATTTTACAATGGACTTACCAAGAAACCAAAGGGTTTGTTGTGCAAGGGGATTTCATTTTGAAAAAGATCTGCACGGTGTAAACTTCAACACAGTTTTGAGAAATGAATCACATAAATGAACCACATTTTCATTCTTTAATAGTGCTTCTTAAATTAGCTTTAGAGTTGAATGTCTCATTGCCAAATCTACAGGATTCAACATTTGTTATTTATTGCATGGGAGGCACAAAATATTGGTACTCGGGACATATAGAAATTCAAGAATGAAAAATTTGGTTCCATCTATTGAAATAACCCTCTCTCTTACCGATTAAGAGTTGCTAGTTTTTGTAGAAAGTACAATAGACATCCATCTTCACTTTGCAGAGATTTTTAAATGCAAAGCGGATATATGTTTTCAATCTATAGAACCTATAGTAATAGGTTGACATATAGACAAGCTTGTAATCTTAAGAAAACATATGAAGCTCTTCAGGATTAAAGGTTACCTTAAACACCTTCACGTTTTAGCCATGGAGACCTTTGTGGCTGTTTAATCACATTCTGTGAAACAGTTCTGTTCATGTTCATGTGTTGTTTTTGTTTATGTATGAATGGAAGACTGGTAGTAGTAGGGTAGCATTTCAAAAAAAACCACGATCTGTTGGTCGATGACGTAGACACCTTGCGACTTACAGACTTCCGTGATTTTGGTATGGTAATTGGTGAAAAATCACACTTAGCTGAACAAGTGGGATGTGAATTCCAGGGGGGTCCACATTCCTATGTAGGAAGTTACACATATTGTTTCCATAAATGCATTCTTATGGTAATATAGGTCTGCATGTAAAAAACCGATATCTCTTTTAGGATGCTGAATTCCTTAAGAATTATTTTATGGCTTCTAGCTGTTGCCTTATATCATTGAGTACGATCTTAGTGACTATTTTTAATCTTCCATTGCTATTATTATTACTTACGCACTAATTATGTCGCTTTTGTTATCATGACAAGAACAGTAAGATAGTATAAATAATGATAAAGGTATGAAGGGTAATGTGATGAAGAAAAGATAAGAACGGAAATACAGTCATAGGTTGTCATTTATTGTTAAATCTTATAATGGTGGTTAATTACTATGAGCATAAATTTGTTTCTTAATGTGAAAGTTCTCACGAAAGGGTTTTCGTTACTTTCTCTACCCTTGTTTCATTAACATAGGGACTCGTTTCACCATAATTGGGACTTATGTATTGTTGTATGTAAGTTATTATTACACTAGAAAAACTCTAGAACGGAGGCCTAGCTAATTTAGAGTACATCCAAGGATGCTTTTATTTTTATGTGGGTCTCGGGTTAATAATGTAAAAGGTTCCCTATGGTTATATGAGGAACCGATGACACATCATTTATGGTGTAGATTGTACACCTTGATAGGTGGTTTTTTATGAATAAAGAAGTTGGACTAACTTTTGGTGGACATAACCCCAGGATTGGGGTGAACCACATACATTGGTCTCGTTATGTGTACCCTTGATGTATTTTATGTTATGTGTTTCACCATGTTATCTTGATTATCTGTGATAATGTAATTAATTAAGGGTCTTCCTATGAATGTTTAAAATAAAAGGGAAGCTCAATTATACATGGTTAAGAAGTAAACACACAATAACGTAGAATAAAAATCAAAGCTATTAAATTAAGGCCCTTGCCTAATGTTTTAAGTAAGTAAGGTCAAAGTGGGAAGGAAATCGAATGGATGATGATAATACATGTTGACCTATGCGGTTTATGACCAACACACTTCCAATGTTGTTTTCTACAATGCGTGTAATTGTTAATATTATCGAATTGACATTCCTCCTTGTAATTCCATTTAATTTTGACATAGACATATTTGACTTGATTATCGATGAAAGAATTTACGCCATTTTTCTTGAGTGAATACAGGTACGTTACATATGGTATCAGATCCAGCTACAACACTAGACCCTAAGAATGGGCTAACAAGATAGTTTTGAGGATTACATTTGGAAGAAATTGCGGCAGTTCGTACTCTCTCGGGATCAGTTCTTACTCCTTCTTGATTCCATCTTTCTAGAACAGTTCACAGAAGTGGGAAAGGAAAACTTTTGTGGCCGCCATATGGGCACCTGCTGAGTTCCCTGGCAAGCACTGTGTGGGTAATAGTTTAGTTTATTTAAATTGTTGATATTGAACAAAATCTATAAATTTATTTTGTTATGTTCTCAAAAATTAACATTGATGGTCTGGTAGCCACCGATCATGTGTCTGGAAGTAATGTTTTGTGACTCAAATCTACATGACCAAAATCTTCTATTTTTTAATTTATGCATAGATATATTTCCTTTTCCTTATAATCGCAGGAGAAACATGAACGTTGATGAATCCTTTCAAGAACAGTCTTTAAGAGTAACGTGAAGCCTCAATGAACTATTTTTATATCCTATTCCTGGTCTATGTTTTACTGAAATATCCATCCTTGTGCTCATCTAGGTTTGAATAAAACATTTCAAATACTTAAAGACTGTTGACATTTTCCCATGCTTGTTTCCAGAAGTCCTATCGTTGAAAAAATTCTCCTGAATTTGCTCCCCTTGTGTGGTAAGATCTTTTTCTATTGTGTAAATGCATGGTAGGAGTTTGTTGAGTGTTGAAGAACTAACCGTATTTGATTTTTTGTGCCTACGAGGTTTAATGGTGAATATGGTCTTTGAGCATGGAAACATTCTCTATTCGACTATCGTTGTCGATTGTTTATCTGGATATTAATCCATATAGATTGAACAAGAAGGAAAAGATGTAGCGATCACAACGTTTTCTAAAAAGGTTGGTTATGCGTTACAGGCAATCATTTGTTCTATTAATTTTTATCCACAAAGGCCTTCTGACACTGTATTTTTAATCAATTCATTGTGACTATAATACCTTAAACATATTTTACACTCCACATATGTAGTAGTTTAGCTTCTGCACATGTATCATTGAGTGCATTTGTATTCAAAGATGTTGTATCTGTGGACTCAAATCACCAAGGCAGAATCATCCCAGTTCCACATTATTGGATCAGGGTGTTCCCTTAATACTGTGCAATATTTTTAAGCGGAAGTTGTATTTTCTATTCTAGGTTTTTGTATATCTTTTGTGTTCTTGGAGAATATGAAAATTTTATTTATGTTAGAAGGTAAGCTTTATGCATTATAATTGGTTCAAACTATGTTGGTAGCCAAATGAGAAGTTTAATGGCTTAACTACACTATAGTTACAAACAAACATGTTGAAATGGTCCATTATGGATTGGTGATGTTTCAAGCAGTAAAAGCTTATGAGAAATTTAATTATGAATACCATACAAAACAAAATTCAACCAAATCAGAGACGTGGCTAAGATGATATCCTGGTTGGTTCATAAGAAAATACCATGAATGATGTATTCTGATCTTGACTTATCCTGCAAATGTTCTTTAAAAATATCACAACATATTTCCAACAATTTCAAAAATTGCATGTTTGAGACTTGGAGCTGTAGTTATTCAAGTTACACATTAAATTGGAAATTGGGGATTGTTCAAAATTAGATTCATTTTTCTAAAAATGATTAAACATGCAAATTTACTTGCGTATATTTTGGCATTCAAAATAGACAGACATACCTCTAAGTATAAACCAAAAGCATCTTAAAGTACAATTGCAGTCCAATTTTGTTTTGTGCGGCTTAATAATTGTGAAATATGCATTATATTGTAAGTCAAAGATAGATGATAAGTGACAGTACTGCTTTGCTAAATGAATTACAGCTTTAAACATGTGCATCATAATCATGTAGGCAATTGCTAGAGAATATAGTTGTGGTGAAGCACTTGTTAATTGCTATTCAGTTACAGTATAGATTGATTGGTATAAGAAGCATATTTTCAATTTATGGACTGTTTTGATCAATCTTGACCACACATGACAGCTTCATTATTCCGAAGGAGTTATTCACATATTTTTAGAAACTATAATTTTCCAACATTGAGTCAATCATTTGGAAGTAATTGTGAAACTGAAAGG
Source organism: Pseudotsuga menziesii (assembly GCA_001517045.1). Taxonomy (NCBI): domain Eukaryota; kingdom Viridiplantae; phylum Streptophyta; class Pinopsida; order Pinales; family Pinaceae; genus Pseudotsuga; species Pseudotsuga menziesii. The sequence continues at coordinate 734,880 of LPNX010563966.1, forward strand.
CTAGTAGGTAGCTCCTCTGCAGGAAGCTGAGATGCAGCAGGAGCAGAAGCATTTTTTTTGCAAAATGATTCAAATCTAGATTTTGTTAGATATGCGTTGTACTCTAATCTCCTATTACAGTTTGTTGCACTCCTTCAAGATATGAATTTCATTGCCTATATTTCCGTTGATATATAATAGTACAAATATAGAAGCAAATAGTAAATTGAAGTTAATGTGTAAGTTGGTGTTTGCATTGTCAAATTTACCAGGTTTTATGTGGTTTCTTGCGAATTGTGTTGTTATAATAAATTGAAAGGGTCTTGTGGCTTCTTGTGAATTCCTTCTTGTCAATTCTGGTATTAAAAAGAAATTGAAAACGCTCTTATCTGATGAATGAGAAATGAAGTAAGACATGACGTATGCTAAAAATTTGATGTTCTTGGATAAACTAACCACCTATGGATTGATTGCAGGCATGGGAAATTGTGGCCCTGAGGAGTGCTAAAGCTCCAGGATTGTAAAAAGTTATGAATATATGAGAAATATCTCATGTGCATAAAGTTGTCACCACGAGGAAGTGGTGATGAAGGTAGTTGTTGAAAGCTACCTTGTTTTCCCCCGGGCCAATGAGGAACCACTATGCATTTTGGGGACGCCTAGATGTAAGAAATTTTGGTTAAGACTCGTTCTGCACACATTGAGAGGACTGTCACAAGAGTGGGGGACTCTGTGAAGAGAATAACCTGTAGGCACTGTGGGGATGCACTAGAATAGAGTGCCTTAGCTTGGTAAAGCACCCTGAACAGCACAAAAAGGAGATACGCCTAAGGGTGGGTATCATCCTTATGTTGGGTGGCTTGAATTGGTACTTGAAGTACTATTATCATTTGGAGTGCTAGAATGGAGGAACATCCAGAGAAAAGAATAATGGTGAAGCACCCTGAATAGCACAAAAAGGAGATACGCCTAAGGGTGGGTATCATCCTTGTGTTGGGTGGCTTGAATTTGGTACTTGGAGTGCTGGGATGGAGGACATCCAAAGAAAAGAACAATGCTGGAAAAGGTATGTGCATTATAGGCAACTATGAGATAATATGTTCATTTATTGACAAATAGAACTGACAGGTATATTGGAACCACTATGGACTATGAAAATTGTATAATTTGATTTCTACATTGTCTCAATGTCAATGTTAGTAATCATGTTTTATTGATGTATCAAGTATAATTGGGTATTATGGCACCAATGAATGCTATAAAATTGTAGATTGTTACAATGCAAAAGAATCTATGACTTTTGTTTGAGTTGAATTGTGATTTTGGACATGAATTACTGAAAAAGACTAAGTTGTAGTTATGATGCTGTAAAAGACTTGCTATTTATGTTTCATGATGAATTGAATTTTATCTATGTAAAATTTGGGTAGACCCAATTTTATGTTACAAGAAAACTGCAGGTCCTACGAACCTACAAGGATCAGAAAAATTGAAAGAGATCCGAGCAAGGCGAAGCAAGTAGGGATGACTCGAGAGAAGAATAAAAGTTTTGTCGAAGAAACAAGAAACACCGAGGAAGGTGTTATTTTTTTTAGGGGGGAAGGATGTAATATCCCTCTCATATTTCCTGAAATATTTTGTAATTTCACATGTTATTGTACTCGTCTAGGTGAGGAGCTCAAGGCCAAGGCCCCACCAAGACAACACCTTGCGGCTTATAAAAGGGTAACCACCTAAGTGAAAATACTTGGGAGATGTAATGCAATGACACAACTTAACAAAAGGGCTAACTAAACTCACCATGGATAAAACTTGTCCCAACTAAAGATGCCCTAGCGAAATACTAAATCCTAGTTACAAACAAGCCCGAATAGAGAAGGTTGCAACTTATTTTTCATCAGTACAAAAACATCAAGGGGTTAAATCTTTTGAGAAAGAAACCTGAAGAATTAAATTACAAAGGGGATTGTAGGAAGTAGCTCCCTTGAACTTAGGAGATATCATCTTAATAATTAAAATGACATGACATCTACCTAGAGTAGTATATAGAGATTTCTAGTGTGTTTGACGTATATATTGATATACATACTTATATTATGTCAACAAAAGATTAATTGGGAACATAGCCTATTAAGTTAAGCATCATGTGAATGATGTCATGAAAGTTCTATTAACTATGATTAATCGTAAACTTTAACCTCTTATAATCACTACCACGTTATTGAATAGGGTGTTATTAGTGTTGTAGCCAGAGTATAGCAATTTATGGAGTAATTTGATTACTCTAAGCTTTATAGTAATAAGCATAATAGCATGTGTATTATGCTAAAAAGACCATGAATGCAAAAAGGGGGAAAATATAGAAATATCTCACTCAAGGGCTAGTCGATAGATGGGGAATAGTTATTGGCCCATGAAGTTATCCTTTTTTGTGAGTTATTTTAGTATCTAAATAGCCACTTAATGGCATGTAGGCAAGATAAGGGGAGTTTTGATGGAAACCGACAGTTTAAGAAAAATCTGCTCGGGGAGTTACCAGGGATTCATTTTTGGTGTTAGGTATTTTTCCAAGCATATCCTTGTAATGAAGGTGGGCGCTTCCTTAGAAATAGAAACATACTAAATAAGTTGAGAAGGAAATCCCAACTTTAGCAGTGGGAATCCTAGCTGAGGGAGGTCCACAACACACTATAACGAGAAGGTTAACTCCCTGGTCAAGGGGGGGATATCCTGCACCATGACTTGCAGGAGAAACAACCAGTACATAAGTTAGGGTTTGCGATAGGTATGGTAATAAGGAAGGGCTCCATGGGAGGAAAACAGAGGTTCAGTTGGAGGCAGCATGGATCACTGAAGGGCGTTCATTTTAAGAAGGAAACCATTGATTTCCAGGTCTGCAAAACGCAATATGATTTGATTTGATTTTTTTTATGATCCTTGAGAAAGCAAACAATTTTTCTTTGAATTTATTTATGTTTCTGGAGGAAGCAAATGATTTCCAGGTCTGCAAAACCCAATACGATTTGATTTGATTTGATTTATGATCCTTGAGAAAGCAACGGTTTAAGGTCTACAACGATTTTCTCTAATTTTTTTTATGATTCTGGAGAAAGTAAATGATTTCTAGGTCTGCAAAAAAAAAACCCAATGAAATTTTACTATGGACATACCAAGAAACCAAAGGGTTTGTTGTGCAAGGGGATTTCATCTTGAAAAAACTCTGTATGGTGTAAACTTCAACACTATTTTGAGAAATGCATAAAATAAATGAACTTCATTTTCATTCTTTAATAGTGCTTCTTAAATTAGATTTAGAGTTGAATGTCTCATTGCCAAATCTAGGGGATTCAACATTTGTTATTTATTGCACGGGAGGCACAAAATATCGGTACCTTGGACATCCAGAAATTCAAGAATGAAAACTTTGGTTCCATCTATTGAAATAACCCTCTCTCTTACTGATTAAGAGTCAATAGTCTTTGTAGAAAGCACAATAGACATCCATCTCCACTCTGCAGAGATTTTTAAATGCAAAGCGGATATCTGTTTTCAATCTACAGAACCTATAGTAACAGGTTGACATATAGACAAGCTTGCAATTTTAAGAAAACATATGAAGCTCTTCAATATTAAAGGCTACTTTAAACACCTTCACATTTTAGCCATGGAGACCTTTGTGGTTGTTTAATCACATTCTGTGAAACAATTATGTTCATGTTCATGTGCTATTCATGTTCATGTATGAATGGGAGACTAATAGTAGTAGGGTAGCATTTCAAAAAAAACCACGATCTGTTGGTCGATGACATAGACACCTTGCGACTTACACACTTCCATGATTTTGGTATCGTAATTGGTCAAAAATCACACTTAGCTGAACTAGTGGGATGTGAATTCCAGGGGGGTCCACGCTCTTGTGTAGGTAGTTACACATATTGTTTCCATAAATGCATTCTTACGGTAATCTAGGTCTGCGTGGAAAAAGCCGATATCTCTTTTAGGATGCTGAATTCCTTACGAATTATTTTATGGCTTCTGGCTATTGCCTTATATCGTTGAGTACGATCTTAGTGTCTATTTTTAATCTGCCATTGCTATTATTATTACTTACGCACTAAGTATGTCATTTTTGTTATCATGGCAAGAACAGTAATATAGTATAAATAATGATAAAGGTATGAAGGGTAATGTGATGAAGAAAATATAAGAACAGAAAGAGGGTCATAGGTTGTCATTTCTTGTTAAATCTTATAATGGTGGTTAATTACTATGAGCATAAATTTGTTTCTTAATGTGAAAGTTCACACGAAAGGGTTTTCATTACTTCCTCTACCCTTGTTTTATTAACATTTAGACTCGTTTCAACATAATTGGGACTTGCGTATTGTTGTATGGAAGTTATTATTACACTATAAAAACTCTAGAACGGAGGCCTAGCTAATTTAGAGTACATCCAAGGATGCTTTTATTTTTATGTGGGTCTCAGGTAAATAATGTAAAAGGTTCCCTATGGTTATATGAGGAACCGATGACACATCATTTATGGTGTAGATTGTACACCTTGATAGGTGGTTTTTTATGAATAAAGAAGTTGGACTAACTTTTGGTGGACGTAACCCCAGGTTTGGGGTGAACCACGTACATTGGTCTCATTATGTGTACCCTTGATGTGTTTTATGTTATGTGTTTCACCATGTTATCTTGATGATCTGTGATAATGTAATTAATTAAGGGTCTTCCTACTAATGTTTAAAATAAAAAGGAAGCTCAATTATACATGGTTAAGAAGTAAACACAGAATAACGTAGAATAAAAATCAAAGCTATTAAATTAAGGCCCTTGCCTAATGTTTTAAGTAAGTAAGGTCAATAGTGGGAAGGAAATCGAATGAATGATTATAATAAATGTTGACCTATGCGGTTTATGACCAACACACTTCCAATGTTGTTTTCTACAATGCATGTAGTTGTTAATATTATTGAATTGATATTCTTTCATGTAATTCCATTTAATTTTTACACAGACATATTTGACTTGATTATCGATGAAAGAATTTACTCCATTTTTCTTGAGTGAATACAGGTACGTTACAGGTATGCATATAAGTTGTTACCTCGATTCCCGTTATCATTAAAATTCTCCCAACAAAGTTAAAATAGCAGGCTCCAAGAATTAATAAATTGTTGCTCATACCATATGAAAAGCGCAGGCTCATATCACGTGACAAATCGCATGTTCATGCCATAATAAAAATTAGATATGCAAAAGCCTGAATTTCCAATATTATATCAAGATGGATCAAATAGGGAAGCATAAATATCAGGCTCCAAAAGAAAAACACAAATCGCATCATATCACTTGACAAATTTCAGGCTTAAGCCAAATCGCAGGCTCCCAAAAGAAAAACATAAATCACAGCTCATACGAGGTGACACATTGCAGGATTTAGTCAAATCACAGGCTCCAAAAGGAAAACATAGGTCACAACCTCAAAAAAAGGGAAAAACCACAGGCTCAACATAAAATAGAAATCATAGGCTCAACATTGCCATCTCTGGCTCATGCATTAACCTACATTGCCTGCAATCATCATATCTAAACATGCAATGAATACGGTCATCAGGTTCATACATCCAGACCCATGCCATATTAGATTTATACATGCATACTCATACAACACCAGATCTACACTTGCAGACTCATACCAATAGCAGATCCTTACATGCAGACTCATGCAATATACGATTTACACCTGCAACTCATACAACCCAAAAATCTAAATCCCATAAATCAGATTGATACCTGCAACACATACCATCCTCAAGTTCATACCAGAATGCATACTGCAACTCATGGAATGACCAAGTTGCAAAAAATTCCTTCCCAGCCATATGCCGGTCCTTTAACTGTCCAACGTAGAAATTAATCGGGTGAGGAGGTACTGGGTTTCCTCCCCCAACCCATCAAGAGTTGGTTCTTACTTTTCCGAGGCTCTTGTCCCATTTCTCCCCCCCCCCCCCCCCCCCCCCCCCCCCCC
>LPNX010563966.1:740996-764156 GCA_001517045.1 Pseudotsuga menziesii
TAAATTGTACAAGGCCATTTCTTCTTAGGAAACCTTTGTTTCCTTTTGCGAATACTTTGTTTCCTCTTAGGAATACTTTGTTTCCTTTTACGAATACCTTGTAATTACTTTAGGGTTTTGGGAATATATATCCATATATATAATACCCATCTTTTTGGATAGAAAAAGTATATATATACATATGTATGTAGATAGGGAAACTCGATAAATTGAGTGTCCTTTATATTTATGTCAATAATAATACTATCATATGTCCTTAATATGTGATCATTATTAGCTTAGTTATCCTTAAAGGGGGTTAAAAAATAAACGTCTAGTGCTTAACAAATTTATACTAGATGTTATTTATCATCCCTTAGCTTTGAAGGTTTCAACGAACATAGTGAGTTAGTTCATTCCTAGTATCTTTAACAAATTTTTTCTTCCCATTTCTCTAATCAATGAAATGGTTCTAAAATTAGCATAACACATCAATTTATAATTCATGTTTGTGTTTTACCATGTATAATTGTAACCAGTTTCCTTTAGATACGGGATCGCAATCATCAGTTAAGTTTACTAGATCCCTAAACTTTAACCATCCTTGTTCTCTTTCCCCTAGTGGATTCCATTTCCTTATCGTTTGGTTGTATCAAGTTTCACCCTCTAACTCAAACACTCGAATTCTTAACCTAGGATGTTAGACTCATGATCTCCTTTTACTAGCCTTTGCATTTTCGTATGCGGGTCGTGAGGGGACATTACAGATCTCCATTACTGAAATCGTTGCACAACGAAAATCAAAGCGTAGTAAAAAAAGCACACTCTAGATCTGAAATCATTGCACAATGAAAATCAAGCATTAATAAGATCCACACTCCAGATCTAAAATCGTTACACAATGAAAATCAAAGCATTAATAAGATCCACACTCCAGATCAGAAATCGTTGCACAATGAAAATCCAAGCATAATAAATAAAGCACACTACAGATCTGAAATCGTTGCACATGAAAATCAAATCATAATAAAAAAAGCACACTCCAGATCTGAAATCGTTGCATAATGAAAATCAAAGCATTTATAAGTTCCACACTCTAGATATAAAATAGTTGCACAATGAAGATCAAAGCATAATAAACAAGGCACACTCCAAATCTGAAATCGTTGCACAATGAAATCATTGCATAATGAAAATCAAAGCATTAATAAGATCCAGACTATTCATGAAATCATGAGCAGAGATTTAAACGAGATAGTATCAACCATAAACTAACCCTAATCGATTCTTTTTTACTTCTATAGATTGTGACAAGAAAACACAGAGCCTTGACAAAACACAAATGCATTAGCCTGAACAACAAAATCATGGGCACAATGAAACCTCCAAATATCGAATGCATGCTTCCTTGGCATCTCACCCACCCCTTTACATAGTAAAATCATAGTGACGAGTGGCGAGGGTTTTTCCAACAGGTTTCCTGTCAAGGTGGGAAAAATGCAACCCAATTTCTTTTTTCTTCAAATATGTTTCTATTTCTAGAAAAATGAAATTCATGCCCACATTCATGCAGTACTTCCCACAATTTCCCCAAAAGGCTCATACGCCATCCTCAAATGAATGAGAGACTCAATTAATAGTAATGGAATCTAAAATATTTGATATCCTTAGACCTGGTATCCAAAGCAAAAGAAACCCATTTCATGTGGTGCGGCACCTCAAGGAATGCTTTTGGTAACACTTCCAAATTCCAACAAAACAAAGGACATCGAGTAATATAGTTATTTGTATGTAATAAATTATAAGGATGATAAAGTATTATGAGGGTGAAGTAATAATTTGAGGCATAAGGTAATTGGAACATGTGTATCATTAGTGGACATATCTGCATTGTCATTTATGTTGGTAAACAAACATATTCCCCACATAAATTCATAGACTGTGTCACTTTATGGGTGTAAATAGGCCCCCTAATAAAATTAAAATAAATGTATCACCATTCATCTTTCTTTTCTAGTTCCCCGACTAGGCTAAGATTATAATTTTCCCACTAGTGGATCTGTTTCCCTATCGTTTGATTGTATCAAGTTTCACCCTTTAAGTCAAACAGTTGAATTCCTAACCTAGGATGTTAAACTCATAATCACTTTTTTATTAATCTTTGAATTTACGGATGGGGGTCATGAGGGGACATTACATCCTTTCCCCCATAGAGTCAACACCATCCTCGGTGTTACCTGTTTATTTTTATTTTATTTTCTTCGATTCTCATTGCTTGCTTTTATATTTCCTAATCCCTTTGATTAAGGGGATCAGGTCCTCATCGTGCATAAAATCATACGTATGTATGTAAACTAGCATTGGCATTGAAACAAGGTAAAACTCAGAAATCCAACATTATACAATTTCCACAATCCACAGTGGTTCCAAAATACATGTCAGTTCTATTTTCCAATAAATAGACATATTACCTTATAGGTACAAGTTTTCCTGTAATGTACATACCTTTTCCCAGCATTATTCTTTTTCTGGATGTCTTCCATCCCATCACTCTAAGTGCCAACAGTACTCCGAGTGCCAATCCAAGCCACCCAACACAAGGGTGATACCCTGCCTTAGGCGTATATCCTTCTTGTGCTATTCAGGGTGTTTCACCATTATTCTTTTCTCTGGATGTCCTCCATCTCAACACTCCAAGTGCTAACAGTACTCCAAGTATCGATTCAAGCTACCCAACACAAGGATGATACCCTCGTATCTCCTTCTTGTGCTATTCAGGGCAGTTCACCAAGCTGAGGTACCTCCGTTGTCGCACACCAGCACAACACCTAGAGGTTATTCTCTTCACAGATCCCCCACTCTTGTGACAGTCCTCTTAATGTGTGCGGAACGATTCTTAACCAAAACATCTTACATCTAGGCGTCCCCAGAATGCATAATAGTCCCTAGCTGGCCTGGGGGAAAACATGCAGCTTTCATCCACTACCTCCATCACCACTTCCTCATGGTGAGAACTTTATGCACATGAGATATTTCTCATATATTCTTAACACATTACAGTCCTAGAGCTTTATCCTTCCACATGGCCACAATTTTTCCATGCCTACATTCACTCCATAGGTGGTCAGTTTATCATATTAAAGACATCAAACTTTTTATAATAAGTCATGTCTTACTTCATTTCTCATTCATCAGATAAGAACCTTTATACTAGTGTACTCTTTCTACCACTAAGAAATTTATTGATTTTAAACACAACACATTTTATTACTCACCTTAGCTGCACTGTAGCCCAAGTTCGTAAGTAAATCCAATCTCATAACTTTAAAGATTCGTTGCCATACCTTGTGAGTACGTAAGAAAGATCAATAGTCTCTATGTGCACAACCTGATTCCTAGGCTTTACTTGCATGCCAGTTGTTATAATAGTTGAAAAATTGCATCTAACCTGAATCTCTTCACCACAACCTTTCATTTCGGTTCTACACTCACTTAGCATTCATTTAGTAGCTAACGAAATATAATTAGTACTTCTTATAAGAAATACACATTCTACTTTATAATAGTTCACAAGATAACATCTTTAGAAACCAATTAGTATACACTTATTTCATCATTCACCATTATTTCAAGAGCTATTAATCTACGACAAGATGATAGCAATCCCCTAACAACACTTAGCTCTACCTCAAGTTTATGTCCATTTAGGACTCAAGTCATATTCTATTGATGTGCACACATGTAGGAGGAGCATCAAGGGTCTGGTCCAACCAATTTCCTCACATTTTCTTCATGGAACCACCTTTGAGAACCGACAATTTGTTCGACCTATCGAGTATGTCCAACCATAACAGTTGTCTTTAGTGACCAGCAATTTATTAATAAAACGTTAGTGTTTATGCATTTCAACACTCCTAACATCCATTCGACACAATGTACATTTTTGTTTTCATTCAGATGTGGCACAGAAGACAAGTTAAGCTAATACCAAACAATGTCTTTAAAAGAAGTGCAGCAAACAATAATTTTTAACAAACAAGCATTAAAGCATTCCCTTAATATGCAACTGGTGGGGATTTAACTGAATCCCTTTGTCTGTAGGAGAATTACTGTTAATACACCACATGAATACAATTCTACAATTCTGAGAATCTGAAGTGACTTTTCTTTGTACTACTGTCACACATTTTACTTTACAGTTTGGGTGCTAGACCTTGAACTTAAAACAACACCTATTACTCTTTGCTAGACCTCAGTCAGTGTTGTTTAATAACAATGCCCATAATGAAACATAATGCATTTAGACTCCCAAAACCTATTACAGGACCTACTATAATGTGTTCAATGCAACATCTTAAAATGATGTAAGACACAAGTTTAACTTGCCTTGGAAATTCCAGGTACTGTTGCCAGCCCTGTTAAGAGCCAAAAAAAAATTTAATGGTGCATTATTAATCAGTCTAGTTAATTATGCTCATATACTACCTTTAATACTTCTGTGTAGTGCTTGGAAGAAATACAAGTGAATGCCATTGCATAACACCACTTGACATTTGATCCTATGCATCATATATTCAACATGTCAATACCCATTTCTGCTCATATTTCGAGGCAGAAAAGCAAAGTTAACATTATAAAAGACCATGATAGCTGAAAAAAAAATGTCGTGTGAAACTTCAAACCTAATTGCATGAAGTTTTACTTAATATCACATATTTAGTTCTCCTAAACTGCTTCAACAGATTCCAAGTCTGACAACAACTCCTGTGATTCTTAATCCACATACATTTTTGCAAAAACTTTCCAATATTTTATTACATTGCCAAATTCAATACTTGACTTTAGCAGAGGGAAAATCAATCTAGAATTGAGCTTAACAACTTCAATGCAACATGTTGGTTTTAGACATTAGTTATATCAAGATGCAGTCAGGAAGACAACCCCTTCAAACAAATCCTAAACCTAAACATGATCTCATTACTTGTCATATATATATATATATATATATATATATATTGTTCCATCTACTTAAATATCATCAATAACTATGCCCAGTAGTGTCTTCAATGAAGATTTCCAACTTAGATGTAATATTGTTAATGGTAGTATAGCAAGTTGTTTTTTTAATTTTTTTCCAACTCTTCATATAGCTAAATAGAGTGAGGTCTACAGCTCAGTTTAACACTGCCCATATTAGAACAACTATAGTCATTTCTTTATTCAAGATTCATATAGGCCCAATTTAGTAAGGATTGCATCTCAAAACATTGGAATATACTGCTTAATGTAAGAAGAGATGGGCAGTAGTGTTTTCTTAACTAGTCTTAAACCAATAACGAGCAATAACATTGAATTAGAAATTGGGTTAAAGTATTTCTTAGTAATAATACCGGGTCTATATCTAGATGGTGTCGATTTTGTGTATGATCGATGATTCTTCCTTTATAACATGGTTAATGACATTAAGATGGACAATTACGTTTGTTATCTAAAGAAAAGGAATGAGTAAGCAAGAATGTTGGACGATAATTCAAACTTACACCTATCACACTATCCAGAAGAGAGTCCTAATATTATGAGTAAGATCTTCCAAGTCACTACCCGTAGCACCCTTATCAACTTTAACTAACTTCGAGCATGACTCGTCAGAAGAATAGCATTACAGAAAGAAATTCTTTTTATAAGGGAAAATAGGTGTACATATCGAGACTTCCATTTTTTCCACTAAAGTAATTTGGAAAACATTCTAGCTCACTTTAAGAATGTGTCTATATTCCTCCCTTTTGTATTCTAGGAAAGATATTCCTCCCTTTTGTATTTTATCATGGTACTTTTCAGGTTTCAATTCGACAATTGACAACCATGTCGCAATTTCTTCCCAATACAATTTGACCTTCCAAATCGACTTTCCTACAAAATTATCATGTTAGCCCATTCTTAAGGGTTCAGTGTTGTAGCTTGCTCTGATACCATATGTAACTTCCTCGAAATATCGTGTTGTGGAATTAGTTAAAATGGGTAAAAAAAAATTCCTTTTTTTTTAATTTAAAGCTTTAAACCATCAACGTAATGTATTTCCAAATTAGGTGTCTACAAAAATATGTTTAGTAACCTTTTCCACCAATAAAACTTTATACTGCATTCATAGTAACATCATCATGAAAAAAAATAAACATGCACAGCATGATAATAATACAAAGGACCAGACAACCATATTCACATCGTTCACCTCATCCATGCGGCTACGTCCACCAATTTGTTTTCTTTTATTTCTTATGCGAGAGTAATTACAATGTATTGGTACGATCACATCCATCGCTGGTTCACCTTGCCTCAAGTCCCCTCACAAAGAGACACTTGCAACTCGAAATTGCCTTCTTTTAGGACCTTTATGACAACTCATAAAAATCATTTACAGTTCCTTGGACACATGACGAACTTTGGCTTTAAACCAACATTTCATACCTAAATTTGGCATTAAACATCACACCTTACAAGATATGCTCTGACCTAACACTACCCTTACCATTATGTTACTTGCATAAATAAAGTCAGTCTAAATACTGAACCATACTAGAGCTTGCAGTTTTTGGTCAGTCCTCACTACGACCATTGTGGCAACTGCATATAATATGGAACTGACATCAAACACAATGAATGCATATACCAGAAACTTAAGACATGATTGTCTACCATCCCTACAACTTATAGCACAAACATAATTAAACGTTGAACTTAAGACTGTCATTTCTCAATAGACAGTATAGCAATGCTATTGCAATATATGCCATTCCAATAATTCGATGCAAAAATTGTATTATGAAGAGTAGTAAAACACACAAATAAGCTCTGACAAAGCTCTACCATTACATTATTTACATTTTTAACCTTAGTCTAAATACCGAATCATATAAGAGATCGCAATTTTGTGGACAATTGTCTGTGCAACCATTGCGGCAATTATACCAAACATACAACAATCTCCAGCCCACATCAAACACAACAAAATCAAACATTTTTCCCTATCAACATTCAAAGCAGAAAACAACTTTATACACTAGCAAATTACCAAATCTGTATAATATTGAAAATGAAAATGAATAGATCCAAAATACCTCAAATAGTGATCATCAAATGGGCAGAGATCTATCAGCAAAATTGGTATCACAAACAGTGTTTAGGCTATGAACCTCCAAGAATTCATTAATGGAAAATGAACAGATCCACAAAAAAAATCAATACTCCAGATTGAAACCCTTTTCGGAGAATCATGGCACAAAACAAAGATCCTATAGCGAATAAAATCATGCCTCCAAATCGAATTCATTCCTGGAAATCGTGGTACCAAAGGACGCAGAGTTCATAAGGCATAAAACAAGCCTCCAAATCGATCTCCATTACTGAAATTGTTGCACAATGAAAATCAAAGCATAGTAAACAAGCACACTCTAGATCTGAAATCATTGCATAATGAAATCGTTGCACAATGAAAATAAACCATTAATAAGATCCACACTCTAGATCTGAAATCGTTGCACAATGAAAATCAAAGCATTAATAAGATCCACACTCCAGATCAGAAATTGTTGCACAATGAAAATACAAGCATAATAAACAAAGCACACTCCAGATCTGAAATCGTTGCACATGAAAATCAAAGCATAATAAACAAAGCACACTCTAGATTTGAAATCATTGCATAATGAAAATCAAAGCGTTTATAAGTTCCACAGTCCAGATTTGAAATAGTTGCACAATGAAGATCAAAGCATAATAAACAAGGCACACTCTAGATCTGAAATTCTTGGACAATTAAATCGTTGCATAATGAAAATCAAAGCATTAATAAGATCTAGAATATTCATGAAATCATGAGCAGAGATTTAAACGAGAAACAATATCAACCGTAAACTAACCCTAATCGATTCTTTTTTACTTCTGCAGATCGTGGCAAGAAAACATAGAGCTTTGACAAAACAAAAATGCATTAACCCGAACGACAAAATCTTGAGCACAATAAAACCTCCAAATACCAAATGCATGCCTCCTTGGCATCTCGCCCCTCCTTTACATAGGAAAATCATAGGGACAAGTGGCGAGGGTTTTGCCGACAGGTTTCTTGTCAATGTGGGAAAAACGCAGCCCAATTTCTTCTTTTTTTTTCAAATCTGTTTCTATTTCTGGAAAAATGAAACGCATGCTGACATTCATGCAGTACTTCCCGCAATTTCCCCAAAAGGCTCATGCGCCATCCTCAAATGAATGAGAGACTCAATTAATAGTAATGGAATCTAAAAGATTTGATATCCTTAGACCTGGTATCCAAAGCAAAAGAAACCCATTTCATGTGGTGCAGCCCCTCAAGGAATGTTTTTGGTAACACTTCCAAATTCCAACAAAACAAAGGGCATCGAGTAATATAGTTATTTGTATGTAATAAATTATAAGGATGATAAAGTATTATGATGGTTAAGTAATAATTTGAGGCATAAGGTAATTGGAACACGTGTATCATTAGTGGACATATTTGCATTATGTCATTTATGTTGGTAAACAAACATATTCCCCACATAAATTCATAGACTGTGTCACTTTATGGGTATAAAGACGCCCCCTAATAAAATTAAGATAAATGTATCACCATTCATCTTTCTTTTCCAATTCCTTGACTAGGCTAAGTTATAATTTTCCCACTAGTGGATTTGTTTCCCTATCGTTTGATCGTATCAAGTTTCACCCTCTAAGTCAAACACTCGAATTCCTAACCTAGGATGTTAAACTCATAATCGCCTTTTTATTAAGATTTGCATTCACGGATGGGGGTCCTGAGGGGACATTACACTCCCCCTCCTCCTCCTTCATCACCCCCTCCCCCTCTTACAACGATTGCTCCTCCTTGTCTCCACCTCCCCTCTTCCTCCCCACCTTTGCCTCCTTATGTACACATATACATATTTTTTTTATAAGTTAAAATATATTGAACTACAATATCAATAAATACATGTATAATTATGATACACAACTATCATACCAATTTATGTGAGAATACCTATTTAGTTAAGTAAACCACATATCTTATTAGAACATTACAAATATACATATTTTTATATTAAGTCATAATATAATAAACTATAAAAACATGTATAAATATAATATGCATCACACATATCATAAAAATTTATGTGAAAATATCTATATAGTTAAATAAATCATAAATATTGATTTTAACTTTAATAAGTGTTGCATGGTAAAATGAAGTCTCTTCTCAACTCATGTCATAAATCACCACCATAAAATAATAGCAAAATAGCCACCATAAAAATATTGCAAAGGTAATCAACTAAAAAAATTAAAAAACATAAATTAAAACTAATAATAATCTTGAAAATAAACAATACATCTAAACTAAAGTAAAGAATACATCTAAACTATAATTTTTATAAAATAAAAAATAAAGTGTGTTTATGTTCCTATCATAACTAAGGAGACAAAGGAGACATAGAGATTGGGTTTTAGCTACACATATGCACATAAGAAAAGAGGGTTTGGTCTGCCATGGAACGAAAGTTTGGCACGAAGAAATTATGAGAAGAAGAAGGAAGGCGATGTTAGTGTTTGGGTTTGAGCCACCGAAGTTGCTCGGTTTGTGAGGCCCCCTCCATCTCAAATGGCAGTTTTCATGGGAAAGAATTATCTCGAAATTTATAGGGTAAATAGGTAGAGAGAGGAGGGTAAGAAGCGGTTCCATTCTATCCGAATAAAACAAGAAAAGCCTAGAAAAGAACAATGGACAAAGAAAACCTGAAAGTAGACGTGATGAAATTAGATGGTAAACAGGTGGAGAGAGAGGAGGGTAAGTGGTTCCATTCTATCCGAATAAAACAGCATTGGCCCTCAAGAAAAGGTTGAGGAAAGAAAACGAGAAAAGCACAGCAGAGAAAAAAACATATACCTGAAAGTATATGTGATAAAACTATTGATCTTGTGCCTGCATTTGCCCAGTACTTTTGATGAATGTAATACTCAGAAGGGCATGGATTCTGTTGAATCAGTTTTTGTTGAGGCATGAAACCCTTATCTACAGGATTAGGCCTGCTTATATCCAGTCTTTGGAACGAATGAATATCCGACTATCCGAGAAATCAAAGCCAACTGAATTTATTTGCATGTAAACTTCCTGCGTCTTCTTAGAATTCGTATGTAAACTTCCTGCATCGCCTTAGAATTCATCTGATCAAATACATGCCTCCACTCCAGTCTTGCCTCCTCTATTACACACAGACTCACGCAGATGCTCGACTACTCACTAGTCACACATTTAGGCCTAACCACTCACACAGACAGAGATAAAGAGAGAAATGGGAAGGAGTAAAGATGACATCCAGTTGCCTCCCTCTACTCACAAAGACAAAGATAGAGAGGATTGAGGAGGAGGCAAAAGTCTGATATAAATATTTATAACCATTTCTGCTTTCTTTTTTTTAAATTTCGGACTTCTGGCTGATAGCTTTTCCTTCCACTCGAACTGTTAGTCTAACTATTAGCTTTTCCTCAGATAGCTTTTCCCTCCTTTCCAACCGTTAGTCTGCCTTATAGCTTTTTCCTTGGATAGCATTTTTGATAGCTTTTCCATTAGATAGATTTTGCTTCAATCGAACCGTTAACCGATATGCTAAGTGATGGCTCTTTAAAGGAGAATCTTAAAGAATAATCCTCCATGATGATGGAGGATTTGTGTCTATTAGGCTTTATGAAAATTAATTAGTTGTATGCATGTATATGCCTTTATAACTGCTTACAGAACTGCTACTGCAATTGCTGAACTGAAGGAGCAAATCATCATAATAAGGGGAGGACATACTCATCTTCGATTTGGGAAAATCAGAGGGACTTCTCTTTAACAGAGAATCTAAACTTCCCTTTTACTGAATGACATTTTATATTAAGGAATACTCCTCCACGATGATGGAGGGTTTCATGGAGGCTTTCTGTGTATTAGTTGTAACTGCTTATAGAACTGTTGCTGCAATTGCTAAACTGAAGGAGCAATTATCAGAAGAATGGGAGGACATCCTCATCTTCGATTTGGGAAAATCTAAGGGACATTCCATGTTCCTGTGCTTAATATTAAGAAGCACAAGATTGGTGAACATATACCCATCTGGGAGGTGAGGACTTGCAGTTGCACTACTACTCAAATTAACGATTATAGTGAGATACCGCCACCTGAACATGCATTAACAGATGGACAAGTGATAGTGTTTTGCGAACCAATATCATTGACCAAGACATATTCTTTGTAACCATGGAAGCATCGGAATGATGCTTGGAAACTCTTTAGAATTGGCATCATTGTTGAATCAATGCATGACGGTTACCATTCTGGAGCAGTCTATCTATTTAATTTTCTTTTTTGGGAGCATGGACAGGTTTTGGTGCAATGTGCATTTTATTGTGAATTTCTTAGTCTTGTATTTGAATGGACATTAGTGTATGATATTACCATTCAGAGCAGTCTATCTATCTTCCTTTCTCTGGGAGCATGGAAAGGTTTCGGTGCCATCGAAATCATTATGCAATGTGCATACGATTGTAAATTAAGGTGTTCTCAGTCTTGTATTTGAATGGACATTCTATGAAAATGAGAAAAAAACCAGGAATGTGTTGCTTTGTTTTAGGAACATGTCTTCTTTTTTTGGATGTGGAACCACAGGCGCTTGTATGCGATTTTTCTCTCAGAAGGTAAGTATAAGTTTTGCGTGGCATTGCTTTTGAGACCTGAGCCCAGCTTAGAATAAAAAAAAAGTTGGTAATATGTATTTATTTTGGTTATATTTGTGGCTAATGTTGGTTTATTTTCTGGGCATTGTGTCAAGCATGCAAGATGTGGTCGTATTGCTTATGAAATCCTAAAATTCTTCGAGAAAGGCATACTCCAGCTGCTTTGATAATTATTTACATAGAGCACAGTCGAAATTATATTGGCTATGAGATTTTGACATTACAAAAAAACATTGCTTTGTTTCACTCTTCCCCACATTACTTTTGCTTTTTCCTTGTACCTGCACTTCATGATATTATGTGAGTCAGCCTGTAAGTTGGATAACTTTATTCAAGATATGATACATAATCCTTGTATTTTTCCTTCAGCTTTCTTGTTTTATAATGTCTTGTTATTGAGTACCTTTAATATCTTAGGTAATTTGATATTGAGTTGGTGAGACTAATGGCTAAACCAAGCTTAGGTATTTTGTTCTTAACAAATAGTGTCTTTTGTAAAAACTTGCAATATGTTATGCTTTTTTAAAAGGCATGTAACCAGGGAATGTGATTCATCTTTTATTTGATTTTCCCTTAAAAATTGGCAACTTTTGATCTTTTGAATCCAATTTAATAATGCATCTTCAGTTCTGTTTGTTATCATTTACAATTGATGCAACCTTGCCCATTTGCTTGAGAGTAAGTCTATGGCTCTAGCTGCAGGCAATACCAGACCATGTTTAGTAGCTTTTGGAATATATCAATTCGATTACACAAGAGATAAGGCTCCTTCATGAAGATGGAGGCTTTATATAGGCTTTATGCAAATTAGTTGTATGCGTGTCTATATAACTTCTTATAGAACTGCTGCTGCAATTGCTGAACTGAAGGAGCAATTCATCAGAAGAAGGGAGGACATCCTCATCTTGGTTTTTTTTAATTATAGGGATCTAGAACATAGATGCTTCATTTTTATAATTTAGTGGAATGTAAATGATGAGGTCTAGTTATAAATTCTTTGGTTTTTTCTCTTTTAGGATTCCAAGCATTGATTATTGTTAATGCATCTAGAGATACTCATTCTTGAACAACCGAATCTGTTGAAGGAGACAGATGAAAAAATAAATATTCCCCATACGACCGCCATCAAGTGAACCTATTTAAAACAATTTCTTGGTTGATGTTTATTTAATTGCCCTTTTTATTAACACATTCAACATCAATTGATGTTCTTATTGGTGAACCTTTTTAAAACAATTTTTTAGATGTATATTTAATTCCTTTTATTATTAACACATTTAACATCAATAGATGTTCTGATTGGTACATAGGATTGATTTCGATATTGTTTATAAAAAAATGTACGTTTGCCATTCTGAAACTATAGAGTTACATACATGGTTGCATTACCATTGATATCTTTCTCCTCTTCAACCTTTCAGGTTTCATTTAACTTTTATGTTTTTCAGATTGTTCTTTTGCAATTTAATGTTAGGCATCAATGAAATATCTCCATTTGAAAACATAATTCACATGGAATAATATAAACTAGTTTCCTAAAGCTTTTCGATTGTTATTCTGGATTCTTTCTCATTCTAATTTCTTGGTGATTGTAGATGTTACAACTTGTCCGTGAGCATGAGATGGCTTATGCACATTTTGGATGGAAGTCTTTGCTTGATCAAACTGATACCAGAGAGAAATTGACTCTCAAATAGGTTGTTAGAGAATTTGTTCTCTAAGTTTGTTGCTTGTTTGTTTAAATATAGGGATCTAAAATGTAGATACTTATTTTTTGTACTTCAATGGAATGTAAATGATAAGGTCTAGTTCTAACTTCTCTGGTTTTTTCTCTTTTAGGCTTCCAAGCATGGATTATTGTTAATGCATCTAAATATCTTCATTATTGAACAACCGAATCTGTTGAAGGAGACAGAGCTTCCAGAGGGACTTGCAGTTTGTAGTTTGTTCATCATAAATATGTGCAATGAGAAAATAGATATTCCCCATAAGACCGCCAACTAGTGAACTTTTTTAAAACATTTTCTTAGTCAATGTTTATTTAATTGCGTTTATTATAAACACATTCAACATCAATGGATGTTCTTATTGGTGAACCTATTAAAAACAATTGGTTAGATGTTTATTTAATTGCTTTGATTACAAACACAGTCAACATCAATCGTTGTTCTTATTGGTGCATAGAATTAATTTGGTAAATATGACTGATTTTGATTATTGTTGATGAAAATATGTAAGTTTGTCATACTAAAACTATAGAGTTACAAACATCGTTGCATTGCCATTGATATCTTTCTCCTCTGCAAGCTTTCTATAATATCCCTCTTGTAAAAGACCCTTGAACGTGTTGTAAAATTTTTTGAATATTATTTTATTTGTCTCTAGTGAGGAGCTCAAGGCCAAGGCTCCACCAGTAAGACCTTGTATTTGATAATACCAAAAGTTCTTGAGGAAACGTAAGAGTTGGGCGCAGCTCAACGACGGACAACTGAAACCACGGGGGAAAAGAACAACAAATGGTCAAAGAGCCTTAAGTACAATAACATAGCTTTAGTTGTGTCATGGTTATGGCATCCTACAGGGAATTCCTATGTCGCCATAATTAGCCCTTTTAAATGGCTAGCTATTTAAAAAAAAAATTAAACGTAAGTAAGACATGGTCTAAGAAATTTGAAGGGTAGTGACCTTGACAAAAGGGTAAAGGGGTTAACCGTAAAGTAGGAAGAGCCAAAGGGGAAAACCATCTCAAAGAACTAACAGTTAAGAAACTATTTGAGTTAGTCCCCATATAAATTATGACGAAAGGAAAAGATGGATAAGTCATTTGATTATATAAAATGACATAGGTTTATTATATAAGATGACATAGAATTATGTCAAAAGGAAAAGATAAGAGTAAGTCTTTTTTTACATAGGTTTATTATATAAATAGATTAAGTATTTTTCTTATATATATATATTATATAATTATGTCAAATGGGAAAGATAGGATTAAGTCCTTTTCTTATATAAAAATTATGTCAAAAGAAAAAGGAAAAATAATAGAAGGGCATGGATTATTTTTAATTATATAGTGAGGAGAAAAGAAAAAAAAAATAACCTTGATAATATTATAAATATATATGGTTATGATGGATTGATGAAAGAGATTAAAAACTGAAGAATTAATTCCTTCATTCGTGCGTTAATTCCAGCTTGACAGGAGGAGAGGAATTAAATGATTCCTGAAAGTAATAGTCACCCCAGGGTAAGAATTAAATGATTTCTGAACGCCTTAATTTTAGGGCAGAAATGGTCACCTTAATCTTGGGATTTCTCAGCCCAAAATCCACCTAACTTTTACAACGGAAAATGGTTATGCTTAGCAATTTGAGGAGCATGGCCTTACTTAAGGGAATGAGTAATATATTTATAGGGAGGGGAATAAAACTGGGGAAGGGGGACTTGAGTTCTTGTTGGAGGTATCTATTTCACATAACAGTCGAAGTTTGTACAACCAAATCGAAATTTCTCATATGAATTGGTAATTCATCCACTAACTCAGTTTGATAGGTTTATGATTTATAACAGGAACTCGTAGCTAATAATGATAGTTTTTCTTTTCACAAATGCTGTGCAAAACGCTATTAGCTACAGGATGTTCTTATTGCAAATGCTCTGCGAAATGTAGTTAACTCATTTTGTTGCTGTAGAACATCTGCGATTTTTTTTTTATGCCTTCGTTTATTTTGAGTCCGACTTGTAGATATCGGGGCTCTGGTATTTTTTGAATATTGTGGTTATATTGGAGTCAGATTTATAGGTAACGAATCTCTGTGGTTTTGATCCTTTGCATTTCATTTTTGCATTTATATCTATTTGTGGATCTGAACTCTCTTATGTTCCCCCGATAAATATTTAGATCTACATAATCCGATCCGAAGATGGATTTTCCTCCTTGCTTGCTTTGGGTTTTATGTTTTTTTCTGTAGATCTGGATAAATCTTCCCAATGTTTGTTTTTATCAGGTTAAACCCATCAGATCTCAGATCGTTGTTGGTTTTTCTTTTTAATTACTTGGCCTGCGTTTGAGTTGTGCTCAGCGGGTCATTTCCCTTCCAATATTTGCAATCAGTATGGAACTGACTGATTTGATCCACAGCAGTTAAAACCATTAGATCGCTGCCTGCATTTCTCTATTGGGTTATGCTTCAGTTGGATTTTGCTTGAGTTTGTATTTTTGTGTTGATTTGCAACCTCGGCACCTATTATAGAACTTTCTAGCACTGGATAGTTTATCCAACACCCGCGCTCACCTTGAAGAGGTTTGGGCATGAGTCGTAAGTAGAGACGTAAGAATTTTTGTGTATAGTTCGACATTAGCTTATCTCTTTACCATAGAAGAAAAAAAGCTTAAAAAAACTTAGAGTGAAGGAGCCACTCTCTATTTCATATGTTTTGGCCATAGCTAGTTATTGGTTGCAATCGTACCTATCAAACCGTAAGAAAATGGTGGTCATTATGGAAACCATCTTTCATATGGATGCACTCCATATTAATGATAATTTAAAATTTTAAACACATAAAAGTAAATGGGTGAGAATTATCTTAGAATGGTGGGATCCTCCATAGGGATCCACTCTACCTTAATTTTACTCTAAAGTAAATATATATTATTATATTTTTAGTGGTTTTAGCTTTTATGCCTAAAGTAATATATATATTAAAATAGCTATGGTGACCTTAGATTTTATGTCATGAGAGGAGAAAACCAATATTGTGAAGATATCATTATATTTATAACATCATTAGTTTTTATGTTTAAAGTAATATATTAATATATTTATGCTGATCTTGGATTCTATATCACAAGAGGACAAAAATAAAAAGATATCATTATATTTATAACAGTAATAGTTTTTATGTTTAAAGTAATACATTAATATTTTTATGCTGGTCTTGGATTTTATATCACAAGGGGAGAAAAATAACAAGATATCATTATATTTATAACAACATTAGTTTTTACGTTTAAAGTAATATATTAATATATTTATGCTGATCTTGGATTTTATATCACAAGAGGAGAAAAAGTAAGATTTGAAAGAGCAATAATAGTAGAACTTTCATTAGTCTGCTAAGAAGGATTTATTTGAATAAGTATGTACTTAGAACAGTAAACATGGCATGATCCTAAGAGTGAATGGAACTTAGATAATCCTGATGTCCGTTCAAAAAGCACTTAAGCTTGCATCTAAGTGATTTCACCACATATAAATTATTTAATTCTTAACCTTTGTTTATCCGAGATGGTGAACTTAGTTTTCTACATTATATGTAGAGGTCTTGGGTTATTTTTAGAAGGGGAATGAAGACCTTACAATAAGGATACCCTGAAAGAAATGTTGTGGAAAGAGGAAAAAATAGTTGCAATGAATGTGTTGCTGAACTTGTAATCCTCATGGTTGATACAAATAAAATATTAACAATTTGGTGGACGTAACCTCAGGTTTGGGGTGAACCACGTACTTGTGTTGTCTCCTTTATGTTTTCACCTTATGTTGTTTAGTTTCGATTGTGTTTTATATGAATATTTGCGCATGATTTTCATTAATCAATTTCTTATATGCTGCAATTAATGATGATAAACGAATGATTGTTTCATACATCATGATCTATTTTTAAGAAAACCAGTTTGTGCGGTTAATAACCTAATGGATATTGGAATTGAAGCTTCTATGAATTTTCATAAAGTTCGCTATGGAAAGAAACTATTCTTCTATGTTTGGAACTCAAATATTTATCTTGGGATACACTTAAGTTGTAATGCCACATATGTTGAATTGAAGAAATGGAAAAGCGGTACCTAAATGTTTTCCTTTACTAAAGTTAAATAAGGTTGCAGGTACTTGTATAGTAGCAATACCCTTATCGGTCTCAGAGTTACAAATAAATTTATGGGTTTGAATATTCATTAGATAGAGAAATGTTTCGCCTATAAGTAAGTATTCCACATGTTTATAATATGGTAGGATTACCAACAGCAAGTTTAACACAGTTGATGGTTCGATGAATGACCCACAAAGTGTTTGTGGTCTTATATTATCGATTCACAAGTCTAAGGTTAAGCATAAATGGTTGTTCATGTAGGATTTTGTTCTTGCTGATAAAGGTGTTTTGATGAATGGATAAATAATTAATCCCTTAAGAAAGATCTATATTATTAGCCGGAGATCAATGTAGAATAGAATGTGGTTATTTTTAGTCGAATGATTGTTATATTGCGTATAGTTCTGATGTTATCGAAACTGATTAGTCATACTTCTATGAAAATACCATGTAAAATCTGACACTAACATGTTTGATTCCTTTGAGAGTAACAGTGAACGAAAATTTTACCCCCTCTTTACACACAAATGGCATAGGGGTCATACAGGTACGTTACACTTTCAGGTTTCAAATAATTTTTGTCTTTCATATTGTTCTTTTGCACTTTAATGTTAGCTGGCATCAATGAAATATATGCATTTGAAAACATAATTCACATGGAATAATCTAAACTAGTTTCTTAAACATTTTCTATTGTTATTATGGATTCTTTCTCATTCTAATTTCTTGGTGATATTATAAATCTCTGGAAATTGGGGATTATGGTTGAACCTGGTTCTTGCTTGAAAGGTGAGTATCGGTTGATTGCACTGCCTCTGTACCTGTTACTCTTTACCTGTTAGAACCAGTTGCAGCTGATATTTCTCAAGAAGTAATCGACTTCTTCCCGCGAGAAAGCATGCAAATTTGTTGAATATAATGAGGTATATAACTATTGTCAAAAGTTTAGCATGAATTCAATATAGACTACTTTCCCATGATAAGAATTGACGTTCCATTAAATGCAATTCTGGAGATGAGTTTTATTTGAACTTCACGATTATAGATGTAACAACGTCATTGTGTTGCTAGGATCGGTATGATCACCATAGTATTTTTGCTTGAAGTATGGATGGAATGGTTGGACCTCGGCATCGCAGGTTGCCGTCTGCGTCTCTTAAAGCTGGCGGCGGTCCAAAAGTTTGGCATAAATGGTTTCAAAAATATTTATACTGGCATGGTTCATGTTGTATCTTAAATATAATCTGATAAAGATGGGGTTTGAATTTCTCAATTCTATGCAAAGAAACCAGCATTGTATATACCATTGACAATAGGTGTCCAGTGGTATTGACTAGAACATATCTCTATTAATAAATATTTATACTGGGTTTGTCCGATTCATATAATTTTAATACATAACTCTATTCGGTAAACTAAGATCAATAGCTATGTGGTCTTACTCATTTTAATATATATTTATACACACGGTTTTAACCGTGTGAGGAGGTGAATTTTTTTTACATGCAACAGAGTAATAAATGTTGCAGCTGCATTATTATAGGCCATTAGATCTCAAATAGGTTGAGATCCAACTACCCACAATACAGCTGTAGTGCAACAGAAAAACATACAATTTCCAAAATTTCTTAATAATTTTTAATAATTTAATTTTAAAATGATGCAAAATCTTTACTAATATT
Source organism: Pseudotsuga menziesii (assembly GCA_001517045.1). NCBI lineage: Eukaryota > Viridiplantae > Streptophyta > Pinopsida > Pinales > Pinaceae > Pseudotsuga > Pseudotsuga menziesii. The sequence continues at coordinate 760,307 of LPNX010563966.1, forward strand.
GAGATTGGTTGTGCTTATAGGCATTCACCCATTACTTATTTCATGGCTGTGCTTTAGTTCATATCAATTGAATCAAATACCTCAATGGGATGCTTTTGTTCATATCAATGGAATGAAAAAAAATAAAATAAGTTTACTAGGATGGAGTAATTAGTATGTTTTCAAAATAATTATGATAGAATATTTATAGGAAATTATTTACCATTATTTTTAAATAAATATATACATTTTTGTATAGACTTTGGAATAATTATTTTTTACTGTGTATACCATTCATAGTCATTCTTTAGACTAAAATTGATAGAAAAATAAGTAGAATAATCATAAATTTTCAAAATAAGATTCATCACGAAAAACCAACCAAGCCCATCTATGAACACGTTTATGAACTATCCAACCACAGATAATTGAAGAAACCTTATTCTTTGTCTTCAAAATTCACCCCATCGTAGACCATGAAACCACCAAGACAAAGTAGGATTTATGTTTTCTTTAGTTCCCTCCATTAGAATTTTCTCACATAGAATTGAAAAAAAATCCAAAAAAGTACAAGCTCAATACCTTCCACACTTCACACATGCAATGTTTGTAGCACTATGCATATGGAGTTTTGTAATGTTGTTTTGTACCTTTCCAAGATACTATATTTTTACCAAACTACATGATTGGGTTGGGTTAGAAACTCAGATTTCCTGCATCATACAATATTCCATAGTGCTCTCCATAGGGAGTGTTGACCATATTTATTTAATCTAATAAGTTGTTAATAAGTTATGTTTGAAAATAATGGAAATTATGGAAACAAAGTTCTTGTAGGTGCATGTCTTGTACCTAGTTCTTTTTCCTATAGGAGCAACCATTTATACTCATGTCCTTGTCTTTATTTTCTCATTGAATTGATCTTTGGGGTTCTAGCATGAACATGTTTTGTTTTTTGCTTAGTTTATTGTTTCTAATAGTTATGTTTGGACATTTGTATTTGCATACATGCATCGTAGAATAGTATATTTTCTTATTGTTTTCAAATGTATCATGCTTAGATTTCAATATGGCCATAGTTTGGTCAGATTTGAGCATCCCATCGAATATCTGCAAATAATCTAATCTAAATTAAACTCTCTTCACAGATTTCTTTATAATTATTAATTATTACAGATGACCTTGAGCACTAAACGTTGGTCTTGTTTTATTAACAATCCAATCCTATGATATCTCAGTGTCTACAATATGTATTAAATAACAATGCCCAGTTTGTTCTCATTTGTCAATGAAGACTTCCATGGTCGTGAATTTTATATTTATATTTAAATAAACATGCTATTCTTTCATATTGATCGAATCAGATAAATACTAAGCAATCCTTATCCATCCTTTTCAATAAATGGTTTCTACTTCCATTAAAAAGAAACACAGTTTCTCCTTTCCTTAAAATGAAATAGACCACTTTAACATGGATGATCAAAGATGCCAAACGAAAGGAAGATAAACCAGTAGTAAAAAGCCATTTACAAATGTATTTAAAAACACCTTGTGGAATCAAGCTAAGAAACTTATCCACGGCTATTATATTATTTTTAGAATCTCAGAAGAGCTTGGACGTGTTTGTGATGTTGAAAAGAAAGTTGTTGTGCATATTGGTGCTACTGAATAAAATTAAAGAAAAACTATCTTTTGTATCTTGATTGTTGTTGTCGATTGATGCATTATTGAAGATTGGTTTATTGGATGCTCTATTAAATAGATAATTCATTTCCATGCTGAAATTGTAAGTGGTGAATGCTATTTTCTGCTTCTTTTCAATATCATGAAATTTTAGGCATTGTTTTTTTATCTTATCATTTGCAAAAAAACAAAGAAAAAAGAATTGAATGTTTAGTGGATCTATCCATTTCAAATTGGTCTTAGTTGTAGCAAATGGTAATTTACAACATTTGCATATGCATATGTAGCTTCAACCAAAGAATTTGGTGATTGTTCCTCTTTGTTTATGATTTCTTGTGGTAAATATTGCTCTAAGAAATACTTATATGTCCAATCAACCTAGGCACTAATTTTCCCTTCAACCATTTAAAAATTGTTTTCTAAATGTCCCTTTGTTTGTTGATCTAAAATAAACAAATGAAAAATTTACATTTCAGATCTTTATATTATTCAACCTTGTTCTTTGAGGTTTCATATTTACTTATTTTTAGCTGAATTTTTGTATAGATAAAATCTGAAAATTGCTAGAAGATATATTACATATCATAATAGATTTGATTAGTAGTTTGTTTTGTCCTTTAAATATGATTCTAAGCTGACGTTATATTTGGTAAAAATATAGAAATTACAGTGGTTGTACCCAATATCAAATTACAAAATTTAATTAATTTTCATTTTCAAAACTAATCTTTTAAAGAACATTGTTATTCATAGTTGTATAAAACTTGAATTAACTTTTCAACCAGATCATATAACCAGATTTTCTAGTAGTCCATCCCATCCCTCTTAACACACAAATTTCCTAAATTTCCACTTAGATCTAGGTTTGAGAGAGATATGTTGTCATTGTTTCTCAATTGAAAACAAAACAATACAACAAGAGAAGAGGGAGCACATACTTGAGTACAACCTATAAAGACGGGAGTTGGTCGCAGTAAGAAGATATAATTTGGTTTGAAGTTTCAAATAACTCTTACTCCTTTTCCACATGATAATTTAAACAACAAAGGATTCTTATCTATCCCTTGAATAGATATTCCACTCCATTTCTCTCTTTAGGATGTTGGTATATGTATTCTTCTTTATGTGCTACTGCGACTGCAATTATTGTTGCCAACAAGGAGATAACTACTTCAAGTCTTATGTATGCAATCTCTATATTGCTTCTTTTGTTCACCATGCGCATATTGCATGTTAAATAACAAAACTTGGTCTATTTGGATCCATAGATAATGTGCTTAATTTGATATATAATTTGATCCCATGCCCAAATGATCTTTTAGGATAAAATCCAAACCAAAATCACAAGCAAGATGCTTGAATATTGGATCAAATGCAGAGATCTTGTAGAAAAGTCCATATTTGTTGCTCCATTTCATCGTCGAATTTGATTTAGACTTTTAAAAATCCATCTCCAACATTTTGGATAGAAAAATTTCCAATCTTGATTGCTCCAACATGATGGGTCCAATCTGAATGTCGAAATTCGGGATTTAGAAGTCCACAACAACAACGCCACGACCTTTTGAATTTTCTAATGTCGATCATTCCAACTTGATATCTTTGATCCTGATGTTGGAAGTCAGGATTCAGGAGGGTATAAACAAAAAATAGCATCAAGACCTTGATTATTCCAATTTCGACATCATGATTTAGAAATCAAAAGTTGGTCTTTTTACTGTCAAGTTGTTCTATTGATAACTTCTTTGTATGGAGTCCATTTTTGATGAAATAAACTTTGTCAAAAATCTCTTAGTGAGATCTAGGATACCGTATCTTTCCCTTTCCGTCTCCATCTCTACCGCCACATCCTCCCCCTCCCCACTACCTCCCTTCCTCCTCCTCCTCCTCCTCCTCCTCCTCCTCCCCTTTCATACCTCCCCTCCTCCTTCTCCTCCCCTACCTCCACAACCTCATCCTCCCTCTTCCTCCCCTTCCTTTAAGTCCTCATATTTTACCTCCTCTCCTCCACTAACTCCTCCTCTCGTTCCCCAAACACCATCGCCTCCTCCTCCTTCATTTCCTCTCCCTCTCCCTACCCTCTTCTTCTTGCACCTTTGTGGCTTACTCCTCCTCCCCATCCCCACTACCTCCACTACTCCTTCTCTACTACCTCCATGTCCCCTCCTCCCCACTACCTCCCCTCCTC
>LPNX010563966.1:764577-774806 GCA_001517045.1 Pseudotsuga menziesii
AAGTTTTGCATGGTAAAATGAAGTCTCTTCTCAACTCATGTCATAAATCACCACCATAAAAAAATAGCAAGATAGCCACCATAAAAAAATTGCAAAGGTAATCAACTAAAAATAAATAAAAACATAAATTAAAATTAATAATAATCTTCAAAATAAACAATACATTTAAACTAAAGTAAAGAATACATCTAAACTATATTTTTATAAAATAAAAAATAAAGTGTGTTTATGTTCCTATCATAACTAGGGAGACAACAGAGACATAGGGATTGGGTTTTAGCTACACATATGCACATAAGAAAAGAGGGTTTGGGATCCCATGTAAAGAAAGTTTGGCACAAGAAATTATGAGAAGAAGAAGGAAGGCGATGTTAGTGTTTGGGTTTGAGCCACCAAAGTTGCTCAATTTGTGAGGCCCCCTCCTTCTCAAATGGGAGTTTTCATGGGAAAGAATTATCCAGAAATTTATAGGGTAAATAGGTAGAGAGAGGAGGGTAAGAAGTGGTTCCATTCTATCCAAATAAAACGAGAAAAGCCTGGAAAAGAACATCGCACCAAAAAAAACCTGAAAGTAGATGTGATGAAATTAGAGGGTAAACATGTGGAGAGAGAGGAGGAGGGTAAGTGGTTCCATTCTATCCAAATAAAACAACAGTGGCCCTCAAGGCAAGGTTGAATAAAGAAAATTATAAAAGCACAACGGGGGAAAAAACATATACCTAGAAGTAGACATGATGAAATTGTTGATCTCGTGCCTGCATTTTCCCAGTACTTCTAATGAATGTAGTACTCAGATGGGTATGGGTTCTGTTGAATCTGTTGTTGCTGAGGAATGCAACCCTTATCTATAGGATTAGGCCTGCTCATATACAATCTCTAGAATGGATCAATATCCGACAATCCGAGAAATCAAATTCAACTGAATCTCTTCGCATGTAAACTTCCTGCGTCACCTTATAATTTGTGTGATCAAATACATGCCTCCACTCTAGTATTTCCTCCTCTATTACACACAGACTCACGAAGATGCCCCACTACTCACTAGTCACACACTTAGGCCTAACCACTCACACAGATAGAGATAAAGAGAGAAATGGGAAGGACTAAAGATTGCATCCACTTGCCTCCGTCTACTCACAAAGACAGAGATAGAGAGGATTGAAGAGGAGGCAAGTCTGATATAAATATTTATAACCATTTTTGCTTTCTTTTTCTAAAATTTCGGACTTCTGGCTGATAGCTTTTCCTTCCACTCGGGCTGTTAGTCTGACTATTAGCTTTTCCTTAGAGAGCTTTTCCCTCCTTTCCACCCGTTAGTCTACCTTATAGCTTTTTCCTTGGATATATTTTTGATATCTTTTTCGTTTGATAGTTTTTGCTTCAATTGAACCGTTAAGCAATATGCTAAATGATGGCTCTTTAAAGGATAATCTTAAAGAATACTCCTCCACGATAATGGAGGCTTTGTGTATATTATGCTTTATGCAAATTAATTAGTTGTATGTGTGTATGTGCTTTTATAACTACTTACAAAACTGCTTCTGCAATTGCTGAACTGAAGGAGCAACTCATTGGAAGAAGGGGTGGACATCCTCATCTTCGATTTGGGCAAATCAGAGGGACATTCTCTTTAACAAAGAATCTAAACTGCCCTCTTACAGAATGGCATTTCATATTAAGGAATACTCCTCCACGATGATGGAGGGTTTCATGGAGGCTTTCTGTGTATTAGTTGTAACTGCTTATAGAACTGTTGCTGCAATTGCTAAACTGAAGGAGCAATTATCAGAAGAATGGGAGGACATCCTCATCTTCGATTTGGGAAAATCTAAGGGACATTCCATGTTCCTGTGCTTAATATTAAGAAGCACAAGATTGGTGAACATATACCCATCTGGGAGGTGAGGACTTGCAGTTGCACTACTACTCAAATTAACGATTATAGTGAGATACCGCCACCTGAACATGCATTAACAGATGGACAAGTGATAGTGTTTTGCGAACCAATATCATTGACCAAGACATATTCTTTGTAACCATGGAAGCATCGGAATGATGCTTGGAAACTCTTTAGAATTGGCATCATTGTTCAATCAGTGCATGACGGTTATCATTCTAGAGCAGTCTATCTATTTACTTTTCTTTGGGAGCATGGATAGGTTTTGGTGCCATGTGCATTTTATTGTAAATTTCTTAGTCTTGTATTTGAATGGAAATTAGTGTATGGTATTACCGTTCAAAGCAGTCTATCTATCTGCCTTTCTCTGGGAGCATGGATAGGTTTTGGTGCCATCGAAATCATTGTGCAATGTGCATACGATTGTAAATTAATGTGTTCTCAATCTTGTATTTGAATGGACGTTCTATGAAAATGAGAAAAAAACCAGGAATGTGTTGCTTTCTTTCAGGAACATGTCTTCTTTTTTTGGATGTGGAACCACCGGCATTTGTATGCGATTTTTTTCTCAGAAGGTAAGTATAAGTTTTGCATGCCATTGCTTCTGGGACCTGAGCCCCAGCTCAGAATTAGGAAAAAAAGTTGTTAATATGTATTTCTTTTGGTTATATTTGTGTCTAATGTTGGTTTATTTTCTGGGCATTGTGTGAAGCATGCAAGATGTGGTTGTATTGCTTATGAAATCCTAAAATTCTTCAAGAAAGTCATACTCCGGCTGCTTTGATAATTATTTATGTTGGAGTATCGGGTACCTCCACGTGGTATAACCGCCGCACCTTTGGGAATATAAAACAAGTGGTTTAACCGCCACTCCTGGTGATTGGGCTTGTGTTGGGTTTCAAATGTTCACCAACATCTATAGGTTTTGGTGTAATGACAAACCTTACATGGTATCAGAGGAGAGGTCTCAGGTTCAATTCCCCCGAGCTACACCAGAGGCGGGGTGTTGGAGTATCGGGTACCTCCACATGGTATCACCGCCGCACCTCTGGGAATATAAAACAAGTGGTTTAACTGCCACTCCTGGTGATTGTGCTTGTGTAAGTTGGATAACTTTATTCAATATATGATACATAATCCTTGTATTTTTCCTTCATCTTTTTTGTTTTATAATGTCTTGTGATTGAGTACCCTTAATATCTTAGGTAATTTGATATTGAGTTGGTGAGACTAATGGCTAAACCAAGCTGAGGTATTTTGTTCTTAACAAATAGTGTCTTTTGTAAAAACTTGCAATATGTTATGCTTTTTTAAAAGGCATGTAACTAGGGAATGTCATTCAACTTTTATTTTATTTGCCCTTAAAAATTGGCAACTTTTGATCTTTTAAATCCAATATGCTAATGTATCTTCAGTTCTGTTTATTGTCATTTATAATTGATGCAACCTTGTCCATTTTCTTGAGAGTAAGTCTATGGCTCTAGCTGCATGCAATACCCGACCATGTTAAGTAGATTTTGGAATATATCAATTAGATTACATAAGAGATAAGGCTCTTTCATGATGATGGACAATAATCAGAAGAAGGGAGGACATACTCATCTTGGTTTTTTTTAATTATAAGGATCTAGAACGTAGATGCTTCATTTTTATAATTCACTAGAATGTAAATGATGAGGTCTAGTTATAACTTTTGTTTTTTATCTTTTAGGCTTCCAAGCATCGATTATTGTTAATGAATCTCGAGATACTCATTCTTGAACAACTGAATCTGTTGAAGGAGACATATGAAAAAATAGATATTCCCCATACCATCAAGTGAACCTACTTATAACAATTTCTTGGTCGATGTTTATTTAATTGCGCTTCTTATTAACACATTCAACATCAATCGATGTTATTATTGGTGACCCTTTTTAAAACAATTTCTTAGATGTATATTTAATTCCTTTTATTATTAACACATTCAACATCAATCGATGTTCTTATTGGTACATAGGACTGATTTCGATATTGTTGATAAAAAAAATGTACATTTGCCATTCTGAAACTATAGAGTTACAAACCTAGTTGCATTGCCATTGATATCTTTCTCCTATGCATGCTTTCAGGTTTCATTAAAATTTTATGTTTTTCAAATTGTTCTTTTGCAATTTAATGTCAGGCATCAATAAAATATCTGCATTTGAAAACATAATTCACATGGAATAATATAAACTAGTTTCTTAAAGCTTTTCGATTGGTATTATGGATTCTTTCTCATTCTAATTTCTTGGTGATTGTAGATGTAACAACTTGTACATGAGCATGAGATGGCTTATTCACATTTTGGATGGAAGTCTTTTCTTGATCAAACGGCTACCCAGAGAGAAATTGACTCTAGAATAGGTCGTTAGAGAATTTGTTCTCTAAGTTTGTTGCTTGTTTGTTTAAATATAGGGATCTAAAACGTAGATACTTCATTTGTGTACTTCAATGGAATGTAAATGATAAGGTCTAGTTCTAACTTCTCTGGTTTTTTCTCTTTTAGGCTTCCAAGCATGGATTATTGTTAATGCATCTAGAGATCCTCATTATTGAACAACAGAATTTGTTGAAGGAGACAGAGCTTTTAGAGGGACTTGCAGTTTGTAGTTTGTTCATCATAAATATGTGCAATGAGAAAATAGATATTTCCCATAAGACCGCCAACTAGTGAACTTGTTTAAAACAATTTCTTAGTCAATGTTTATTTAATTTCCTTTCTTATAAACACATTCAACATCAATCAATGTTCTTATTGGTGAACCTATTAAAAACAATTTGTTAGATGTTTATTTAATTGATTTGATTACAAACACAGTCAACATCAATCGATGTTCTTATCATTGCATAGAACTAATTTGGTAAATATGATTGATTTTGAATATTGTTGATGAAAAAATGTAAGTTTGTCATACTGAAACTACAGAGTTACAAACCTGGTTGCATTTCCATTGATATCTTTCTCCTATGCAAGCTTTCAGGTTTCAAATAATTTTTGTCTTTCATATTGTTCTTTTGCAATTTAATGTTAGCTGACATCAATGAAATATCTACATTTGAAAACATAATTCACATGAAATAATCTAAACTAGTTTCTTAAAGATTTTCTATTGTTATTATGGATTCTTTCTCGTTCTAATTTCTTCGTGATATTATAAATCTATGGAAATTGGGGATTATGGCTGAACCTGGCTCTTGCTTGAAAGGTGAGTATCGAGTGATTGCACTACGTCTGTACCTGTTACTCTTTACCTGTTACAACCAGTTGCAGTTGATATTTCTCAATAAGTAACCGACTTCTTCCCCCGGGAAAGCATGCAAATTTGTTGAATATAATGAGGAATATAACTATTCTCAAAATTTTAGCATGAATTCAATATAGACTACTTTACCATGATAAGAATTGACGTTCCATTAAATGCAATTATGGAGATGATTTTTCTTTGACCTTCACAATTCTAGATGTAACAACGTCATTGTGTTTCCAGGATTGGTTTGATCATCGTAGTATTTTTGTTTGAAGTATGGATGGAATGGTTGGACCCCGACACCGTAGGTTTCCGTCTGCATCTCTTAAAGCTGGTGGCGGTCCAAAAGTTTGGCATAAACAGTTTCAAAAATATTTATACTTGCATTGTTCATGTTGTATCTTAAATATAATCTGATAAAGGTGGGGTTTGAATTTCTCAATTCTATGCAAAGAAACCAGCATTGTATATACCATTGACAATAGCGGTTGAGTGGTATTGACTGGAACATATCTCTATTCATAAATATTTATACTGGGTTAATCCGATTCATATAATTTTAATACATAACTCTATTCGGTAAACTAAGATCAATGGCTATGTGGTCTTACTCATTTTAATATATATTTATACACACGGTTTTAACCGTGTGAGGAGGTGAAAAATATTTTACATGTAGTAGAGTAATAAATGCTGCAGTTGCAGTATTATGGGCCATTAGATCTCAAAGAGGTTGAGATCCAACTGCACACAATACAACTATCCTACAACTGAAAAACATACAATTTCCTGAATTTCTTAATAATTTTTAATAATTTAATTTTAAAATGATGCAAAACCTTTACTAATATTGAGATTGGTTGTGCTTATAGGCATTCACCCATTACTTATATCATGGCTGATCTTTAGTTCATATCAATTGAATGAAATACATCAATGGGATGCTTTTGTTCATATCAATGGAATCAAAATAAATAAAATATGTTTATTACGATGGAATAATTAGTATGTTTTCAAAATAATTATGATAGAATATTTATAGGAATTTCTTTACCATTATTTTTAAATAAATATATACATTTTTTTCTAGAATTTGGAATAATTATTTTACTGTATATACCATTCACAGTCATTCTTTAGACTAAAATTGATGGAAAAAGAAGTATAATAATCATAAATTTTCAAACTAAGATTCATCAAGAAAAACCAACCAAGTCCATCTATGAACACGTTTATGAACTATCCAACCACAGATAATTGAAGAAACCTTATTCTTTGTCTTCAAAATTCACCCCATACTAGACCATGAAACCACCAAGACAAAGTAGGATTTATGTTTTCTTTAGTTCCCTCCATTAGAATTTTCTCACATAGAATTGAAAAAAAAAAAGTACAAGCTTAATACCTTCCACACTTCACACATGCAATGTTTGTAGCACTATGCATATGGATTTTTGTAATGCTGTTTTGTACCTTTCCAAGATACTATATTTTTACAAAACTACATGATTGGGTTGGGTTAGAAACTCAAATTTCCTGCATCATACAACATTCGATAGTGCTCTCCATAGGGAGTGTTGTCCATATTTCAGTGAGATTGATTTCTAAAATTGATGGTCTCCATGGTTCTTTAATCTAATAAGTTGTTAATAAGTTATGTTTGGAAATAATCGAAATTATTGAAACAAAGTTCTTGTAGGTGCATGTCTTGTACCTAGTTCTTTTTCCGGTAGGAGAAACCATTTGTACTCATGTCCTTGTCTTTATTTTCTCATTGAATTGATCTTTGGGGTTCTAACATGAGCATGTTTTGTTTTTTGCTTACTTTATTGTTTCTAATAGTTATGTTTGGACATTTGTATTTGCATACATGCATCATAGAATAGTATCTTTTCTTATTGTTTTCAAATGTATCATGCTTAGATTTCCATATGGCCATAGTTTGGTCAGATTTGAGCATCCCATCAACTATTTGCAAATAATCTAATCTAAATTAAACTCTCTTGATATATTTCTTTATAATTATTAATTATTACATATGACCTTGAGCACTAAATGTTGGTCTTCTTTTATTAACAATCCAATCCTATGATATCTCAGTGTCTACCATATGTATTAAATAACAATGCCCAGTTTGTTCTCATTTGTCAATGAATACTTCCATGGTCATGTGATTTTTATATTTATTTTTAAATAAACACACTATTATTTCATATTGATCGAATCAGATAAATACTAAGCAATTCTTATCCATCCTTTTCAATAAATGGTTTCTACTTCCATTAAAAAGAAACACAGTTTCTCCTTTCCTTAAAAAGAAACAGACCACTTTAACATGGATGAAAAAATATGCCAAGGAAGATAAACCACCAGTAAAAAGACATTTAAAAATGTATTTAAAAACACCTTGTAGAATCAAGATAAGAAACTTATCCACGACTACTATATTATTTTTACAATCTCATAAGAGCTTGAACATGTTTGTGGTGTTGAAAAGAAAGTTGTTGTGTATCTTATGTATCTTGATTGTTGTTGTCAATTGATTCATTATTGAAGATCGGTTTATCTGATGGTCTATTAAATAGATAATTCATTTCCATGCTGAAATTGTAAGTGGTGAATGCTATTTTCTGCTTCTTTTCAATATCATGAAATTGTAGGCATTGTTTTTCTACCTTCTCATTTGCAAAAAAACAAAGAAAAAAGAATTGAATGTTTAGTGGATCTATCCATTTCAAATTGGTCTTAGTTGTAGCAAATGGTAATTTACAACATGTGCATGTGCATATGTAGCTTCAACCAAATAATTTGGTAATTGTTTCTCTTTGTTTATGATTCCTTGTGGTAAATATTGCTCTAAGAAATACTTATACGCCCAATGAACCTAGGCACTAATTTTCCCTTAAACCATTTAAAAATTGTTGCCTAAATGTCCCTTTGTTTGTTGATATAAAATAAACAAATGAAAAATTTACATTTCAGATCTTTATATTATTCAACCTTGTTCTTTGAGGTTTCATATTTACTTATTTTTAGCTGAATTTTTGTATCGATAAAATCTGAAAATTGCTAGAAGATATGTTACATATCATAATAGATTTGATTAGTAGTTTGTTTTGTCCTTTAAAGCTGATTCTAAGCTGATGTTATATTTGGTAAAAATATAGAAATTATGGTTGTACCCAATATCAAATTCCAAAATTTAATTAATTTTTATTTTCAAAACTAATATTTTAAAGAACATTGTTATTCATACTTGTATAAAACTTGAATTAACTTTTCAACCAGATTATATAACCATATTTTCTAGTAGTCCATCCCATCCCTCTTAACACACAAATTTCCTAAATTTGTACTAAGACCTGGGTTTGAGAGAGATACATTGTCATTGTATCTCAATTGAAAACAAAACAATACACCAAGAGAAGAGGGAGCACATACTTGAGTACACCCTATAAAGACGGGAGTTGGTCACAGTAAGAAGATATAATTTGGTTTTAAGTTTCAAACACCTCTTACTCCTTTTCCACATGATCATTTAAACAATAGAGGATTCTTACTTATCCCTTGGATAGATATTCCACCCCATTTCTCTCTTTAGGATCTTGGGATATGTATTCTTCTTTATGTGCTATTGTGGCTGCAATTATTGCTGCCAACGAGGATATAACTACTTCAGGTCTTATGTATGCAATCTCTCTGTTGGTTCTTTTCTTCACCATGCCCATATTGCATGTTAAATAACAAAACTTGGTCTATTTGTATCCATAGATAATTTGCTTAATTTGATATATAATTTGATCTCATGCCCAAATGATCTTTTAGGATAAAATCCAAACCAAAACCACAAGCAAGATGCTTGAATATTGGATCAAATGCAGAGATAATGTAGAAAACTACATATTTGTTGGTCCATTTCATGGTAGAATTTGATTTATACTTTTAACAATCCATATCCAACATTTTGGATAGCAAAAATTCCAATCTTGATTGCTCCAACATGATGGGTCCAATCTGAATGCCGAAATTTGAGATTCAAGAGTCCACAACAACAACACAATGACCTTTCGACTTTTCTAATGTCAATCATTCCAACTTGATATATTTGATCCTAATGTTGGAAGTCTGGATTCACAAGGGTATAAACAAAAAATAACATCAAGAACTTGATTATTCCAAGCTCGACGTCGGGATTTAGAAATCAAAAGTTGGTCTTTTTACTTTCAACTTGTTCTATCGATAACTTCTATGTATGGAGTGCATTTTTGATGAAATAAACTATGTCAAAAATCTCTTAGTGAGATCCAGGAGACTGTATATTTCCCTTTCCATCTCCATATTTTTTGCCAGATCCTCCCCCTCCCCACTGCCTCCCCTCCTCCTCCCCCCCTTTTACACCTCCACTCCTCCTTCTCCTCACCTACCTCCACAACCTCATCCTCCCTCTTCCTCCCCCTCCTTTAAATCCTCATATTTTCCCTCCTCTCCTCCACTAACTCCTCCTCTTGCTCCCCCAACACCGTCGCTTCCTCCTCCTCCCTCTCCACCTCCTTCGCTGTATCTCCCTCCCCCTACCCTCCTCGTCTTGCACCTTCATCACTTACTCCTCCTCCCAATCCTCACTGCCTCCATGTCCACCTCCTCCCAACTACCTCCCCTCCTCCTCATCCACCACCTCCCCCTCCTCCCTCTCCCCATTCTCCACCATCTCCAACTCCTCTGTCACCTGCCCCTCCCCCTCCCCCCTTCACCTCCTACTCCTTTCCTTGCTCTGCCTTCCTTTACTTGTCCTTCACAGTTGTTCAATCCTCCTCCTCACCCTCCCCCACCTCCCCGGCCCCATCCCCACTACCTCCAGTTATCCTCCCCCAGTACCTCCATCTCCTCCCCCTCCTCCCTCTCCATATCCTTCATCACCTTCCCCTCCTCCTCCTCATCCTTGTCCATCACCTAATCCTCCTCTTTTTCCTCTCCTCCCCCTCCTCCTTCATTGCCTCCTCCTCCCCCCCTCCTTTTCCACCCCCCTTCTGTGCCTCCCTTCCTCCTTCTCCACCGCCTCC
>LPNX010563966.1:775096-806979 GCA_001517045.1 Pseudotsuga menziesii
TTTTCCTCCCTGCCTTTGCCTCCTTATCTACACATATAGATATTTTTATTATAAGTTAAAATATATTGAACTACAATATCAATAAATACATGTATAATTATGATACACACCTTTCATACGAATTTATGTGAGAATACCTATTTAGTTAAGTAAACCATATATCTTCTTCTAACATTACAAATATACATATTTTTATATTAAGTCATAATATAATAAACTATAAAAACATGTATAATTATAATATGCATCACACATATCATACAAATTTATGTGAAAATATCTATATAGTTAAATAAATCATAAATACTAATTTTAACTTTAATAAGTGTTGCATGGTAAAATGAAGTCTCTTCTCAACTCATGTCATAAATCACCACCATAAAATAATAACGAAACAGCTACCATAAAAAAATTGCAAAAGTAATCAACTAAAAAAATTAAAAACATAAATTAAAATTAATAATAATCTTCAAAATAAAGAATACATCTAAACTATAATTTTTATCAAATAAAAAAATACACTGTGTTTATGTTCCTATCATAACTAAGGAGACAAAGGAGACATAGGGTTTGGGTTTTAGCTACACATATGCACCTAAGAAAAGAGGGTTTGGGCTCCCATGGAACGAAAGTTTGGCACAAAGAAATTATGAGAAGAAGGGAGGCGATGTTAGTGTTTGGGTTTGAGCCACCAAAGTTGGTTGGTTTCCTTGGTTTGTAAGAAGCGGTTCCATTCTATCCTAATAAAATGAGAAAATCCTAGAAAAGCACAGCGGACAAAAAAAAACCTGAAAGTAGACATATGAAATTAGAGGGTAAAAAGGTGGAGAGAGAGGAGGGTAAGTAGTTCCATTCTATCCGAATAAAATAGCACTGGCCCTCAAGGAAAGGTTGAAGAAAGAAAACAAGAAAAGCACAGCAGATTAAAAAAAAATATACCTGAAAGTAGACGTGATGAAATTGTTGATCCCCATGCCTGCATTTTCCTATTACTTCTGATGAATGTACTACTCAGACGGGTATGGGTTCTGTTGAATCTATTGTTGTTGAGGCATGCAACCCTTATCTACAGGATTAGGCCTGATCATATCCAGTCTCTGGAATAGACGAATATCCGACTATCCGAGAAATCAAAGCCAACTGAATCTCTTTGCATGTAAACTTCCTGCGTCTTCTTAGAATTCGTATTTAAACTTCCTGCGTCACCTTAGAATTCGTCTGATCAAATACATGCCTCCACTCCAGTCTTGCCTCCTCTATTACACCCTGACTAATCACTAGTCACACACTTAGGCCTAACTACTCACACAGACAGAGATAAAGAGAGAAATGGGAAGGAGTAAAGATGACATCCAGTTGCCTCCATCTACTCACAAAGACAAAGATAGAGAGGATTGAAGAGGAGGCAAGTCTGATATAAATATTTATAACCATTTTTGCTTTCTTTTTTTTAAATTTCAGACTTCTGGCTGATAGCTTTTCCTTCCACTCGAACTGTTAGTCTGACTACTATATTTTCCTTGGATGGCTTTTCCCTCCTTTCCAACCGTTAGTCTGCCTTATAGCTTTTTCCTTGGATAGATTTTTTGATAGCTTTGTTGTTGGATAGCTTTTGCTTCAATCAAACCATTAAGCGATATGCTAAGCGACGACTCTTTAAAGGAGAATCTTAAAGAATACTCCTCCATGATGATGGAGGCTTTTTGTATATTAGGCTTTATGCAAATTAATTAGTTGTATGCATGTATATGCCTTTATAACTGCTTACAGAACTGCTACTGCTATTGCTGAACTGAAGGAGCAACTCATCAGAAGAAGGGAGCGACATCCTCATCTTCAATTTGGGCGAATCGGAGGGACATTCTCTTTAACAGAGAATCTAAACTTCCCTCTTACAAAATGGCATTTCATATTAAGAAATACTCCTCCACGATGATGGAGGGTTTCATGGAGGCTTTCTATGTATTAGTTGTAACTGCTTACAGAACTGTTGCTGCAATTGTTGAACTGAAGGAGCAATTATCAGAATAAGGGGAGGACATCCTCATCTTCGATTTGGGAAAATCTAAGGGACATTCCATGTTTCTGTGCTTAATATTAAGAAGCATAGGATTGGTGAAGAGATACCCGTCTGGGAAGTGAGGAATTTTTTTTTTCCAAGAAAAAAAAGCGTAATTTTATTTCAAGCCGAGGCGATATAAAATTACATTCTGTAGGTGCATAAGCACATCCGAGACAAGACCATAGGTCTGCAGAAAAAATTAAAAAAAAAACAAAAATATTACATAAAGTTGTCTAGGAATTAGGGATTTTATAATAATCCTCTAATTTCCCTTTCTTCCCTCTCTTCTTTGATTTTACTTCTGTCCATCCCCCCTTTTGAGGTGCAACTACTATCAGTTCTTTACTCACCTGATCCACTGCTGGCTGAGTAGACGTTTTATCTTTATCGAAATCTAAACTTTCTGATTCATGTGCACGCTTGGACCCGGTTAAAGAAGTAGCCATTTGTTGTATATTTTCCATGATTGTTTCCTTACCGGCATTTTTTGATTCTGAATGACATGCCTCCACTGTTTCAGCGATAGGCATTGTTTCCTCATTGACCTCATCCTTTTGGTGTTCTTCTGGTTCGCTCTTCTCACCCTCTGAATCCTCATCAGTGGATGGAGCATAATCTTCCTGCCATGTTTTCCTTTTTGGATGCGACCCCTGTTTCTTTTTGGGAAACATTTTTGAAAGAGGAGACGAGTCTTGTAAGTGTCCTGTCAGATGGCAAAATCTACATCTAAAAGCAGTATTTTCATAGTCCAGTGCCTGGACCCATCTGTGCTTTTCATATATCAGCTGGACTCTATCAGGAAAACCTTTGCTAAGTTCGATCTCCACACAGATTCTTGCATAAGTAAATAACCCTTTCTCATTCAAAGTAGCATCACTTTTAATGAACTTCCCAAGCAGATTGCCAATGTCTTCCAAAACTAGGTGATGTCAAAAAGGAAGGGGCAGGTTTGGTAGCCGCATCCATACCGGCATTTTGGTTACCACCATAGTGTTGGCATCAAAATCAGGGAACCAGGGGGTTAAGAAAATCCCCGCTCTCCCCCAAAACCAAGGGCCCTGCTCAATGATCTTCTGATATTCTTCCTTTGATTCAAACTGTACAACAAAAAATCCTTTGGCACATAAAAGAATTTGACAATTTGTTGTCCAGTTTGTGTAGATCCAGTTATGAAGGTCAAAAGATCCAGGCCAAAAGCCATTAAAATGACAAATGAGAGCATGTGTTTGAAGGGTACTGAATAGTTGCGTTACCTCTGTATTCTTGACCTCCAGATATGGGATAACATCCAGTTTCTCCACAATATACGGCTTGGGTTGTGAAGATGGTGGCGCTGCTGTGGACTGTGACCCCTTTGATCAGGCTGCATCTTTGTATGAAGAGGGACCTGCTATTCCTCTGTTCCCTCTTGTTCCCCCCCGCAAACGATACATCACATGCAGAGGAGAATTCTTATAGATTTGGCAATCCCTCAGCTTTTCACCCTCTTGCAGCACTTTACCCTCATGCAGAATGTAAAATAGAGTTGGAGAATAACCCTCTTTCTGCACTATCAGGGTTGTTAGAGTCTCCCCTATATCTTCAGCAAAAACCCACAGCAATAAAGATCTTCCTGACGGCATTTTCACAAAAATCTGAAAAGTTCCTACCTCTTACAGGCGGCCAGTAGGTCGTTTGAGCTTCAGCGTCCGCTCCAACCTTCCATTGAATCTGAATTCGTCACGGACTTGAGAGGGCACGTCATAGGGATGGAACCCACCGTATCGCCAGTGCACATTCTTCAGATCACAAACGGAGAGGATCGAGAGCTCCATCTAGGCCCACCTCGTTCTAAACCCTAAATCGTGACTTTCAATGGATGCGTCACCATTTACGAGCCTGGTAGACTCGTCACCCAGATAATGAGAATCGGAGGGTGGCTCTATAGGTGTAGGCAGGTACTTGCTCTCCCCTGTGATCAATGCTAATCGATCTATGCCCCTTTCTAAGATCTTCCTCCGTCGATCCTCCTTGGCGCTCTGCATTTTGGTTCCTGGGAAGTGAGGACTTGCAGTTGCACTACTACTCAAATTAATGATTATAGTGAGATATGGCCACCTGAACATGCATTAACAGATGGAAAAGTGATAGTGTTTTGTGAACCAATATCATTGACCAACACATATTCTTCGTAACCATGGGAGCATCGGAATGATACTTGGAAACTCTTTAGAATTGGCATCATTGTTGAATCAGTGCATGACGATTACCGTTCTAGAGCAGTCTATCTATTTAATTTTCTTTGGGAGCATGGAAAGGTTTTGGTGCAATGTGCATTTTATTGTAAATTTATTAGTGTTGTATTTGAATGGACATTAGTGTATGATATCACCATTCAGAGTAGTAAATCTATCTGTCTTTGTCTGGGAGCATGGACAGGTTTAGGTGCCATCATAATCATTGTGCAATGTGCATACAATTGTAAATTAATGTGTTCTCAATCTTGTATTTGAATGGGCATTCTATGAAAATGAGAAAAAAACCAGAAATGTGTTCCTTTGCTTCAGGAGCATGTCTTCTTCTTTTGGATGTGGAACCACGAGCACTTGTATCCGATTTTTTTCTCAGAAGGTAAGTATAAGTTTTGCATGGCATTGCTTTTGAGACCTAAGCCCCAGCTCAGAATCAGAAAAAAAGTTGCCAATATGTTTTTCTTTTGGTTATATTTGTGGCTAATGTTGGTTTATTGTCTGGGCATTGTGTCAAGCATGCAAGATGTGGCCATATTGCTTATGAAATCCTAAAATTCTTCTAGAAAGTCATACTCGAGCTTCTTTGATAATTATTTACATATAGCATAGTCAAAATTATATTGGCTATGAGATTTTGACATTACAAAAAACATTGCTTTGTTTCACTCTTCCCCACATTACTTTTGCTTTTTCCTTGTATCTGGACTTCCTTATATTATGTCAGGTAAGCCTGTAAGTTGGATAACTTTATTCAAGATATGATACATAATCCTTGTATTTTTCCTTCAGCTAAATCTTGTTTTATAATGTCTTGTTATTGAGTACCATTAATATCTTAGCTAATTTGATATTGAGTTGGTGAGACTAATGGCTAAACCAAGCTTAGGTATTTTGTTCTTAACAAAGAGTGTCTTTTGTAAAAACTTGCAATATGTTATGCTTTTTTGAAAGGCATGTAACCAGGGAATGCAATTCAACTTTTATTTGATTTACCCTTAAAAATTGGCAACTTTTGATCTTTTAAATCCAATTTACTAATGCATCTTCTGTTATATTGATTGTCATTTACAAGTGATGCAACCTTTCCCATTTGATTGAGAGTAAGTCTATGGCTCTAGCTGCAGGCAATACCAAACCATGTTTAGTAGCTTTTGGAATAAATCAATTTGATTACACAAGAGATAAGGCTCCTTCATGATGATGGAGGCTTTCTGTAGGCTTTATGCAAATTAGTTGTATGTGTGTCTATATAACTTCTTACAGAACTGCTGCTCCAGTTGCTGAACTGAAGGAACAATTCATCAGAAGAAGGGAGGACATCCTCATCTTGTTTTTTTTTAATTATAAGGATCTAGAACGTATATGCTTCATTTTTATAATTCAGTGGAATGTAAATGATGAGGTCTAGTTATAACTTCTTTCGTTTTTTCTCTTTTAGGCTTCCAAGCATCTATTATTGTTAATGCATCTCGAGATACTCATTCTTGAACAACCAAATCTATTGAAGGATACAGACTAAAAAATAGATATTCCCATACGACCGCCATCAAGTGAAGATATTTAAAATAATTTCTTGGTCCATGTTTATTTAATTGTGTTTCTTATTAACACATTCAACATCAATCAATGTTCTTATTGCTGAACCTTTTTAAAACAATTTCTTGGATGTATATTTAATTCCTTTATTATTAACACATTCAACATCAATTGATGTTCTTATTGGTACATAGGACTGATTTCGATATTGTTGATAAAAAAATGTAAGTTTGCCATTCTGAAACTATAGAGTTACATACCTGGTTGCATTTCCATTGATATCTTTCTCCTCTGCAAGCTTTCAGGTTTTATTTAACTTTTATGTTTTTCAGATTGTTCTTTTGCAATTTAATGTTAGGCATCAATGAAATATCTGCATTTGAAAACATAATAAACATGGAATAATATAAACTAGTTTCTTAAAGCTTTTCGATTGTTATTATGGATTCTTTCTTATTCTAATTTCTTGGTGATTGTAGATGTAACAACTTGTCCGTGACCATGAGATGGCTTATGCACGTTTTGGATGGAAGTCTTTGCTTGATCAAACTACTACCGAGAGAGAAATTGACTCTCGAATATGTTGTTAGAGAATTTGTTCTCTAACTTTGTTGTTTGTTTGTTTAAATATAGGGATCTAAAACGTAGATACTTCATTTTTGTAATTCAATGGAATGTAAATTATAAGGTCTAGTTCTAACTTCTCTGGTTTTTTCTCTTTTAGGATTCCGAGCATGGATTATTGTTAATGCATCTAGAGATCCTCATTATTGAACAACCGAATCTGTTGAAGGAGACAGAGCTTCCAGAGGGACTTCTAGTTTGTATTTTGTTCATCATAAATATGTGCAAAGAGAAAATAGATATTCCCCATAAGACCGCCAACTAGTGAACCTGTTTAAAACAATTTCTTAGTCAATGTTTATTTAATTGTGTTTCTTATAAACACATTCAACATCAATCGATGTTCTTATTGGTGAACCTATTAAAAACAATTTGTTAGATGTTTATTTAATTGTTTTGATTACAAACAAAGTCAACATCAATCGATGTTCTTATTGGTGCATAGAACTAAATTGGTAAATATGACTGATTTTGAATATTGTTGATGAAAAAATGTAAGTTTGTCATACTGAAACTATAGAGTTACAAACCTGGCTGCATTGCCATTGATATCTTTCTCCTCTGCAAGCTTTCAAGTTTCAAATAAGTTTTGTCTTTCATATTGTTCTTTTGCAATTTAATGTTAGTTGGCATCAATGAAATATCTGCATTTGAAAACATAATTCACATGGAATAATCTAAACTTGTTTCTTAAATATTTTCTATTGTAATTATGGATTCTTTCTCATTCTAATTTCTTGGTGATTTTCTAAATCTGTGGAAATTGGGGATTATTGTTGAACCTGGTTCTTGCTTGAAAGGTGAGTATTGGCTGATTTCACTGGGTCTGTACTTGTTACTCGTTACCTATTAGAACTAGTTGTAGCTGAGATTTCTCAAGACGTAACCGAATTCTTCATGTGGGAAAGCATGCAAATTTGTTGAATATAATGAGGGATATAACTATTTTCGAAAGTTTAGCATGAATTCAATATAGAGTACTTTCCCATGATAAGAATTAGCTTTCCATTAAATGCACTTCTGGAGATGAGTTTTCTTTGACCTTCGCGATTCTAGATGTAACAACGTCGTCGTGTTTCTAGGATCGGTTTGATCGTCGTAGTATTTTTGTTTGAAGTATGGACGGAATGGTTGGACCCTGGCACCACAGGTTTCCGTCTGCATCTCTTAAAGCTGGTGGTGGTCCAAAATTTTGGCATAAACGGTTTCATAAATATTTATACTGGCATGGTTCATGTTGTATCTTAAATATAATCTGATAAAGATGGGGTTTGAATTTCTCAATTCTATGCAAAGAAACCAGCATTGTATATACCATTGATAATAGGGGTCCAGTGGTATTGACTGGAACATATCTCTATTCATAAATATTTATACTCAGTTCGTCCAATTCATATAATTTTAATACATAACTCTATTCGGTAAACTAAGATCAATAGCTATGTAGCTATCAGGTCTTACGCATTTTAATATATATTTATACACACGGTTTTAATAGTGTGAGGAGGTGAAAAGTATTTTACATGCAGCAGAGTAATAAATGCTGCAGTTGTAGTATTATGGGCCACTAGATATCAAACAGGTTGAGATCCAACTACCCACAATAGAGCTGTGGTGCAACTCTGAAAAACATACAGTTTCCTGAATTTCTTAATAATTTTTAATAATTTAATTTTAAAATGATGCAAAATCTTTACTAATATTGAGATTGGCTGTGCTTATAGGCATTCACCCGTTACTTATTTCATGGTTGTGCTTTAGTTCATATCAGTTGAATCAAATACATCAATGGGATGCTTTTGTTCATATAAATGGAATGAAAATAAATAAAATAAGTTGATTACGATGAAATAATTAGTATGTTTTCAAAATAATTATGAAATAATATTTATAGGAAATTCTTTACCATTATTTTTAAATAAATATATACATTTTTCTAGACTTTGGAATAATTATTTTTTACTGTGTATACCATTCATAGTCATTCTTTAGACTAAAATTGATAGAAAAAGAAGTAGAATAATCATAAATTTTCAAAATAATATTCATCACAAAAAACCAACCAAGGCCATCTATGAACAAGTTTACGAACTATCCAACCACAGATAATTGAAGAAACCTTATTCTTTGTCTTCAAAATTCACCCCATCCTAGACCATCAAACCACCAAAACAAAGTAGGATTTATGTTTTCTTTAGTTCCCTCCATTAGAATTTTCTCACATAGAATTGAACAAAAATCTAAAAGAGTACAAGCTCAATATCTTCCCCACTTCACACATGCAATGTTTGTAGCACTATGCATATGGATTTTTGTAATGTTGTTTTGTACCTTTCCAAGATACCATATTTTTACCAAACTACATGATTGGGTTGGGTTAGAAACTCAGATTTCCTGCATCATAAAAATTCCATAGTGCTCTCCATACGGAGTGTTGTCCATATTTCAGTGAGATTGATTTCTAAAATTGATGGTCTCCATGGTTCTTTAATCTAATAAGTTGTTAATAAGTTATGTTTGAAAATAATGGAAATTATGGAAACAAAGTTCTTGTAGGTGCATGTCTTGTACCTAGTTCTTTTTCCTATAGGAGCAACCATTTGTACTCATGTCCTTGTCTTTATTTTCTCAATGAATTGACCTTTGGGGTTCTAACATGAGCATGTTTTGTTTTTTGCTTACTTTATTGTTTCTAATAGTTATGTTTGGACATTTGTATTTGCATACATGCATCGTAGAATAGTATATTTTCTTATTGTTTTCAAATGTATCATGCTTAGATTTGAATATGGCCATAGCTTGGTCAGATTTGAGCATCCCATCGACTATTTGCAAATAATCTAATCTAAATTAAACTCTCTTCACAAATTTCTTTATAATTATTAATTATTACAGATGACCTTGAGCACTAAATGTTGGTCTTCTTTTATTAACAATGCAATCCTATGATATCTCAGTGTCTACCATATGTATTAAATAACAATGCCCAATTTGTTCTCACTTGTCAATGAAGACTTCCATGGTCATGTGATTTTTATATTTATATTTAAATAAACAAGCTATTCTTTCATATTGATTGAATTAGATAAATACTAAGAAATTCTTATGCGTCCTTTTTAATAAATGGTTTCTAATTCCATTAAAAAGAAACACAGTTTCTCCTTTCCTTAAAAAGAAACAAACCACTTTAACATGGATGAAAAAA
The DNA here is from genome assembly GCA_001517045.1 of Pseudotsuga menziesii. Lineage (NCBI taxonomy): Eukaryota > Viridiplantae > Streptophyta > Pinopsida > Pinales > Pinaceae > Pseudotsuga > Pseudotsuga menziesii. The sequence goes on from LPNX010563966.1 coordinate 784,755, forward strand.
GATGCCAAACGAAAGGAAGATAAACCAGCAGTGAAAAGCCATTTAGAAATGTATTTAAAAACACCTTGTGGAATCAATATAAGAAACTTATCCATGGCTATTATATTATTTTTACAAACTCAGAAGAGCTTGGACGTGTTTGTGATGTTGAAAAGAAAGTTGTTGTGTGTATTGGTGCTATTGAATAAAATTAAAGAAAAACTATCTTCTGTATCTAGATTGTTGTTGTCGATTGATGCATTATTGAAGATCAGTTTATTGGATGCTCTATTAAATAGATAATTCATTTCCATGCTTAAATTGTAAGTGCTAAATGCTATTTTCTGCTTCTTTTCAATACAATGAAATTGTAGCCATTGTTTTTCTATCTCATCATTTGCAAAAAAGAAAAGAAAAAAGAATTGAATGTTTAGTGGATCTATTTGTTTCAAATTGGTCTTAGTTGTAGCAAATGGTAATTTACAACATTTGCATATGCATATGTAGCTTCAACCAAAGAATTTGGTGATTGTTCCTCTTTGTTTATGATTTCTTGTGGTAAATATTGCTCTAAGAAAAACTTATATGCCCAATGAACCTAGGCATTCCCTTCAACCATTTAAAAACTATTGCCTAAATGTCCCTTTGTTTCTTGATCTAAAATAAACAAATGAGAAATTTACATTTCAGATCTTTATATTATTCAACCTTGTTCTTTGAGGTTTCATTTTTACTTATTTTTAGCTGAATTTTTGTGTAGATAAAATCTAAAAATTGCTAGAAGATATATTACATATCATAATAGATTTGATTAGTAGTTTGTTTTTTCCTTTAAATCTAATTCTAAGCTGATGTTATATTTGGTAAAAATATAGAAATTACAGTGGTTGTACCCAATATCAAATTCCAGAACTTAATTAAGTTTCATTTGCAAAACTAATCTTTTAAAGAACATTGTTATTCATAGTTGTATAAAACTTGAATTAACTTTTCAACCAGATGATATGACCAAATTTTCTAGTAGTCCATCCCATCCCTCTTAACACACAAATTTCCTAAATTTCCACTAAGATCTGGGTTTGTGAGAGATACATTGTCATTGTATCTCAATTTAAAACAAAACAATACACCAAGAGAAGAGGAAGCACATACTTGAGTACAACCTATAAAGAAGGGAGTCGGTCGCAGTAAGAAGATATAATTTGGTTTGAAGTTTCAAACACCTCTTACTCCTTTTCCACATGATCATTTAAACAACAAAGGATTCTTATCTATCCCTTGGATAGATATTCTACTCCATTTCTCTCTTTAGGATCTTGGTATATGTATTCTTCTTTATGTGCTACTGTGGCTGCAATTATTGCTACCAATGAGGAGATAACTACTTCAGGTCTTATGTATGCAATCTCTCTATTGGTTCTTTTCTTCACCATGCCCATATTGCTTATTAAATAATAAAACTTGGTATTTTTGGATCCATAGCTAATGTTCTTAATTTGATATATAGTTTGATCCCATGCCCAAATGATCTTTTAGGATAAAATTTAAACCAAAATCACAAGCAAGATGCTTAAATATTGGATCAAATGCAGAGATATTGTAGAAAAGTCCATATTTGTTGGTCCATTTCATCATCGAATTTGATTTAGAATTTTAAAAATCCATCTCCAACAATTTGGATAGCAAAATTTCCAATCTTGATTGCTCCAACATGATGGGTCCAATCTGAATGTCGAAATTCAGTATTCGGGAGTCCACAACAACAACACAACAACCTTTCGAATTTTCCAATGTCGATCATTCCAACTTGATATCTTTGAGTCTGGTGTTGGAAGTTAGGATTCAGGAGGGTATAAACAAAAAATAACATCAAGACCTTGATTATTCCACTCTCTACATCAGGATTTAGAAATCCGAAGTTGGTCTTTTTACTGTCAACTTGTTCTATCGATAACTTCTTTGCATGGAGTCCATTTTTGATGAAATAAACTTTGTCAAAAATATCTTAGTGAGATCTAGGAGACCGTATCTTTCCCTTTCCATCTCTATATCTCCCACCACATTCTCCCCCTCCCCACTTCCTCCCCTCATCCTCCTCCTCCTCCTCCTCCTCCTACTCCTCGCCTTTCATACCTCCCCTCCTCCTTCTCCTCCCCTACCTCCACAACCTCATCCTCCCTCTTTCTCCCCCTCCTTTAACTCCTCGTATTTTCCCTCCTCTCCTCCACTAACTCCTCCTCTTTCTCCCCCACACCATTGCCTCCTCCTCCTCCCTCCCCACCTCCTTCGTTGCCTCTTCCTCCCCATACCCTCCTCATCTTGTACCTTCGTCTCTTACTCCTCCTCCCCATCCCCACTGCCTCCACTACTCCTTATCTGCTACCTCTATGTCCCCCTCCTCCCCACTACCTCCCCTCCTCCTCATCCACCCTTAGATATTGGTGACATCCTTGTTAGCTTTGATGTTGTCTCCCTTTACACAAAAATCCTCGTTGATGAAGCAATTGCTACCATAAGAGACTTGACTAATGCCGACATAGACATACTGGTGGAGGTGTGCCTGAAATCCACTTTCTTCACATTCCAACACGTGTTTTATGAACAAATAGAAGGTGTGGCGATGGGTTCTCCTCTTTCCCCAATAGTGTCCAATATTTACATGGAGATGTTCAAGAAATGAGCTATCGATCAGTTCCCCCTTAAACCAAAAAGATGGAAATGCTACGTAGATGACATGAATGTGGTTTGGCCACATGGGTTGGGTACCCTAAATCAATTTCTTGCACACCTTAATAACCAAAACAATAACATCAATTTCACCATGGAGATCAAGGAGAACAATAAAATACCTTTTCTCGATGTCCTTATTTCAAGAAAAGATGATGGTTTGGTCTCTCACCAGGTTTATAGAAAAAAGACTCACACCGATAGGTATCTACATGTCGACTCCCATCATTTCCCACCTCAGAATATTGGAATAATCAACACCCTTTTTACCAGAGCTCTAAGAATCTCCGATAAAGAACATATCAAGGAAGAGATCGACCATTTAGAGAAATTTTTTGAGGACAACAGATATAGTGGTAGACAATTTAGGAAGGTAGTAGCCTTTGCAATTAAACCCAAAGGACGTAGGACCAAGGACAATGATAAATACATCAGTATGAACAAATTCTTCCTCCCTTACATAAAAGGCACCACAGAAAAATTAGCCAAAACCCTAAAAAGACACAAAATCTAGGTTCTCTTCACACCTCCCAATACCATTAGAAACATAGTAGACTCCCTCAAAGACCCTGTCGAACCTAAAGCTTACAAAGGTGTTTATGGAATTCCTTGTTCTTGTAATAAGCTGTATATAGGTGGAACTGGTCACTCCATGGAGACAAGATTCAAGGAACACAGCGCTGACCTCAGACATAATAGATACAAAAAGTCTTCCCTTGCAGAACACGCGTTCATAACCGGTCATCACATTTGCCTTGAAAATGCAAAAGTCATAGCTAGGGAAGAAAACCTGGTCAAACAGAAAATTAGGGAGAAAATCGAAATCAACCTCAATGAGAATTGTCTCAAGAGAGATGAGGGCGCCAAGATTAGTGATTCTTGGAAACCGCTGCTTCACTCCCTACAAACTATGGAAAACCCTTTACATTGAGTTGCCCTAGCGCTTTCTCCGCCTATCGTTTTAGGTAAAGTTTTTCCTTCTTAGGTTTTTGGTTCCCCTTATATTTAGTTTGATTTCCTTAGTTTTAGTCCTTTTTTAGTTCCTAGGTTCATTTTTCTTTAAGACCTCTCCCCCCCCTTTTATAAATTTAAAGTTAAAAATTAAAATTAAACAAAATTAAAATTAAAATTAAAATTCAAAAATTTAAAAATTCAAAATTCAAAATTTTAAGATTTAAAATTAAAAGTAAATAAATAAAAGTTTTTAAAAAATTGTTAACCAAACCTTAAAACCTTTTACTTCTTCATTCTTTCCTAGAATTTTTCCCTTCAAAAATGTTATTTCCCCTTAAAGCCTTAGCAAGCATTTTTAGGTGACCTTTTTAAATTATTAAAGAATTTAAAATTTAAAATTTAAAATTTAAAATTTAAAATCTTTACCTTGCTCTTAATCTTTTAACATTTTAGGTACAAAAATTTCAATAATTTAAAATAAAATTAATTATAATTATAATTTTATGATCTTGGATTACTTTTAAACTTTGGCTTTTTAAACTTTTGTTAGCCTTATTCAAAATACTTTTACAAATTATAAAAATATAAAAATAAAAATTTTAACACTTTAATATAATAATTAAAACAAAGGCTAAATATTAAAATTAAAATTAACCTTTGGTTAAAATCCTTAAATTAAATTTTTTTAATTAATTAGTTTTAAAAATTAAAACTACCTCCATTAACCTAGAACCGACGTCATTCCAGTTTTTCATGAAAACGAGTATGTATACCTTTTGGGCCACCCTTCTCTCACCATAAGCTTCAAGTTCTCCTGATGATGATCCCAGAGTAGGGTTCGAAACGTTGAGATCTTCAACTCTCCAATGCAGTTTTTTTTTCACACCATCTCCCACTACGTAATGTCTACATTTAAAAAAGATTAATGTGGTTAAAGAAGATTGGAGTGTTGTGACATCCACGAAATACCTTGTTGCGGAATTAGATAAAATGGGTAAATTTTTTTCATTTATTTATTTATTAAAGCTCTAAACCATCCAAGTAATATGCTTTTGAATTAGGTGTCTAAAAAAATACATTTAGTATCCTTTTCCACCGATAAACCTTTATAGTGCATTCATACTAACATCATCATGTAAAAAAATAAACATGCACAACATAATAATACAAAGAACGAGACAACCATATTCACGTGGTTCACCTCGTCCACGAGGCTACGTCCACCAATTTGTTTTCTTTTATTGCTTATGGGAGAGTAATTACAATGTCATGGTACAACCACATCCATGGTTGGTTCACCTTGCCTCAAGTCTCCTCGCAGAGAGACACTTGCAACTCGAAATTGCCTTCGTTTAGGACCTTTATGACAACTCATAAAAATCATTTACAGTTCCTTGGACACATGACGAACTTTGGCTTTAAACCAACATTTGGCATTAATCATCACACCTTTACAAGATATGATCAGTTGAAGTAAAATATTAATGTCTCTAAAAGTAAATAGCACATTCTAAAATAAAACAATAAAATTAAGATTGCCATTTCTAAATAGACTGTATAGCAATGCTATTGCAATATATGTCATTCCAATAGTAAGTGCAAGAATTATATTATAAAGAGTAGTAAAACATACAAATAGGCTCTGACTTAACTCTACCCTTACCATTATGTTACTTGCATAAATAAAGTCAGTCTAAATACTTAACCATACCAGAGCTTGCAATATTTTAATACTGAACCATACCATAGCTTGCATTTTTTTGGTCAGTCCTCACTATGACCATTGTGGCAACTACTTAAAACATACAATCTGGAAGTGACATCAAACACAACAAATGCATATACCAGACAATTATGATGTGACTGTCTAACATCTCTACAACTTATAGCATGAACATAAATAAATATTGAACTGAAGATTGTCATTTCTCAACAGACAGTATAGCAATGCTATTGCAATGTGTGCCTCTGTAATAATCACACCGCAAAAATTACAAAGTGAAGAGGAGAACACACATAAAATAAGCTCTAATAGAGCTCTACCATTATACTATTTACATTTTTTACCTTAGTCTAACTACTGAATCATACAAGAGATCACAATTTTGTGGTCAATTGTCTATGCAACCATTGCGGAAATTAAACCAAACATACAACCATCTCTAGCCCACATCAAACACAACAAAATAAAATGTTTTCCCTATCAGCATTCAAAGTAGAAATCAACTTTATACACTAGCAAATTACCGGATTTGTATAATATTGAAATCGCAAATGAACAGATCTAGAATACCTCAAATCATGAGCATCAAATAGGTAGATATCTTTTAGCAAATCGGTATCACAAACAACGTTTAGACTATGAACATCCAAAGCATTCATCAAATGGAAAATGAACAGATCTAGAATACCTCAAATCGTGACCATCAAATAGGCAGATATATATCAACAAATCGGTATCACTCTATCCAAATCTATGGATATCTCCTAGCTTCCTTAGGGTAAGCCACTGCTACCACTTATCCTTAGATATATTATTTATCGTAATTTTTGATAAACCAACAAAAAACAACCTTTACTTCAAGATGATGACACGAGTATATATATATATATATGTGTGTGTGTGTGTGTGTGTGTGTCTGTATTATTTTGTTTAATTTATCCATCCATCAAGCCTAGTCCAAAACTCAGCTATAAAGTAAACAGATCGTGATAAAATGACAAGCATTTATAAAAATAAGTATAATCTTTAGAGCATAACATTGGTAATTCCGGAAGATGATAGGTGTATATTTGAAATATATTGTTTAGTTCCATTTATCCACCTAACAAGCATAGTCCAAAATGCATCTGTAAAGTATGACATCCACATAAAAATTCACACTGCTAAATAGAGCATTCTATTACCATATCGGCACAAAAAACCCAATCTTGGTTTTTGTACGGAAAAAGACGCAGGTTATCAAGGTTTAGATCTATCAAGAAACAATGCAGTCTATCAAGGTTTAGGTCTATCAAGAAGCAGCATATGGATAAAGATGCAATCTATCAAGGTTTATATCTATCAAGAAGCAGCATATGGATAAAGACGCCATCTATAGAGGTTGAGATCTATCAACCCCTCACACGTTTAACTCATACAATTCTGCATGTTTGACTTCATACTGTTCTAGACATTAGCACACCAAAAGATAGTATAGAAAGGGGCAAATGTACAAGAACACCCTTTTGCACACTAAAAATAAAACATAATGCATAGAATCTCCACCATGATTACCTTTCTTCATAGGAAGTGTTAACACTTTAGGATCAACTCTATCCAGGTAATTTTCCAATGAATCTCCATGCGATATTTAGTGCCAATAGAATTACTACCCAACACCATCCCATTCTTGGTTGTTTTTCCTTCCGAAAACTGTAACACTGGATTCCCGACTCTGCTCAAACAACCATATATTTTATAAAAATGCAAGGATCATTTTTCCCAAAAGAGAAGTGGTGATTCTTTTTACCCAGCCAAAGGCACCCCCTCGGCACCTCGCCCTCCTTTTTTTATAGGAAAAACACAGGGGACAAGTGGGAGGAATTTCCTGATAGGTTTCCTGTCGTAGCCAATTTCCTATTTTTAATTCTATTTCTATAGTTGGAAATAAAATGCATGGTGACATCCATGCAGTAAAACCCGTACTTTCCCTAAAGGATCACGCCGCATGCCAATTATCACGTAGAGACTCAATTAATACTAACAAAAACTAAAGGATTTGGTATCCTTATTAAAATACAAAAGGAATTCAAATTATCATACTGTTTTTCCCATTAAATCTTTTCAAATAAATGACTTGAGTTCTTTACTACCATTAACATTTATCTCTCGATACAATATATACCTTGGTAGTTCTATTTAACTCTTTATGTGCAAACATATTTAAAGTTGGCTTAATATACCCTTATGTATAATTACTAAAATGATTTCCTTATCGTAGGATTAATGGATCATGATACAATAAATATAAATGCATATATATAAATATATATAGGGTTTCTATTACATTCTTTTAGTATACCAACAAATTGCAATGATTTGGTTTAGGAAACTATTCATAGGAAACCTTTTTACCATGTTTCTCATTTTGTTACCAATGTATGGTGCCTTTTACTAGGATTTTTCATTTTGAGATGGGGTTCGTGAGGGGACATTACATTCTCCCCCCCTTAGAGTTAACATCGTCATCGGTGTTACCTGTTTTTCTAGCCTCGTCTCCATTCTATCTTCGGTTCTCATTTCTTGCTTTTATAGTTCCTAATCCCTCTGATTAATGGGATTGGGTCCTCATCCTGCATTTATAATCATACATATGCATATATACTAGCATCGACATTGAAAACAATGTATAACTCAAAAATCCAACACTATACAATTTCCATAATCCACAGTGGTTCCAATATACATGTCAATTCTATTTGCCAATAAATATACATATTACCTCATAGGTACAAGTTTAACTGTAATATACATACCTCTTCCTATCATTATTCTTTTCTATGGAGGTCTTCCATCCCAACAATCCAAGTGCCAATAGTACTTCGAGTACCAATCCAAGCCACCCAACACAAGGATGATACCCTTCCTTAGAGGTGTATCTCCTTCTTGTGCTATTCAGGGCGCTTTGCCATTATTCTTTTCTCTAGATGTCCTCCATCCCAGCACTCCAAGTGCTAATAGTACTCCAAGTACCGATTCAAGCTACCTGACACAAGGACGATACCCTTGTATCTGTTTCTTGCACTATTCAGGGCGCTTCACCAAGCTGAGGCACCTCCGTTCTCGCACACCACCACAACACCTAGAGGTCGTTCTCTTCAGAGAGCCCCTACTCTTGTGACATTCCTCTTAATGTGTGCGGAATGAGTCTTAACCAATACGTCTTACATCTAGGTGTCCCTAGAATGCTTAATGATCCCTAGCTGGCCTAGGGGAAAACAGGTAGCTTTCATCCACTACCTTCATCACCACTTCCTCATGGTGACAACTTTATGCGCATGAGATATTTCTCATATATTTTTAACTCATTATAGTCCCAGAGCTTTAGCCTTCCTCATGGCGACAATTTCCCATGCCTGCAATCACTCCATAGGGGGTCAGTTTATCATATTTAAAGACATCAAACTTTTTATCATAAGTCATGTCTTACTTCATTTCTCATTCATCAGATAAGAGCCTTTATACTAGCATACTCTTTCTACCACTAAGGCATTTATTGATTTTAAACACAATGCATTTTATTACTCACCTCAGCTTCACTGTAGCCCAAGTTCGTAAGTAAATCCAATTTCATGGCATTAAAGATTTGTTTTCATACCTTGTGAGTACGTAAGAAAGATCAATAGTCTCTATGTGCACAGCCTAATTTCTAGGCTTTACTTGCACGCCAGTTATTACAATAGTTGAAAAATTGCATCTAACCTGAATCTCTTCACCACAACCTTTCATTCAGGTTCTGCATTCACTTAGCATTCATTTAGTAGCTAATGAAATATAATTAGAACTTCTTATAAGCAATACAAATTCTACTTTATAACAGTTCACAAGATAGCATCTTTAGAAACCAATTAGTATACACTTATATCACCATTCACCATTATTTCAAGAGCTATTATTTTACGACAAGATGATAGCAATTCCCTAACAACACCTAACTCTACCTCAGGTTTATGTCCATTTAGGACTCAAGTCATATGCAATTGATGTGCACACATGTAAGTGGAGCATCAAGGGTTTGGTCCAGCCAAATTCCTCACATTTTCTTCATGGAACCACCTTTGAGAACCGACAATTTGTTCGACTTATTGAGTAGTCTCAACCATCACAATTGTCTTTAGTGACTAGTAATTTATTGATAAAATGTTAGCATTTATGCATTTTAACACTCCTAAAATCCATTCGACACAATGTACATTTTTTCATTCAGATGTGGCGCAGAAGACAAGTTAAGCTAATACCAAACAACGTCTTTAAAACAAGTGCAAAAAACAATCTTTTTTAACAACCAAGCATTAAAGCATTCTCTTAATATGCAACTGGTGGGGATTTAACTGAATCCCTTTGTCTGTAGGAGAATTAATGTTAATACACCACCTAAATACAATTCTACAATTCTGAAGTGACTTCTCTTTGTACGATTGTCACACATTTTACTTTACAGTTTGGGTGCTAGACCTTGAACTTAAAACAACACCTATTACTCTTTGCTAGACCTCAGTGAGTGTTGTTTAAGAAAAATTCCCATAATGAAACATGATGCATTTAGACTCCCAAAACCTATTGCAGGTCCTACTATAAGGTGTTCAATGCAGCATCCTAAAGTGATGTAAGACACAACTTTAACTTGCCTTGGAAATTCCAGGTACTATTGCGAGCCCTGTTAAGAGCCTAAAAACTTTTCAATGGTGCATTATTAATCAGTCTAGTTAACTATGCTGCTATACTACCTTTAATACTTCTATGTAGTGCTTGGAAGAAACAGAAGTGAATGACATTGCATAACACCACTTGACATTTGATCCTATGCCTCGTATATTCAACATGTCAATACCCATTTCCGCTCATGTTTTGAGGCAAAAAAGCAAAGTTACCATTATAAAAGACCATGATAGCTGAAATCAAAATGTCGTGTGAAAATTCAAACCTAATCACATGAAGTTTTACTTAATATCACATATTTAGTTCTCCTAAATTGCTTCAATATATGGCAAGTCCGACAACAACTCCTATGATTCTTAATCCACATACATTGTTGCAAAAACTTTCCAAGCTTTTACTACATTTCCAAATTCAATTCTTGACTTTAGCATAGGGAAAAATCAATCAAGAATTGAGCTTAACAACTTCAATGCAACATGCTGGTTTTAGACATTCATTATATCAAGATACAGTCAAGAAGACAACCCCTTCAAACAAATCCTAAACCTAAACATGATCTCATTACTTATCATATATATATATATATATATATATATATATATATATATATATATATATATTGTGCCATCTACTTAAATATGATTAGTAAATATGCCCAGCAGTGTCTTCAACGAAGATTTCCAACTCAGATGTAATATTGTTAATGGTAGTATAGCAAGTTGTTTTTCAAATTTTTCCAATTCCTCATATGGCTAAATAGAGTGAGGTCTACAGCTCAGTTTGACACTATCTAGATGAGAACAACTACAGTCATTTCTTTATTCAAGATTCATATAGGCCCAATTCAGTAAGGATTTCATCTCAAAACATTGGAATATACTGCTTAATGTAAGAGGAGCTGGGCAGTATTGTTCTCTTAACTAGTCCTAAACCAATAACCACCAATAACATTTGAATTAACAATTGGGATAAAGTATTTCTTAGTAATAATACCAGGTCTATCTTTTCATATCTAGATGGTGTTGATTTTGTGTATGATGGATGATTTTTCCTTTATAACATGGTTAATGACATTAAGATGGACAATTATGTTTGTTCTCAAAATAAAAGGAACGAGTAAGCAAGAATGTTTGACGATAAATTCAAACTTACACCTATAACACTATCCAGAAGAGAGTCCTAAGACTATGAGTAAGATCTTCCAAGTCACTACCCATGGCACCCTTATCAACTTTAACTAACTTTGAGCATGACTCGTCAGAAGAATATCATTACAGAAAGAAATTCTTTTTTATAAGGGAAAATAGGTTTAAGGATAGAGACTTCCATTTTTTCCACTAAAGTAATTTGGAAAACATTCTAGCTCACTTTAATAATGTGTCTATATTCCTCCCTTTTGTATTCTAGGAAAAGATACTTTTATACTAGAGATCAAACATTCATCATGCAAAGAAACTTAAATAAGTGATTAGCATGGTACTTATCTGGTTTCAATTCGACAATTGACAACCATGTCGCAATTTCTTCCCAATATAATTCGCATTTCCTACAAAATTATCATGTTAGCCTATTCTTAAGGGTCCATTGTTGTAGCTGGCTCTAATACCATATGTGACATCCCCAAAATACCTTGTTGCAGAATTAGATAAAATGGGTAAAAAAATTTCATTTTATTTATTTATTAAAGCTCTAAACCATCCAAGTAATGTGCTTCCGAATTAGGTGTCTGCAAAAATATGTTTAGTAACCTTTTCCACCAATAAACCTTTATACTACATTCATACTAACATCATCATGTAAAAAAATAAACATGCACAACATAATAATACAAAGGACGATACAACCACATTCACGTGGTTCAGCTCGTCCACGAGGCTACGTCCACCAATTTGTTTTCTTTTATTGCTTATGGGAGAGTAATTACAATGTCATGGTACAACCACATCCATGGCCGGTTCACCTTGACTCAAGTCTCCTTGCAGAGAGACACTTACAACTCAAAATTGCCTTCATTTAGGACCTTAATGACAACTCATAAAAATCATTTACAGGTCCTTGGAGACATGACAAACTTTGGCTTTAAACCAACATTTGGAATTAATCATCATACCTTTACAAGATATGCTCTATTGAAGTAAAATATTGATGTCTCTAAAAGTAAATAGCGCATTCAAAAATAAAACACTAAACTTAAGATTTCCATTTCTAAACAGACGGTATAGCAATGCTATTGAAATATATGCCATTCCAATAGTCAGTGCAAGAATTATATTATAAAGAGTAGTAATACACACAAATAAGCCCTGACTTAACTCTACCCTTACCATTATGTTACTTGCATAAATAAAGTCAGTATAAATACTGAACCATACCAAAGCTTGCAATATTTTAATACTGAACCATACCAAAGCATGCAGTTTTTTGCTTAGTCCTCACTACGACCATTGTGGCAACTACTTAAAACATAAAATCTGGAACTGGCATCAAACACAACAAATTCATATACCAGACAATTATGACGTGAATGTCTAACATCTCTACAACTTATAGCATGAACATAAATAAACATTGAACTTAAGATTGTCATTTCTCAACAGACAGTATAGCAATGCTATTGCAATGTGTGACTCTGTAATAATCACACCATAAAAATTACAAGGTGAAGAGGAGAACACATAAAATAAGCTCCGACAGAGCTCTACCATTATACTATTTACATTTTTTACCTTAGTCTAAATACCGAATCATACAAGAGATCACAATTTTGTGGTCAATTGTTTGTGCAACCATTGTGGAAATTAAACCAAACATACAACCATCTCCAGCCCACATCAAACACAACAAAATCGAAAATTTTCCCTATTAGCATTCAAAGCAGAAATCAACTTTATACACTAGCAGATTACTGGATCTGTATAATATTGAAATTGCAAATGAATAGATCTAGAATACCTCAAATCATGAGCATCAAATAGGCAGAGATCTTTCATCAAATCGGTATCACAAACAACGTTTAAACTATGAACATCCAAAGCATTCATCAAATGGCAAATGAACAGATCTAGAATACCTCAAATCGTGAGCATCAAATAGGCAGAGATCTATTAGGAAATTGGTATCACTCTATCCAAATCTATGGATATGTCCTAGCTTCTTTAGGGTAAGCCACTACTACCACTTATCCTTAGATATATTATTTATCGTAATTTTTGATAAACCAACAAAAGACAACCTTTACTTCAATATGACGACACAAGTATATATATATAGATATAGATAGATAGATATTATTTTGTTCAGTTTATCCATCCATCAAGCCTAGTCCAAAACTTAGCTATAAAGTAAACGGATCGTGATAAAATGACAAACATTTATAAAAATAAGTATAATCTTCAGAGCATACTGTTGGTAATTCCAGAAGATGATAGGTGTATATATGAAATATGTTGTTTAGTTCCATTTATCCACCTAACAAGCATAGTCCAAAATGCATCTGTAAAGTATGACATCCACATAAAAATTCGCACTGCTAAATAGAGCATTCTATTACCATATCAGCACAAAAAACCCAATCTTGGTTTTTGTATGGAAAAAGACGTGGGTTATCAAGGTTTAGATCTATCAAGAAACAACACAGTATATCAAGGTTTAGGTCTATCAAGAAGTAGCATATGGATAAAGACGCAATCTATCAAGGTTTAGATCTATCAAGAAGCAGCATATGGATAAAGACGCCATCTATAGAGGTTGAGATCTATTAACCCCTCGCATGTTTAACTCATACTATTCCGCATGTTTTACTTCATACTGTTCTAGACAAAAGCACACCAAAAGATAGTATAGAAAGGGGCAAATGTACAAGAGCACCCTTTTGCACAGTAAAAATAAAACATAATGCATAGAATCTCCACCACGATTACCTTTCTTCATAGGCAACGTTAACACTTTAGGATCAACTCTATCGAGGTAATTTCCCAATGAATCTCCATGCGGTATTTAGTGCCAATAGAATTACTACCCAACACCATCCCATACCTGGTTGTTTTTCCTTTCGAAAACTGTAACACTGGATTCCCAGCTCTGCTCAAACAACCATATCTTTTATAAAAATGCAGGGATCATTTTTCCCCAAATAGAACTAGTGATTCTTTTTACCCAGCCGAAGGTGCCCGCTTGGCATCTCTCCCTCCTCTTTTTATAGGAAAAACACAGGGGACAAGTGGGAGGAATTTCCTGATAAGTTTCTTGTCATAGCCAATTTCCCCTTTTTAATTTTGTTTCTATAGCTGGAAATAAAATGCATGCCGACATCCATGTAGTAAAACCCGCACTTTCCCTAAAGGTTCATGCCCCATGCCAATTATCACACAAAGACTCAATTAATACTAACAGAAACTAAAGGATTTGATATCCTTATTAAAAGACAAAAGGCATTCAAATTATCATACTGTTTCTCCCATTAAATCTTTTCAAATAAACAACTTGAGTTCTTTACTACCATTAACAATTATCTCTTGATACAATATATACCTTGGTAGTTCTATTTAACTCTTTATGTGCAAACATATTTAAAGTTGGTTTAATATACCCTTATGTATAATTACTTAAATGATTTCCTTATCGTAGGATTAATGGATCATGATACAATAAATATAAATGCATATATATAAATATATATAGGGTTTCTATTACATTCTTTTAGTATACCAATGAATTGCAGTGATTTGGTTTAGGAAACTATTCATAGGAAACCTTCTGACCATGTTTCTCATTTTGTTACCAACGTATGGTGCTTTTTACTAGGCTTTTGCATTTTCCGATGGGGGTCGTGAGGGGACATTACAAGTGTGTTATCAAATGACAGGTAATTTGCTACACCTAAGTGTTCCACCCTTGAGGGAATTACGTAATCATGTAAGTACTAGAAGGCATAATATCCATGTTTGGTTTATGTTATCGATAGCCAATCCTAGTAAATTGGATGTGAACTGCATGTTGTTCTTCTGATGAGAATGATGGATGTAAATTGTTGAATGATTATTTATAGTGCGTGCAGTTTTAGACATGAACGAATTTGATTGGGCATGTTTTTATTGAGAGGTCTCCCAAAATTTGACACTAACATGATTGGCTCTTTTGTAGTAATAGTGAACATACAAATAACTTTTACCCCTTTTCACACATAATGGCATTAAGGTACAAGGCGTGTGTTACAAGAATATTTATAGGAAATTCTTTACCATTATTTTTAAATAAATATATACATTTTTTTCTAGACTTTGGAATAATTATTTTTTACTGTGTATACTATTCACAGTCATTCTTTAGACTAAAATTGATAGAAAAAGAAGTAGAATAATCATAAATTCTCAAAATAAGATTCATCACGAAAAACCAACCAAGGCCATCTATGGACACGTTTATGAACTATCCAGCCACAGATAATTGAAGAAACCTTATTCTTTGTCTTCAAAATTCACCCCATCCTAGACCATGAAACCACCAAGACAAAGTAGGATTTATGTTTTCTTTAGTTCCCTCCATTAGAATTTTCTCACATAGAATTGAAAAAAAATCTATAAAAGTACAAGCTCAATACCTTCCACACTTCACACATGCAATGTTTGTAGCACTATGCATATGGAGTTTTGTAATGTTGTTTTGTACCTTTCCAAGATACTATATTTTTACCAAACTACATGATTGGTATGGGTTAGAAATTCAGATTTCCTGCATCATACAACATTCCATAGTGCTCTCCATAAGGAGTGTTGTCCATATTTCAGTGATATTGATTTCTAAAATTGATGGTCTCCATGGTTCTTTAATCTAATAAGTTGTTAATAAGTTATGTTTGAAAATAATGGAAATTATGGAAACAAAGTTCTTGTAGGTGCATGTCTTGTACCTAGTAGTCCATTCCATCCCTCTTAACACACAAATTTCCTAAATTTCCACTAAGATCTGGGTTTGAGAGAGATACATTGTCATTGTATTTCAATTGAAAACAAAACAATACACCAAGAGAAGAGAGAGCACATACTTGAGTGCAACCTGTAAAGAAGGGAGTTGGTCGCAGTAAGAAGATATAATTTGGTTTGAAGTTCCAAACACCTCTTACTCCTTTTCCACATGATGAATTAAACAACAGAGGATTCTTATCTATCCCTTGGATAGATATTCCACTCGATTTCTCTCTTTAGGATCTTGGTATATGTATTCTTCTTTATGTGCTACTGCAGTTGCAATTATTGCTCCCAACGAGGAGATAACTACTTCAGGTCTTATGTATGCAATCTCTCTATTGGTTATTTTCTTCATGATGCCCATATTGCATGTTAAATAACAAAACTCGGTCTTTTGGATCCAAAGATAATGTGCTTAATTTGATATATAATTCGATCCCATGCCCAAACGATCTTTTAGGATAAAATCCAAACCAAAATCACAAGCAAGATGCTTGAATATTGGATCAAATGCAGAGATCTTGTAGAAAATTCCATATTTGTTGGTCCATTTCATCGATGAATTTGATTTAGACTTTTAAAAATCCATCTCCAACATTTTGGATAGTGAAATTTCCAATATTGATTGCTCCAACATGATGGGTCCAATCTGGATGTTGAAATTTGGGATTCAGGAGTCCACAAGAACAACACAACGAACTTTCGACTTTTCCAATGTCAATCATTCCAACTTGATATCTTTGATTCTGATGTTGGAAGTCAGGATTCAGGATGGTATAAACAAAAAATAACATCAAGACCTTGATTATTCCAATCTTGACATTAGGATTTAGAAATCAGAAGTTGGTCTTTTTACTGTCAACCTGTTCTATCGATAACTTCTTTGTATGGAGTCCATTTTTGATGAAATAAACTTTGTCAAAAATATATTAGTGAGATCTAGGAGACTGTATCTTTCCCTTTCCATCTCCATCTCTACCACCACATCCTCCCCCTCCCCACTGCCTCCCATCCTCCTCCTCCTCCTCCCCTTTTATACCTCCCCTCCTCCTTCTCCTCCACTGCCTCCACAACCTCATCCTCCCTCTTCCTCCCCCTCCTTTGACTCCTCATATTTTCCCTCCTCTCCTCTCCTAACTCCTCCTCTTGCTCCCCCAACACCGTCACCTCCTCCCCCTCCCTCTCCACCTCCTTCGTTGCCTCACCCTCCCCTTACCCTTCGTCTTGCACCATCATCCCTTACTCCTCCTCCCCATCCCCACTGCCTCCACTTCTCCTTCTCTGCTGCCTCCATGTCCCCCTCCTCCCCACTACCTCACCTCCTCCTCATCCACCACCTCTCCCTCCTCCCTCTCCCCATCCTCCACCATCTCCAACTCCTCTGTCACCTCCCCCTCCCCCTGCCCCCTTAACCTCCTGCTCCTTATCTCGCTCTGCCTTCCTTTACTTGTCCTTCACGGTCGCTGCTTGTTATTCAAATGAACAGTTAAGCGATATGCTAAGCAAGGGATCTTTAAAGGAGAATCTTAAATAATACTCCTCCCATGATATGTAGAAATTTTAGCATGAATTCAATATAGACTACTTTCCCATGATAAGAATTGACGTTCCATTAAATGAAATTCTGGAGATGAGTTTTCTTTGACCTTCATGATTCTAGCTGTAACAACATCATCGTGTTTCCAGGATCTGTTTGATCATCGTAGTATTTTTGTTGAATTATGGACGGAATGGTTGGACCCCAACATGGTAGGTTGCCATCTGTATCTCTTAAAGCTGGTGGCAGTCCAAAGTTTGGCATAAATAGTTTCATAAATATTTATACTACCATGGTTCATGTTGTATCTTAAATATAATTTGATAAAGATGGGGTTTGAATTTCTCAATTCTCTGCAAAGAAACCAGCATTGTATATACCATTGACAATAAGGGTCCAGTGGTATTGACTAGAACATATCTCTATTCATAAATATTTATATTGGGTTCGTCCGATTCATATAATTTTAATACATAACTCTATTTGGTAAACTAAGATCAATAGCTATGTCGTCTTACTCATTTTAATATATATTTATACACATGGTTTTAACAGTGTGAGGAGGTGAAAAATATTTGACATGCAGCAAAGTAATAAATGCTGCAGCTACAGTATTATGGGCCATTAGATCTCAAACAGGTTGAGATCCAACTACCCACAATACAGCTATCGTGCAACTGAAAAACATACAGTTTCCTGAATTTCTTAATAATTTTAAATAACTTCATTTTAAAATGATGCAAAATCTTTACTAATATTGATATTGGTTGTGCTTATAGGAATTCACTCGTTACTTATTTCGTGATTGTGCTTTAGTTCATATCAATTGAATGAAATACATCAATGGGATGCTTTTGTTCATATCAATGGAATGAAAATAAATAAAATAAGTTTAATACGATGGAATAATTAGTATGTTTTCAAAATAATTATGAAAGAATATTTATAGAAAATTCTTCACCATTATTTTTAAATAAATCTATACTTTTTTTTCTAGAATTTGGAATAATTATTTTTTACTGTGTATACCATTCACAGTCATTCTTTAGAATAAAATTGATAGAAGAAGAAGTAGAATAATCATAAATTTTCAAAATAAGATTCATCACGAAAAACCAACCAAGGCCATCTATGAACATGTTTATGAACTATCCAACCACAGATAATTGAAGAAACCTTATTCTTTGTCTTCAAAATTCACCCCATCCTAGACCATGAAACCACCAAGACAAACTAGGATTTATGTTTTCTTTCGTTCCCTCCATTAAAATTTTCTCACATAGAATTCAAAAAAAATCTAAAAAAGTAAAAGCTCAATACCTTCAACACTTCACACATGCAATGTTTGTAGCACTATGCATATGGAGTTTTGTAATGTTGTTTTGTACCTTTCCAAGATACTATATTTTTACCAAACTACATTGTTGGGTTGGGTTAGAAACTCATCTTTCCTGCATCATACAACAGTCCAAAGTGCTCTGCATAGGGAGTGTTGTCCATATTTCAGTGAGATTGATTTCTAAAATTGATGGTCTCCATGGTTATTTAATCTAATAATTTGTTAATAAATTATGTTTGAAAATAATGGAAATTATGGAAACAAAGTTCTTGTAGGTGCATGTCTTGTACCTAGTTCTTTTTCCTATAGGAGCAACCATTTGTACTCATGTCCTTGTCTTTATTTTCTCATTGAATTGATCTTTGGCGTTCTAACATGAGCATCTTTTGTTTTTTGTTTACTTTATTGTTTCTAATAGTTATGTTTTGACATTTGTATTTGGATACATGCATCGTAGAATAGTATCTTTTCTTAGATTTCAATATGGCCATAGTTTGGTCAGATTTGAGCATCCCATCGACTATTTGCAAATAATATAATCTAAATTAAACTCTCTTCACAGATTTCTTTATAATTATTAATTATTATAGATGACCTTGAGCACTAAATGTTGGTCTTCTTTTATTAACAATCCAATCCTATGATATCTTAGTGTCTACCATATGTATTAAATAACAATGCACAGTTTGTTCTCATTTGTCAATGAAGACTTCCATGGTCATGTGATTTTTATATTTATATTTAAATAAACACGCTATTCTTTCATATTGATCGAATCAGATAAATACTAAGCAATTCTTATCCATCCTTTTTAATAAATGGTTTCTACTTCCATTAAAAAGAAACATAGTTTCTCCTTTTCTTAAAAAGAAACAGACCACTTTAACATGGATGAACAAAGATGCCAAACGAAAGGAAGATAAACCAGCAGTAAAAATCCATTTAGAAATGTATTTAAAAACACCTTGTGGAATCAAGCTAAGAAACTTATCCACGGCTATTATATTATTTTTAAAATCTCAGAAGAGCTTTGACGTGTTTGTGATGTTGAAAAGAAAGTTGTTGTGTATATTGGTGCTATTGAATAAAATTAAAGAAAAACTATCTTCTTGTATCTTGATTGTTGTTGTCAATAGATGCATTATTGAATATCTGTTTATTGGATGCTCTATTAAATAGATAATTCATTTCAATGCCGAAATTGTAGGCATTGTTTTTCTATCTTATCATTTGCAAAAAAGAAAATGAATGTTTAGTGGACCTATCCATTTCAAATTGGTCTTAGTTGTAGCAAATGGTAATTTATAACATTTGCATATGCATATGTAGCTTCAACCAAAGACATTGGTGATTGTTCCTCTTTGTTTATGATTTCTTGTGGTAAATATTGCTCTAAGAAAAACTTATACGCCCAATGAACCTAGGCACTAATTTTCCCTTCAACCATTTAAAAATTGTTGCCTAAATGTCCCTTTGTTTGTTGATCTAAAATAAACAAATGAAAAATTTACATTTCAGATCTTTATATTATTCAACCTTGTTCTTTCAGGTTTCATATTTACTTATTTTTAGCTGAATTTTTGTATAGATAAAATCTGAAAATTGCTAGAAGATATATTACATATCATAATAGATTTGATTAGTAGTTTGTTTTTTCCTTTAAATTTGATTCTAAGTTGATGTTATATTTGGTAAAAACATAGAAATTACAGTGGTTGTACCCAATATCAAATTCCAAAATTTAATTAAGTTTTATTTTCAAAACTAATCTTTTAAAGAACATTGTTATTCATAGTTGTATAAAACTTGAATTAACTTTTCAACGAGATCATATAACTAGATTTTCTAGTAGTCCATCCCATCCCTTTTACACACAAATTTCCTAAATTTCCAGTAAGATCTAGGTTTGAGAGAGATACATTGTCATTGTATCTCAATTGAAAACAAAACAATACACCAAGAGAAGAGGGAGCGCATACTTGAGTACAACGTGTAAAGAAGGGAGTTGGTTGCAGTAAGAAGATATAATTTGCTTTGAAGTTTCAAACACCTCTTACTCGTTTTCCACATGATGATTTAAACAAGAGAGAATTATTATCTATCCCTTAGATAGATATTCCACTCCATTTCTCTCTTTAGGATCTTGGTATATGTATTCTTCTTTATGTGCTACTGTGGCTACAATTATTGCTGCCAACGAGGAGATAACTACTTCAAGCCTTATGTATGCAATCTCTCTATTGGTTCTTTTCTTCACCATGCCCATATTGCATATTAATTAACAAAACTCGGTCTGTTTGGTTAAATAGACAATGTGCTTAATTTGATATATAATTTTATCCCATTCCCAAATGATCTTTTAGGATAAAATCCAAACCAAAATCACAAGCAAGATGCTTGAATATTGGATCAAATGCAGAGATCTTGTAGAAAATTCCATATTGGTTGGTCCATTTCATCGTTGAATTTGATTTAGACTTTTAAAAATCCATCTCCAACATTTTGGATAGCGAAATTTCCAATCTTGATTTCTCCAACATGATGGGTCCAATCTGAATGTCGAAATTTGGGATTCAGGAGTCCACAACAACAACACAAGGACTTTTCAAATTTTCCAATGTCAATCATTCCAACTTGATATATTTGATTGTGATGTTGGAAGTCAGGATTCAGGAGGGTATAAACAAAAAATAACATCAAGATCTTGATTATTCCAATCTCGACGTCAGGATTTAGAAATCGAAAGGTGGTCTTTTTACTGTCAACTTGTTCTATCGATAACTTCTTTGTATGGAGTCCATTTTTTATGAAATAAACTTTGTCAAAAATCTCTTAGTGAGATCTAGGAGATCGTATCTTTTCCCTTCTGTCTCCATCTATACTACCACATCTTCCCCCTCCCCACCGCCTCCCCTCCTCCTCCTCCTCCTCCCCTTTCATACCTCCCCTCTTCCTTCTCCTCCCCTGCCTCCACAACCTCATCCTCCCTCTTCCTCCCCCACCTTTAACTCCTCATATTTTCCCTCCTATCCTCCACTAACTCCTCCTCTTGCTCCCCCAACATTGTCACCTCCTCCTCCTCCCTCTCCACCTCCTTCGTTGCCTCTCCCTCCCCCTACCCTCCTCGTCTTGCACCTTCGCCGCTTACACCTCCTCCCCATCCCCACTGCCTCCAATACTCCTTCTCTCCTGCCTCCATGTCCCCTTCCTCCCCACTACCTCACCTCCTCCTCATCCACCACCTCCCCCTCCTACCTCTCCCCATCCTCCACCGTCTCCCACTCCTCTGTCACCTCCCCCTC
>LPNX010563966.1:807381-880970 GCA_001517045.1 Pseudotsuga menziesii
ATACATAATTTTATTATAAGTTAAAATATATTGAACTACAATATCAACAAATACATGTATAATTATGATACACGCCTATCATACCAATTTATGTGAGAATACCTATTTAGTTAAGTAAACCATATAACTTGTTCTAACATTACAAATATACATATTTTTATATTAAGTCATAATATAATAAACTATAAAAACATGTATAATTATAATATGCATCACACATATCATACAAATTTATGTGAAAATATCTATATAGTTAAATAAATCATAAATACTAATTTTAACTTTAATAAGTGTTGCATGGTAAAATGAAGTCTCTTCTCAACTCATGTCATAAATCACCACCATAAAATAATAACAAAATAGCCACCATAAAAAAATTGCAAAGGTAATCAAATAAAAAAATTAGAAACATAAATTAAAATTAATAATAATCTTCAAAATAAACAATACACCTAAACTAAAGTAAAGAACACATCTAAACTATAATTCTTATAAAATAAAAAATAAAGTGTGTTTATGTTCCTATCATAACTAAGGAGACAAAGGAGACATAGGGATTGGGTTTTAGCTAAACATATGCACATAAGAAAAGAGGACTTTGGGCTCCATGGAAAAAAAGTTTGGCAAGAAGAAATTATGAGAAGAAGAAGGAAGGCAATGTTAGTGTTTGGGTTTGAGCCACCAAAGTTGCTCGGTTTGTGAGGCCCCCTCCTCCTCAAATGGCAGTTTTCATGGGAAAGAACTATCCCAAAATTTATACAGTAAACAGGTAGAGAGAGGAGGGTAAGAAGCGGTTCCATTCTATCCGAATAAAACAAGAAAAGCACAGCGGACCCCCAAAAAAACCTGAAAGTAGACGTGATGAAATTAGAGGGTAAATAGGTGGAGAGAGAGGAGGGTAAGTGGTTCCATTCTATCCAAATAAAACAACATTGGCCCTCAAGGCAAGGTTGAAGAAATAAATCGAGAAAAGCACAGCAGAGAAAAAATATATATACCTGAAAGTAGACATGATGAAATTGTTGATCCCCGTGCCTGCATTTTCCCAGTACTTCTGATGAATGTAGTAGTCAGACGGGTATGGGTTCTATTGAATCTGTTGATGTTGAGGCATGCAACCCTTATCTACAGGATTAGGCTTGCTCATATCCAGTCTCTGGAATGGATGAATATCCAACCATCCAAGAAATCAAAGCCAACTGAATCTCTTCGCATGTAAAATTCCCGCGTCTTCTTAGAATTCGTATGTAAACTTCCTGCGTCACCTTAGAATTCGTCTGATCAAATACATGCCTCCACTCCAGTCTTGTCTCCTCTATTACACACAGACTCATGAAGATGCTCGACTACTCACTAGTCACACACTTAGGCCTAACCACTCACATAGACAGAGATAAAGAGAGAAATGGGAAGGAGTAAAGATGACATCCAATTGCCTCCATCTACTCACAAAGACAGAGATAGAGAGGATTGAGGAGGAGGCAAGTATGATATAAATATTTATATCCATTTTTGCTTTCTTTTTTTAAATTTTAGACTTCTAGCTGATAGCTTTTCCTTCAACTCGAACTGTTAGTCTGACTATTAGCTTTTCCTTGGATAGCTTTTCCCTCCTTTCCAACCGTTAGTTTTCCTTATAGCTTTTTCCTAGGATAGATTTTTTGATAGATTTTTTGTTGGATAGCTTTTGCTTCAATCGAACTGTTAAGCGATATGCTAAGTGACGGCTCTTTAAAGGAGAATCTTAAAGAATACTCCTCCACGATGATGGAGGCTTTCTGTATATTAAGATTTATGCAAATTAATTAGTTGTATGTGTGTATATGCCTTTATTACTGCTTACAGAACTGTTACTGCAATTGCTAAACTAAAGGAACAACTCATCAGAAGAAGGGAGGACATCCTCATCTTCGATTTGGGCAAATCGGAGGGACGTTCTCTTTAATGGAGAATCTAAACTACCCTCTTATAGAATGGCGTTTCATATTAAGGAATACTCATCCACGATGATGGAGGGTTTCATGGAGGATTTCTGTGTATTAGCTGTAACTGCTTACAGAACTGCTGCTGCAATTGCTTAACTGAAGGATCAATTATTAGAAGAAGGGGAGGACATCCTCATCTTCGATTTTGGAAAATCTGAGGGACATTCCATGTTTCTGTGCTTCATATTAAGAAGCACAAGATAGGTGAAGAGATACCCATCTAGGAGGTGAGGACTTGCAGTTGCACTACTACTCAAATTAACGATTATAGTGAGATATGGCCACCTGAAAATGCATTAACAGATGGACAAGTGGTAGTGTTTTGCAAACCAATATCATTGACCAACACATATTCTTAGTAACCATGGGAGCATCAAAATGATCCTTGGAAACTCTTTCGAATTGGCATCATTGTTGAATCAATGCATGAAGGTTACCGTTCTGGAGCAGTCTATCTATTTACTTTTGTTTCGGAGCATGGACAGGTTTCGGTGCCATGTGCATTTTATTGTAGATTTCTTAGTCTTGTATTTGAAGACATTAGTGTATGATATTACCATTTAGAGCAGTCTATCTATCTTCCTTTCTCTGGGAGCATGGACAGGTTTAGGTGCCATCAAAATCATTGTGCAATGTGCATACGATTGTAAATTAATTGTTCTCAGTCTTGTATTTGAATGGATGTTCTATGAAAATGAGAAAAAAACCAGGAATGTGTTGCTTTGTTTCAGGAACATGTCTTCTTTTTTTGGATGTGGAACCACAGGCGCTTATATGTGATTTTTTTCTCATAAGGTAAGTTTAAGTTTTGTGTGGCATTGATTTTGAGACCTGAGCCCCAGCTCAGAATCAGAAAAAAAGTTGTTATATTGTATTCGCTATGAGATTTTGACATTACAAAAAACATTTCTTTGTTTCACTTTTCTCAACATTACTTTTGCTTTTTCCTTGTATCTGCACTTCGTGATATTATGTCAAGTAAGCCTGTAAGTTGGATAACTTTAGTCAAGATATGATACATAATCCTTGTATTTTTCCTTCATCTAAATCTTGTTTTATAATTTCTTGTTATTGAGTACCCTTGATATCTTAGGTAATTTGATATTGAGTTGGTGAGACTAATGGCTAAACCAAGCTTAGGTATTTTGTTCTTAACAAACAGTGTCTTTTGTAAAAACTTGCAATATGTTATGCTTTTTTAAAAGGCATGTAACCAGGGAATGCAATTCAACTTTTATTTGATTTTCCCTTAAAAATTGGCAACTTTTGATCTTTTAAATCCAATTTACTAATGCATCTTCGGTTCTGTTTATTGTCATTTACAAGTGATGCAACTTTTCCCATTTGCTTGAGAGTAAGTCTATGGCTCTAGCTGCAGGCAATACCAAACCATGTTCAGTAGCTTTTGGAATAGATCAATTTGAATACACAAGACATAAGGCTCCTTCATGATGATGGAGGCATTCTGTAGGCTTTATGCAAATTAGTTGTATGGGTGTCTATATAACTGCTTATAGAACTGATGCTCCAAGAACAACCGAATCTGTTGAAGGAGACAGAGCTTCTGGAGGGACTTGTAGTTTGTAGTTTGTTCATCATAAATATGTGCAATGAGAAAACAAATATTCCCCATAAGACCACCAACTAGTGAACCTGTTTAAAAAAAATTCTTAGTCAATCTTTATTTAATTGTGTTTCTTATAAACACATTCAACATCAATCGATGTTCTTATTGGTGAACCTATTAAAAACAAATTGTTAGATGTTTATTTTATTTCTTTGATTACAAACATAGTCAACATCACTCGATGTTCTTATTGGTGCATAGAACTAATTTGGTAAATATGATTGATTTTGAATATTGTTGATGAAAAAATGTAAGTTTGTCATACTGAAACTAGAGAGTTACAAACCTGGTTGCATTGCCATTGATATCTTTCTCCTCTGCAAGCTTTCAAGTTTCAAATAATTTTTGTCTTTCATATTGTTTTGCAATTTAATGTTATCTCGCATCAATGAAATATCTGCATTTGAAAACATAATTCACATGGAATAATCTAAACTAGTTTCTTAAAAAAATTCTATTGTTATTATGGATTCTTTCTCATTCTAATTTCTTGGTGATTTTCTAAATCT
Organism: Pseudotsuga menziesii; assembly: GCA_001517045.1. Lineage (NCBI taxonomy): Eukaryota > Viridiplantae > Streptophyta > Pinopsida > Pinales > Pinaceae > Pseudotsuga > Pseudotsuga menziesii. The sequence goes on from LPNX010563966.1 coordinate 811,503, forward strand.
GTGGAAATTGGGGATTATGGTTGAACCAGGTTCTTGCTTGAAAGGTGAGTATCGACTGATTGCACTACCTCTGTACCTGTTACTCTTTACATGTTAGAACCAGTTGCAACTGAGATTTCTCAAGAAGTAACCGACTTCTTCCCACGAGAAAGAATGAAAATTTGTTGAATATAATGAGGGATATAACTATTGTCGAAAGTTTAGCATGAATTCAATATAGACTACTTTCCCATGATAAGAATTGACGTTCCATTAAATGCAATTCTGGAGATGAGTTTTCTTTGACCTTCACGATTCTAGATGTAACAACATCGGCGTGTTTCCAGGATCGGTTTGATCGTCGTAATATTTTTGTTTGAATTATGGATGGAATGGCTGGACTACAGCACCGCAGGTTGTCGTCTTCATCTCTTAAAGCTGGCAGCGGTCCAAAAGTTTGGCATAAACGGTTTCATAAATATTTATACTAGCATGGTTCATGTTGTATCTTAAATATAATCTGTTAAAGATGGGGTTTGAATTTCTCAATTCTATGCAAAGAAACCAGCAATGTATATACCATTGACAATAGGGTTCTAGTGGTATTTACTCGAACATATCTCTATTCATAAATGTTTATATTGGTTCATCTGATTCATATAATTTTAGTACATAACTGTATTCGATAAACTAAGACCAATAGCTATGTGGTCTTACTCATTTTAATATATATTTATACAGACGGTTTTAACAGTGTGAGGAGGTGAAAAATATTTTACAAGCAGCAGAGTAATAAATGCTGCAGCTGTAGTATTATGGGCCATTAGATCTCAAACAGGTTGACATCCAACTATCCACAATACAGCTGTGGTGCAACTGAAAAACATACAATTTCCTGAATTTCTTAATAATTTTAAATAACTTAATTTTAAAATGATGCAAAATATTTACTAATACTGAGATTGGTTGTGCTTATAGGCATTCACCCGTTACTTATTTCGTGGTTGTGCTTTAGTTCATATCAATTGAATGAAATACATCAATGGGATGCTTTTGTTCATATCAATGGAATAAAAATAAATAAAATAAGTTTATTACATTGGAATAATTAGTATGTTTTCAAAATAATTATGAAAGAATATTTATAGGAAATTCTTTACCATTATTTTTAAATAAATATATCAAAAAATTTCTAGACTTTGGAATAATTATTTTTTACTGTGTATACCATTCATAGTCATTCTTTAGACTAAAATTGAGAGAAAAAGAAGTAGAATAATCATAAATTTTCAAAATAATATTCATCACGAAAATCTAACCAAGGCCATCTATGAACACGTTTATGAACTATCCAACCACAGATAATTGAAGAAACCTTATTCTTCATCTTCAAAATTCACCCCATCCTAGACCATGAAACCACCAAGACAAAGTAGGATTTATGTTTTCTTTAGTTCCCTCCATTAGAATTTTCTCACATAGAATTGAAAAAAAATATTAAAAAGTACAAGCTCAATACCTTCCACACTTCACAAGATACTATAGCTCAATACCTCAAAATCTCAATGTTGTTTTGTACCTTTCCAAAATACTATATTTTTACCAAACTACATAATTAGGTTGGGTTAGAAACTCAGATTTCCTGCATCATACAACATTCCATAGTGCTCTCCATAGGGAGTGTTGTCCATATTTCACTGAGATTGATTTCTAAAATTGATGGTCTCCATCGTTCTTTAATCTTATAAGTTGTTAATAAGTTATGTTTGAAAATAATCGAAATTATGGAAACAAAGTTCTTGTAGGTGTATGTCTTGTACCTAGTTCTTTTTCCTATAGGAGCAACCATTTGTACTCATGTCCTTGTCTTTATTTTCTCATTGAATTGATGTTTGGGGTTCTAACATGAGCATGTTTTGTTTTTTGCTTACTTTATTGTTTCTAATAGTTATGTTTGGACATTTTTATTTGCATACATGCATCGTAGAATAGTATCTTTTCTTATTCTTTTCAAATGTATCATGCTTAGATTTCAATATGGCCATAGTTTGGTCATATTTGTGCATCCCATCAACTATTTGCAATTAATCTAATATAAATTAAACTCTCTTCACAGACTTCTTTATAATTATTAATTATTACAGATGACCTTGACCGCTAAATGTTGGTCTTCTTTTATTAACAATCCAATCCTATGATATCTCAGTGTCTACCATATGTATTAAATAACAATGCCCAGTTTGTTCTCATTTGTCAACAAAGATTTCCATGGTCATGTGATTTTTATATTTATATTTAAATAAACATGTTATTATTTCATATTGATCGAACGAGACAAATAGTAGGCAATTCTTATCCATCCTTTTTAATAAATGGTTTCTACTTCCATTAAAAAGAAACACAGTTTCTCCTTTCCTTAAAAAGAAACAAACCACTTTAACATGGATGAACAAATATGCAAAAAGAAAGGAAGATAAACCAGCAATAAAAAGCCATTTAGAAATGTATTTAAAAACACCTTGTGGAATCAAGCTAAGAAACTTATCCATGGCTATTATATTATTTTTACAATCTCAGAAGAGCTTGGACATGTTTGTGATGTTGAAAAGAAAGTTGTTGTGTATATTGGTGCTATTGAATAAATTAAAGAAAAACTATCTTCTGTATCTTGATTGTTGTTGTCGATTGATGCATTATTGAAGATCGGTTTATTGGATACTCTATTAAATAGATAATTCATTTCCATGCTGAAATTGTAAGTGGTGAATGCTATTTTCTGCTTCTTTTCAATATCATGAAATTGTAGGCATTGTTTTTCTATCTTATCATTTGCAAAAAAAAAGAAAAAAAGAATTGAATGTTTAGTGGATCTATCCATTTCAAATTGGTCTTAGTTGTACCAAATGGTAATTTACAACATTTGCATATGCATATGTAGCTTCAACCAAAGAATTTGGTGATTGTTCCTCTTTGTTTATGATTTGTTGTGGTAAATATTGCTCTAAGAAAAACTTATATGCCCAATGAACCTAGGCACTAATTTTCCCTTCAACCATTTAAAAATTGTTTCCTAAATATCCCTTTTTTTGTTGATCTAAAATAAACAAATGAAAAATTTACATTTCTACTCTTTATATTATTCAACCTTGTTCTTTGAGGTTTCATATTTACTTATTTTTAGTTGAATTTTTGTATAGATAAAATCTAAAAATTGCTAGAAGATATATTACATATCATAATAGATTTGATTAGTAGTTTGCTTTGTCCTTTAAATCTGATTCTAAGTTGATGTTATATTTGGTAAAAATATAGAAATTACAGTGGTTGCACCCAATATCAAATTCCAAAATTCAATTAAGTTTTATTTTCAAAACTAATATTTTAAAGAACATTGTTATTCATAGTTGTATAAAACTTGAATTAACTTTTCAACCAGATCATATAACCAGATTTTCTAGTAGTCCATCCCATCCCTCTTAACACACAAATTTCCTAAATTTCCACTAAGATCTAGGTTTGAGAGAGATATGTTGTCATTGTATTTCAATTGAAAACAAAACAATACACCAAGAGAAGAAGGAGCACATACTTGAGTACAACCTGTAAAGAAGGGAGTTGGTCACAGTAAGAAGATATAATCTGGTTTGAAGTTTCAATGTTAGGAACCCATGTCAATCCCTCTCTTTACTATGTTAGTATATTGTTGTTGGATGCATATGCTTTGTAACTCGTCCCATCGTAATTGTTGATCCATAGTTTGTGTTATTGTTGTGAGGCGCATATGCTTTGTAAGCCGCCTGTAGTATTTGTTGATCCATAGTTTACATTGGCCCATGGTTTTGACCCATAGTATTGGTGCCCATAGTTTATATTGGCCCATGGTTTTGACCCATGGTATTGGCGCCTATTTTTAATATATAAGTGTGTGTTGAGGCCAAGGAAGGCACGGTGAAGTTATTTTGTATTGAGCTTGCTCAAAGGAGGTTGCCCCCTCGAAGTGGCTTGCGATTAATATAAAAGTGATTCTGAGTTCTGCTGCTATATCATGTGTTTTGATTACTTGTTTGCTGCAGGTTCCTCGCATCTGGTATCAGAGCACTTTCCTTGGCACACGTGGGAAATTTTTTTTTGGGGGGGCAGCGACTTTTAGATCAATTTCTGAAACTTTATGCACAAAATTAGAAGAAACAGATTGCATATCTGAATTCCTCTTTCAAAAATATGTAGTTTCAAAAAAAAAATCATCTCATTTGGAGTTCTAAAAGTGGAGATATCGCGGATTTAAAATCCGCAATTTTTCAAAATTTCGGTGACGGCCGCGGAAATTGCGGCGCGAAAATCTTCTGACCAAGTGCCCAGATTTCTATTCCGATTCCAAGGGTAGAAGCAGAGTGGTTGTTCCAGTTCCGGAAACATGCTATAATAGCGATTCTGAGCAATATAGCTCCGGTTTTTTAACATTGGGTGGAATTTATGCCCAATTTTTTTTTCTGTTGCAGGTTCGGATCTGGGAATAATCCCTCTCCGCTTAACTGTGGGAAGTAATTGGGATTAAGCCCTAAAACTCATTGTGAGGAGTACCACAGGAACCCCAAAGTAGCTGGCCCATTGAGAGGACCTGCCAGCGAAAAGGGCAACGACCCCTACCTGATTGACTAGTTCCCACCCGTGAGGTAAACCAAGAGCTGTCGTTTGTGGCCAAGTAGTTATCAGTTTTACTTGAGCCGTGGAGTGAGGGGTACTGCCCCAATACGCAAGCCGTCAGACAGCATTGGTGGCCGAGTGAATCCCTTGAACCAATAGGAATCCGCACATACCTGGGGTCCATATCTATTTTCAGTTGCACAATTGCAGATTTCCTCTGTCCAGAACTGTTGCCGGTCAGTTCCACGCCATTGCAGATCCATCTGTTGTCGATTACTTTCGCGTCATTGCAGATCCCTTCCTGAAAAATATCCTGCTTATGGTTGTCACCCGCACATGAGAAAAAATCATGGAGGAAGCACTTGCAGCCATCCAAGCCAAACTCCAGGAACTGGATAAAAAATTTCTCAGTCTCCATCTTGAGCATTCAACTATGAACACCAGATGACAGTCTGAGTCTTCATAAACCAATGGGTTCTCTTCTTCCAGCAATTTTCGCGGTCTGAAGCTAGATTTTGCGCGCTTCAATGGTACTGATCCGACTGGATGGATCTATCGTGCAGAACAGTATTTCAGCCTTCATCATACTTTTGATGTCCACCAAGTTCCACTTGACTCCTTTCATTTGGAACAGGAAGCTCTTCAATGGTATCGTTGGTACATCAAGGCTCATGAGGAGCCAAAATGGCCTACTTTTTGCCAGCTCCTTTTGCACCGATTTGGTCCTAGTGCTTTTGATGACTTCAGAGGAGCTCTCACTAAACTTCGCCAAACTGGCACTGTGAAAGAGTATCAAACTAAATTTGAGAAACTAGCTAATCACACTGAAGGATTACCTGATGACTTCTACTGGAGTTGTTTTATCAGTGGTCTAAAGGATGCAATTCGCTTTGAGGTCAAAATGTTCAGTCCCAACACAATGATGGAAGCCCTCGGGTTAGCTAAGTTGGCAGAAGACAAGATGGCATCCCAATAGCGCTCCAAATCCTCTTTTGTTCCCTTCCGTAATATGGGTTCTCAACGACCTCCCATTCCACCAGCTCCTCGCTCACCTCCAATCAAGCATTTGTCTGAAACAGAGATGCAGGCACGCAGAGAAAAAGGGCTTTGTTATAATTGTGATGAGAAATTCAGTCAGGGACATCGATGTGTTCAACAAAAGATCTATCTCTTGGATGTGGATTCTCCACCTGCCTCTGAAAATGGTGAAGAAGTTGCAGATGTAATGGATGCTCTGGTTGACACTCAGGAGCCGCCTACTGACCCTCCATCTCAGGACGACCAGCCCGAGCTATCCCTCCATGCTTTAGCTGGAGTCACTGCCCCCCAAACAATGCGGGTACGTGGTTACTTCAAGAAGCTTTCTTTTACAATACTCATTGATTCTGGCAACACTCATAATTTCATTGACTCTCGGATCGCCAAACAAGCTGATTGTTTTATCCATCCTTGCTCCAACTTTGAAGTCATGGTTGCTAATGGGGGCACCTTACCTTGCAAAGGGAAGTGTTGTAATGTGCGTATATCTATGGGATATTATAACCTCTGCTCTGACATGTTTGCCTTGACCTTAGGTGGATGTGATGTGGTTTTGGGCGCTCAATGGCTGTGCACACTTGGTCCCATATTATGGGATTTTGCTGAACTTTCGATGCAGTTCTCCCCCGATGGACACAACCACACATTGAAGGGATTACAACCAGGATCTCTCAGCATCATCAGTTCACATCGCCTAGAAAAAATCCTTAAGAAGAGTTCCCATGGTGTCATTGCTTAGCTCCATTCCCTTCAAATGCAACCTTCAGTGGCCCCCACTACTCCTTTGGATCTCCAACAAATTCTGGATCGCTATACATGTGTTTTTGCTGAACCAGTGGGACTTCCACCTTCACGACCAGAGGACCATCATATTCAGCTCCTCCCTGGTAGCATTCCTCCCAACATCAGGCCCTATTTGCGGAAATTCATTCTGGTATTTTTTGATGATATCCTCATCTATAGTAAAACATGGGCTGAACATCTCCAGCATCTGGCTCTTGTAATGCAACTTTTCTCTAATCATCATCTCCATGCCAAAAAGTCTAAATGTGTTTTTGGCCAAAAGGAAGTTGAGTATCTCAGGCACCTTATCTCAGCACAAGGGGTTCGTGTGGATCTTTCCAAAATCACTGCCATGAACAATTGGCCACCTCCTAAGACACTCCAGAGCCTTCGTGGTTTTTTGGGGTTGACTGGCTACTACCGCAAGTTTGTCAAGGATTATGGGAAGCTTGCAACTCCATTAACTGCGCTGTTGAAAAATGATGCTTTTACATGGACACATGTTCCTGAGCGTGCATTTGACAAGCTGAAACAAGCTATGTGTACTACACCCGTTCTAGCTATGCCCGCTTTTTCCAAGCCCTTCACTATTGAGAGTGATGCTTGTGGCAATGGACTTGGTGATGTTCTCCTTCAAGATGAACACCCCATTGCGTTCACCCGCGAAGCCCTTTCTGGTAAGAATTTAGCTGCCTCTACATATGAGAAGGAAATGATGGCCATTTTGCATGCAGTACAAAAGTGGCGACCCTACCTCTCAGGGACTCATTTTTGCATCCAGACTGATCACCAGAGTCTGAAATATTTCCTAAAACAGTGTGTATCCTCCCCAGCACAACAGAAATGGGTTAGCAACCTCATGGGTTATGACTATGAGATCACTTATAAGAAGGGTAAGGACAATCTTGTGATGGATGCCCCTTCTTGCACATTTGATGACCAAGGTTCTCTTTCTGCTATTTCTATGCATGTTCCAAATTGGTTGCAATCGGTTCAGCAGGGTTATGTCAATGACTCTTCATTATCTCACATCATCCAACGCTTGGACAACAACCCTTCTGTTGTTCCACATTACTCTTGGGATCGTGCTTCACTGTGATACAAGGGTCATCTGGTGCTTCCCCATAACACAGCTCTTCAACAAGCTATCTTCTATGAACTCCATGCTTCTCTATCAGCGGAGCACTCTGGTTTTCTCAAAATGTATGAACGGGCACGATGCACCTTCTTTTGGGAGGGCATGAAAAGGACAATTCAACAGATGGTGGTTGAAGGTGATACCTGCCAGCACAATAAGGGTGAAACAACACCCCTTCCGGGATTGCTTGAGCCCTTGCCCATACCTCCTCGGATATGGACAGATATTTCTATGGATTTCATTGATGGGCTCCCTAAATCTGGAGGGAAGACTATGATTTTGGTTGTGGGTCATCGCCTCTCCCAATATAGTCATTTTTGTGCTCTCAGCCATCCCTATACAGCCTCTTCCATTGCTCAAATTTTCCTGGACCAGATCTTTCGTCTTCATGGAATGCCTTCTTCCATTATCTCAGATCGTGATGCGACTTTCACCAGTCATTTTTGGACAAAATTCTTTCACCACACTGACACCAAACTAAAGATGCGTTCAGGTTATTCCCCCCAAACGGATGGTCAGACTGAAATTATCAATAAATGCTTGGAACCTTATCTTCGTTGCTTCTCCTCTGAGCAACAACATCAGTGGGAAAAGTGGCTCCCTCTCGTTGAATGGTGGTACAATACCTCTTACCGCACTGCCTCTAAAATGACTCCATATGAAGCAGTTTTTGTTTCGGCACCACCAGTTCTTCTTCCTTACACCCCCAGCAGTTCTCCAGTTCAGGCAGTTGATGCGGTCCTTCGCATTTTGTGCGACAACCTTCACATGGCCAGAAATCGCATGAAGCAACAAGCTGATCAGCACTGTTCTGAGCGCACTTTTGAAGCCGATGATATGGTTTTTCTTCGTCTCCAGCCTTACAAGTAATCCTCACTAAAACTCAAAGGGCCTCATCATCTCACTCCAAAGTTCTATGGGCCATATAGGATTCTTCAGAAGATTGGGTTTGTTGCTTCTAAATTGGAACTTCCGCCTTCTTCCCAAATTCATCCAGTATTTTATGTCTCTTGTCTGAAGAAAGTTCTTGGCACCAACATCAAAGGCCAAACTATTTTGCCAGCACTGGATAATGAAGGATTCATCTTTTTGGAGCCGGAGCCTGTCCTCAATAAGCACACTCGTCAGCTTCTCTCTAGCTCTATCACAGAGTTCTTAATTCAATGGCACGGAATGCAGCCCGAGGATGCTACATGGGAACCACTCCTCCAGATACAACGACAATTTCCACATCTAAAGCTTTGAGGACAAAGCTTTTTCTAAGGGGGAGGGGATGTTAGGAACCCATGTCAATCCCTCTCTTTACTATGTTAGTATATTGTTGTTGGACGCATATGCTTTGTAAGTCATCCCATAGTAATTGTTGATCCATAGTTTGTGTTATTGTTGTGAGACGCATATGCTTTGTAAGCTGCCTGTAGTATTTGTTGATCCATAGTTTACATTGGCCCATGGTTTTGACCCATAGTATTGGTGCCCATAGTTTATATTGGCCCATGGTTTTGACCCATGGTATTGGCGCCTATTTTTAATATATAAGTGTGTGTTGAGGCCAAGGAAGACACGGTGAAGTTATTTTGTATTGAGCTTGCTCAAAGGAGGTTGCCCCCTCGAAGTGGCTTGCGATTAATATAAAAGTGATTCTGAGTTCTGCTACTATATCGTGTGTTTTGATTACTTGTTTGCTGCAGGTTCCTCACATTCAAACACCTCTTACTCCTTTTCCACATGATCCTTTAAACAACAGAGTATTCTTATCTATCCCTTGGATAGATATTGCACTCCATTTCTCTCTTTAGTATCTTGGTAAATGTATTCTTCTTTATGTGCTATCGGGGCTGCAATTATTGCTACCAATGAGGAGATATCTACTTCAGGTCTTATGTATGCAATCCCCCTATTGGTTCTTTTCTTCACCATGCCCATATTGCATGTTAAATACCAAAACTTGGTCTGTTTGGATACATAGATAATGTGTTTAATTTGATATATAATTTGATCCCATGCCCAAATGATCTTTTAGGATAAAATCCAAACCAAAATCACAAGCAAGATGCTTGAATATTTGATTAGATGTAGAGATCTTGTAGAAAAATCCATATTTGTTGGTCCATTTCATCATTAAATTTGATTTAGACTTTTAAAAATCCATCTCCAACATTTTGGATAGCGAAATTTCCAGTATTCATTTCTCCAACATGATTGGTCCAATCTGAATGTTGAAATTCGGCATTTAGGAGTCCACAACAACAACACAATGACCTTTCAACTTTTCCAATGTCGATCATTCCAACTTGATATCTTTGATCCTGATGTTGGAAGTCAAGATTCAAGAGGGTATAAACAAAAAAAACATCAAGACCTTGATTATTCTAATCTCGACGTCAAGATTTTGAAATTGAAAGTTGGTATTTTTACTGTCAACTCGTTCTATCGATAACTTCTTTGTATGGAGTCCATTTTTGATGAAATAAACTTTGACAAAAATCTTTTAGTGAGATCTAGGAGACTGTATCTTTCCCTTTCCATATCTATCTCTGCTGCCACATCCTTCCCCTCCCCACTACCTCCCCTCCTCCTCCTCCTCTTCCCCTTTCATACCTCCCCTCCTCCTTCTCCTCCCCTGTCTCCACAACCTCATCATCCCTCTTCTTTCCCCTCCTTTAACTCCTCATATTTTCCCTCCTCTCCTCCACTAACTCCTCCTCTTGCTCTCCCAACACCTTCGTCTCCTCCTCCTCCCACTCCACCTCCTTCATTGCCTCTCCCTCCCCCTACCCTCCTCGTCTTGCACCTTTGTCACTTTCTCCTCCTCCCCATCCCCACTGGCTCCACTGCTCCTTCTCTAATGCCTCCATGTCCCCCTCCTCCCCACTACCTCCTCTCCTCATCGTCCACCACCTCCCCCTCCTCCCTCTCCCCATCCTCCACCATCTCCCACTCCTCTGTCACCTCCCCCTCCCTCACCCCCCTTCACCTCCTACTTCTTTCCTCACTCTGCCTTTCTTTACTTTTCCTTCATGGTCACTACTTCCTCCTCCTCACTCTCCCTCGCCTCCCCCTCCCCATCCCCATCCCCACTACCTCTAGTAATCCTCCCCCACTACCTCCATATCTTCCCCCTCCTCTTCCACCACCACCCACCTCCTCCTTCATCACCTTCCCCTCCCCCTCTACCACCACCTCCTCCTTCTTCCCCCTCTCCCCCTCTCCCTCCCCCTCCATCACCTAATCCTCCACTTTTTACTCTCCTCCCCATCCTCCTCCTCCTCCATCACCTCCTCCCCCTCCCCCTCCTTCGACACCCACAATCTGTGCCTCCCCTCCTCCTTCTCCACCACCTCCTCCCCTACATCTCCTCCTCCTCCCTTTCCTCCTATGTCGCCCTCTCCCCCTCCCCTCATTCTTCGCCTTCATCACTACCTCCTCCTCATCCCCTTTATTGTCCCCCTCCCATCCTCCTCCTCCTCCATATCATACAAATTTATGTGAAAATATCTATATAGTTAAATAAATCATAAATACTAATTTTAACTTTAATAAGTGTTGCATGGTAAAATGAAGTCTCTTTGCAACTCATGTCATAAATCACCACCATAAAATAATAACAAAATAGCCACCATAAAAAAATTGCAAAGGTAATCAACTAAAAAAATTAAAAACTTAAATTAAAATTAATAATAATCTTCAAAATAAACAATACATCTAAACTAAAGTAAAGAATACATCTAAACTATAATTTTTATAAAATAAAAAATAAAGTGTGTTTATGTTCCTACCATAACTAAGGAGACAAAGGAGACATAGGGATTGGGTATTAGCTACACATATGCACATAAGAAAAGAGGGTTTGGGCACCCGTGGAACAAATGTTTGGCATGAAGAAATTATGAGAAGAAGAAGGAAGGCGATGTTAGTGTTTGGGTTTGAGCCACAAAAGTTGCTCAGTTTGTGAGGCCCCCTCCTCCTCAAATCACAGTTTTCATGGGAAAGAATTATCTAGAAATTTATAGGGTAAACAAGTAGAGAGAGGAGAACGTTTGGCACAAATAAATTATGAGAAGAAGATGGAAGGCGATGTTAGTGTTTGGGTTTGAGCCACCAAAGTTGCTTGGTTTGTGAGGCCCCCTCCTCCTCAAATGGCAGTTTTCATGGGAAATAATTATCCATAAATTTATAGGGTAAACAGGTAGAGAGAGGAGGGTAAGAAGTGGTTCCATTCTATCCAAATTAAATGAGAAAATCCTAGAAAAGCACACGGACAAAAAAAAAACCTCAAAGTAGACGTGATGAAATTAAAGGGTAAACAGGTGGAGAGAGAGGAGGGTAAGTGGTTCCATTCTATCTGAATAAGATAGGACTGGCCCTCAAGGCAAGGTTGAAGAAAGAAAACAAGAAAAGCATAGCGGAGAAAAAAACATATACTTGAAAGTAGACGTGATGAAATTGTTGATCCTCATGCCTGCATTTTCCCACTACTTTTGATGAATGTAGTAGTCAAACGGGTATGGGTTCTGTTGAATCTATTATTGTTGAGGCATGCAACCCTTATCTATAGGATTAGGCCTGCTCATATCTAGTCTCTAGAATGGATGAATATCCAACTATCCGTGAAATCAAAGCCAACTGAATCTCTTCACATGTAAACTTCCTGCGTCTTCTTAGAATTTTTATGTAAACTTCTTGTGTCGCCTTAGAATTCGTATGATCAAATACATGCCTCCACTCCAGTATTGCCTCCTCTATTACACACACACTCATGTAGATGCCCGACTACTCATTATTCACACACTTAGGCTTAACCACTCACACAGACAAAGATAAAGAGAGAAATGGGAAGGAGTAAAGATGGCATCCAGTTGCCTTCGTGTACTCACAAAGATGGAGATAGAGAGGATTGAGGAGGAGGAAAGTCTGATATAAATATTTATAACCATTTTTTCTTTCTTTTTTTTAAATTTTGGACTTCTGGGTGATAGCTTTTCCTTCCACTCAAACTGTTAATCTGACTATTAGCTTTTCCTTGGATAGCTTTTCCCTCCTTTCCAACCGTTAGTTTGCCTTATAGCTTTTTCATTGGATAGCTTTTTTGCTAGCTTTTTCCTTAGATAGCTTTTGCTTCAATCAAACCGCTAAGCGATATGCTAAGTGATGGCTCTTTAAAGGAGAATCTTAAAGAATACTCCTCCATAATGCTGGAGGCTTTCTTTATATTAGGCCTTATGCAAATTAATTAGTTGTATGTGTGTATATGCCTTTATAACTGCTTACAGAACTGCTGCTGAAATTGCTGAACTAAAGGAGCAACTCATTAGAAGAAGGGGAGGACATCCTCATCTTCGATTTGGGAAAATCAAACTGCCCTCTTACAGAATGGCATTTCATATTAAGGAATACTCATCCATGATGATGGAGTGTTTCATGGAGGCTTTGTGTGTATTAGTTGTAACTGCTTACAGAAATGCTAGTGCAATTGCTGAACTGAAGGATAAATTATTAGAAGAAGGGGAGGACATCCTCATCTTTGATTTGGGAAAATCTGAGGGACATTCCATTTTTCTATGCTTAATATTATGAAGCACAAGACTGGTGAAGAGATACCCATCTGGGAGGTGAGGACTTGCAGTTGCACTACTACTCAAATCAATGATTAGAGTGAGATACCGCCACCTGAACATTCATTAACAGATGGACAAGTGATAGTGTTTTGAAAACCAATATCATTGACCAACACATATTATTTCTAACCATGGGAGCATCGAAATGATGCTTGGAAACTCTTTAGAATTGGCATCATTGTTGAATCAGTGCATGATGGTTACCGTTCTGGAGCAATCTATCTATTTAATTTTCTTTGGGAGCATGGATAGGCTTTGATGCCATGTGCATTTTATTGTAAATTTCTTAGTCTTGTATTTGAATGGACATTAGTGTATGATATTACCATTTAGAGCAGTCTATCTATCTTCCTTTCTCTGGAAGCATGGATAGGTTTAGGTGCCATTGAAATCATTGTGCAATGTGCATACGATTGTAAATTAATGTGTTCTCAGTCTTGTATTTGAATGGATGTTCTATGAAAATGAGAAAAAAAATAGGAATGTGTTGCTTTGTTTCAGGAACATGTCTTATTTTTTTGGATGTGGAACCATAGGCACTTGTATGTGATTTTTTTCTCAGAAAGTAAGTATAAGTTTTGCTTGGCATTGCTTTTGAGACCTGAGCCCTAGCTCAGAATCAGAAAAAAAGTTGTTAATATGTATTTCTTTTCGTTATTTTTGTGGCTAATGTTGGTTTATTTTCTGGGCATTGTGTCAAGCACGCAAGATGTGGCCGTATTGCTTATGAAATCCTAAAATTCTTCAGGAAAGTCATACTCCAATTGCTTTGATAATAATTTACATATAGCATAGTCGAAATTATATTGGCTATGAGCTTTATACATTACAAAAAACATTGCTTTGTTTCACTCTTCTCCACATTACTTTTGCTTTTTCCTTGTATCTGCACTTCCTGATATTATGTCAAGTAAGCCTGTAAGTTGGATAACTTTATTCAAGATATGATACATAATCCTTGTATTTTTCCTTCAGCTAAATATTGTTTTATAATGTCTTGTTATTGAGTACCATTAATATCTTAGGTAATTTGATATTGAGTTGGTGAGACTAATGGCTAAACCAAGCTTAGGTATTTTGTTCTTAACAAACAGTGTCTTTTGTAAAAAATTACAAAATGTTATGATTTTTTAAAAGGCATGTAAATACGGAATGCAATTCAACTTTTATTTGATTTGCCCTTAAAAATTGGCAACTTTTGATCTTTTAAATCCAATTTACTAACGCATCTTCAGTTCTGTTTACTGTCATTTACAAGTTATGCAACTATAACATCCCTCTCATAGCCTAGATATTTTGTAAATTATGAATGTTGATAGTACTTGTCTCTAATGAGGGGCTCAAGGCCAAGGCCCCACCAGAAAGACCTTCTAATTTTATATGATCCAGTCCCCTAAGTGGTAGGATTAGGAGACTTAAGGACATTGTACAACTAGAACAAAAATGGTGGATTAAATCCACTGAAAAAAAATGGTAAAAGGTTAGTCGGGCCTCATGAAATGAGAAAAGATCAACAACTACCTCAACGACCATAGGGTAAAGTAGGTCATGACAGGTCTAGTCTACTTCAGCTAACAAAATGAGTGATTTCATGATCCTCTTTTATCAAAAGGAGATGAGATGTCTTACCCACTACTTGTTACGACATTTAACTAGATGGTAAAATGATGAAATTACGGGTAAAAGTTACCATGCTAAATCCAACAAAAGATATAACTATTAAACATATAATTATATGGGTTATACCATAAGAGACTAAAATTATAAATATGTATGGTGACATATATATATTTATAAATGACATAAGATTATCATATTTAATGATAAGTGGGTAGACTTGAATATTCAGGGATTTTATTTTATTCTTTAATGGATAAAATATTAAACTGCTATTTCCGTGGAGGAAATAGTGGGAATTATTCCCCTAATGAGAGGGGATGCCAAAAACGTCTAAATAGCTTGCATAATGTTGCATCATTTTTTATGCCACTCTTCTCCTGCATAGCTAAGAGGGGAAAACACTTTAATTGTGGCAATGGCTATCAAGCAAAGGAGGCGAATCTCTACCTTGATAAGGGGAGTGATTGTTGAGGATCTGGGGGAAGGAGAGACAAGCTCTGTGGTCTTTTAAAAAGGAGGGCTACTACATTTGGGCAGACACACCATCCCATCATATCTTTGGGAATTAGTATGGATAAATGGGGTTTGCAAAAGGAGTAGCTTCTACTGCTCCTGAAAGATCTAGATGTAGCTTCTGCGATAATGGTGACCTCCCCTCCCTCTACCTGCGCTAACAGAGATGGATAAGGGTTAGGGTTACATGGGATCAAATTCTCTCTTGCTGCATTGAAAGGTAACAAAATAAAAACCTACAGTCTTAGATGTAGATCTTGTTGTTTAAGTTTTGTGAATCTCTGTGTACCAGCGCTATCCAATGCACAAATGTAGTATACTGCCAATGCATACATGTTTTAAACTAACTCGGTCTTCTAATTGAGTGAATATTATGGCAACAAAATATATCAAAACAACCTAATATATCCTTCACAAAACTTGTCCTGCACTTTGGATCCTACCATAGCAGATATTTTGCTCTGAAATTCTATTCAGAGTAAAACAGGTTGGGATACCTGTGCATCTTATCGCTTTTGCCCGGAGAAATTACATCAAAAACACTAAATGTTTAATATTTAGGCTTTAAGAGTATTTTTGATATTGAGTACTTGTGCATCTAGTGGTTTTCCATGGAGTCGAAATAATATGCAATTGTAAAAACACAATAGATTCTTCCAAAATCGTGGCCTTGCAATTAGCCTCTTAGCTAGTTGTACTTCAACATAGTGGTAACCATATTTCATAATTCCTATTTGTATGTTAGGCCACTCAAAAAACAATCTTTTGTATCATGCACTATCCCAAATCACTAATTAGAGTGAATTGTGTCACAAGGTCTTTAGTTCAAACAGCTCTTAACTTCAACACATCTCTACCCAATTCATTGGAATTGGTAGAAGTCTTTATTTAATTCTGGGCTTCTGCAAAGTTTTAAACGCTTGAGTGGTTGTGCGATGTATGATTTCGAACAAACTTGGGCTTCTTACTGAATATAAATGATAGTGCCTTCATGCTAAGGGTGATGAATATATTGTATAAGTTCTCTTAACTTAAAAATGTTTCCTTCAGAAAATGCAGCAAAATAGCCACGAGATCTCCAAAAGTAAACGAATAAACATACTGGTTGTCTATGCAATCTCCTTGAGAATAGAATTAATCTGGAATTTGAAACAGTTTATAGTTGTACTCGGTTACTAAGATGAATGGGTTTGATTGTTTGCTTTCCATTTCATTTCCAATCCGGAAGATCTCGCCAAGCTGCGATTTAATTTTTATACTAAGTTTAGATATACCAGATCTGTGGTTGCCTGTTGAGTTCCTGCCAGATCTAGATAGATCATGGCTGCTGTAACTTTCATCTACAATTTCTAGATTTGAGCAAAAAATAGTGTCCTCCTTTACTGGCATAGACTAGGGACTGAGATGGTTGTATTATTGTTGGTTGTGTTTGAACTATTGATGTGGCATTGAAAAATAGGTTCATAGTTTTGCATTGGGCATTTTCCTTTTTATGAACCATGTTATGCATTTTCATGACTTAGTATAGAGTGGGCATTTCTACCCGTATAACATATATTTATATGTAAATATATAAATATAAACTTTGAACCAATTCAAGGGTATTTCAATATTGAGTGAGGGTTGGGAACCAACCAGGTTATCCTAAAACCCCGAAAGAGTCTTCGTATCCTTGCTTGGGATACCAGAAAGAATAGGTTCATACCTTAGTAAGGATGAGTTAGAAACACTCTCACTAAGAGATCCTATGAAGAGAATGGAAATAAAAATGGAAACAATGATGTTGCAGACTGTAACCGATTATTGGAATAAAATTCAGATGTTACGACAGTTTTTGTGGATGTAGCCCAAGGATTGGGTCAACCATGGTACATTGGTCTCTTTTTTGTGTGTTCTTGATGTATACTTTCTCATGTATCTTGACTTACTTATTTTATGTTTTATTTCATGTACTATGGTTGTATGTAGCTCATGAGTTTGATCATAATGATGGTAAAAATTGTTGAATGGTGAGTCCAAAGGAAGATGTTATTGACGTCAGTAAAATAGTCAATTGGAGAACTAAAGGACACAGTTATTGCTTAGGTATACTTTAGTTCTGAACTAATGAATTGAGCATATGTTATTAAATGTATGGGTAGCTATACGAATAGATGCTAAGGATAATGACACATTTTATGGTTATATTTTTCAGAGACTTACATAAGTCAACTTGTTACAAAAAAACCTTTTGTAAGGAGCATAAATTACCCCATATTATCACTAAAGTTACTTTCAGGTTTTCGGGTGATGTCACACTAAAGATTAACTAGTGAATAAATAATTGATCCCTTAAGAGAGATCCATATTGTTAGTTGATATTTAATGTAGATAAGATGTGGTTAACAAAACATTGGAGTATGTTATCATTGACAAGTTAATTTCTACACCTAAGTATTCCGCCATTGAGGGGATTACGTAATCGTGTGATGTACTAGAAGGCATAATAAACATGTTTGGTTTTATATTATCAATAGAAGTCCTAGTAAATTGGATGTAATATGCATGTTGGTTTCTGTACTGGAGGATGGATGTAAACTCTCGAAGGAATGTTTTACAATGCATGTAGTTTTGACATTATCGATTTTGATTGGACATGCTTCGTTGGAATGCCATATAAAATCTGCCACAAACAAGATTGAGTCATTTTGCAGTAACAACGAAATAAAAATTTTATAATTTCACACATAACAGCATTAAGTTTTATGGGGTATGCCACAGCAACCTTTCCCATTTGCTTGAGAGTAAGTCTATGGCTCTAGCTGTAGGAAATACTAGACCATGTTCAGTAGCTTTTGGAATAGATCAATTCGATTACACAAGAAATAGGGATCCTTCATGATGATGGAGGCTTTCTATAGGATTTATGCAAATTAGTTGTATGTGTGTCTATATAACTGCTTATAGAACTGCTGCTCTAATTGTTGAATTGAAGGAACAATTCATCAGAAGAAGGGAGGACATCCTCAACTTGGTTTTTTTTAATTATATGGATAAAGAACATAGATGCTTCATTTTTATAATTCAGTGGAATGTAAATGATGAGTTCTAGTTATAAATTCTTTGGTTTTTTCTCTTTTAGGATTCCAAGCATCGATTATTGTTAATGCATCTCGAGATACTCATTCTTGAACAGCTAAATCTGTTGAAGGAGACAGCTGAAAAAATAGATATTCCCCATATGACTGCCATCAAGCGAACCTATTTGAAACAATTTCTTGGTCGATTTTTATGTAACATATTCCATATACCTCAATGCAATTTCTGAGATAACAAGGGGTAAAAAAATTTTCTTGCTTGTTCTTTAATTAGCAACCATAGAAGCTAGCCTTCCTTGGATACCAGGCAAGTTTCATTATTAAAACATTCCATCACAAACATCCTATAGCCTTAGTGTAATGAGAAAAATAACAACAAAATATTTAAACATAATAATCACATGAATATGCCAGCAAGAAGAGAGACATCGGTTTACGTGGTTCACCCCAACTTTGGGGTTATGTCCACCAAACATTGTAAATATTTTTATTCTCTCTCCCCACCAAGGGGTACAGATTTGCAACTGCAGTTCATTTTCCTTGCTTTCAAAATTTCCAGGAGAAATTTTTATAGACAAGTACAAATTTTATAAACCTACGATGAGATCGTGGCTCAACGTAATGAGGTAGTGTTGACGGAACAAACAACACAAGGGATGTAACATACGTCATAACGAATCTGCAACTGGATCATTTATGCAGAGATTAAAATATCAGATCCATGATGATTTTAACATAGAGAACATAATCCTAGACCATACCATTTGAATACACAGAGAATCGAATCTCAAATCTACGGAAATCTTCATAACACAGAGAATAGAATCTCAGTCCATATGGTCTCAACACAAAGATAGTAGATCTCTGTTCTCATAGCGAATTCGACCATAGAGGAGGAAATAAAATTCAGTTATAAAATTACCACACAAACTAACAATTAAAATGAGAGCATCATATCTCAACATAATTTACTTCAGCCACAAACCAGCAAGCATCATATCTGCATAATTTACTTCAGCCACAAACCAACAATTAGAATGAGAGCATCATATCTCAGCATAATTTACTTCAGCCACAAACCAACAATTAGAATGAGAGCATCATATCTCATCATAATTTACTTCATCCACAAACCAGCAATTAGAATGAGAGCATCATATCTCAGCGTTATAATTTACTTCAGCCACAAACCAGCAAGCATCATATCTGCATAATTTACTTCAGCCACAAACCAACAATTATAAATACTTGAGGACTTGCCAATGATAATTTGATATTCTTCTAGTCGACAAAATTTGAATATTTTGCATGGTTTCCATATTAGTGAGATATATAATCCCAATTTTTCAAACAGGAATTTTCAGTATACTTTTCCAAATCATATCGAATTCTAATCCAATTCCAAATTCCTATAACTACTAACATAACCTACAACACCAAAATTGTCTTGGCTATGTGGGCAATAAAACGAGAGTCAGGCTATGGTCTAGTTGTAAGGGGGAACCACTGTGATGACCAAGGTTTGAATCATAGCAGGCATTCAACATCCCTTAAAGAGATGCTTTAAGGAAAAAAAAGGGGATCGCATTTACATGGTTGTTGTATTCCACAATACACAGTTTCATTTCCCTTCTCTTCTAAACAAAGGGCATTTCACAAACCAATATCAATAAATCATACTATGAAAAAAATACACATTTTAAAACTTTCTTTGTTGGTAAGCTCAAAAGAAGCAATGATAAGCTCGAAAAACGTAACTAAAATCTCCTTGAAAAGCTACTATTTTTCAGAACTAGGTTTTACATTTGTGGGTGAATGGCATTTGCAAGATGGGAGTGATAGGTTCAATTCTCTGGCCAACCATTTTGCACTTGCCCAACATATGAAACATACACCAAAGAAACCAAAAGCAACACAATATTATGCAACTGAGACTGAAACTATACAGGCAGCTTGATTTACGGAGGTTCCAAGGTTCCATTTGCTTGGGGTTTAGTGGGGGATAAGAGCCATTTAAAGAAAGGAGGGGTTCATTTAAACCCTGGTCTCAAAACGGCCTTAACTTCATTCACAAATGGGCTCACTGCAACTAAAATCCTATGCTTGGCAGGAATTGAACTTGCAACGTAATCCCTATACCCTAACACGCTTCTTTTGAACCCTAAACTTAAACATTGAAAGAAAGAAACTTGGAAGGAAAATTTCTTACAAAAAAAAAATTAAGCTAGAGAGGTGGTTTAGAGATGGTAGTTCAGAGACAATACTTACCCTTCAAATCTGTTCAACTAAAATATGAGTTTAGTAGAGATATGTAAATGCAACTAAAAAAATTGCCAATCACAGTCATATCATTATTAAATCAATATGGTGATGAAATCAGATAGTAGACACAAGTATAAATCCCTACAAGCTTATGGTAAAAACAAAAACGCAAGCACCATAATTCATACTCAACTCTTGTCCAAATCGCAGGAAGCTCAATACTCCCGCTCTCAAATTTAGGCATACCATGATCAAATCAAGTCTTAGGCACAAGTAAAATCCAAATATACTAACAGATTTCAGGCAAGCAAAATGTACTAACAATGAGGCCAACATGCATTCAAACCCTCCATGCGAGACACACCCAAATGCCTTATCCAAAAAAATTCCCCCCTCTCTAGATCAATGAAGGTACCTCTACATAGGAACATAGAATGCATAAATACTTGCAATACATGCCTTTATTTACGCAACAATATCAGCCTCCATCAATGCAGCCATTACAGCCTTCCTTCATCAATGCAAAAATCGAAGCTAGCATTTACACAATATTACCAACCTACCCTAAAAAGGCTCACTCCCCTCCCATTTATCAGGGAGAGTTTAATTAATAATCATTGCCTACTATAATATTCGATATCTTATTTTAAATAACAAATGAAAAATCCAAATCATCATAGTGGTTTTCCATTTAAATCTTTTCACATAAATAAAATATACCATTTGAGTTAGAAAAGTAGTAACTACCCTTATCAATTATCTTTAAACATAAATCTATAGTTACTGAACTTGGTACTGCTTTTTATCTCCAATATGTGAAAACATATTCATAACCAGTTTACTATATATTCACAAATGTTTTGATGTTCCTCTTTATTTGTGTATATATATATATATATATATATTTTTTTTTTTATTATTAATTAATAATAACACTATTTCCTTGTAAATGGAATCCTACCATAGGATTAATAGATCATGATATAATCAAAACATATATATATATATATAAATCAATTCTCTTCCACTACACTATGATGTAGTAGTATTATAAATATATGTATATGTAGATAATAGTTCTTTTCCCTTCCAAAGTCTTGATTATTGTAAGGAAGAAGTGACTGCCCCCTTTGGATGTTTTCTTGCTCATACACACTTAATAATTTCTTTGCATGCAATAGTATAAACCATTCCCACTCCTCGAGGTTACTCTTTGGATTCCTTGGGTAGGATTTATGTCATTTTTTAGTTACATCCTTTTGATGAATTCTTTACGCTTGAGTTCATAGTTTTGAAATACAAGGAATCAACTTATTTATGTTAATAAGTGAAGATCACAAACTTAAGCATGGATGGAGTTGATGAGTGCATATTTATTGCACCTGTCTTTACGTATTAAGGCGAGGATTGTAGCTGCCATCTTTGATAAAACTATGATGACACTAGCTATCTCTATTACATTCCCAAGGCTTCCTTCACCTTCTACTTCCCCCCTAGTGGATTTGTGCCCATTCTTTTTTGTTGTGTCCTGTTTTTCGCCTCCTAACCCTTTCGATTGTATCCATTATTTTTAGGAAGTGAGATAAGTACGTACAGTTGTGTATACTTGCACCTTGTGTTTTAGGGATGTTACATTGTTTCCCCCTAAAAAGGACACCATCCTCGATGTTGGTATCCTTTAAAAGTCTATCTTTATCATTCCTTTGCTTTCATAACCTACACTTTACACAACACATGCAAGGTCTTTCTAACATATCACCATAACCCTACATACTTGAATGTCCATAGAATGATGAATACATAAAAATTGTTTTTAGTGGACCCTTTTAGGGTGTCACCCCCTTATTACAATTCTTCATGTGACGATTCTATCAGCTTGGCTTTCCCTTCCTGCCTTAATTTTTTATGAATAAGATTACGTCAAGTGTTTTTTTCTCTTTTTTTTCCCTTTCTTTTTTTCTTTTTTTCGTCACCAACTTGCAGCATAGCTTAGATCTGCATGTCCATCAATATCAACATGGACAGCAATGTATAACTCAAAATCTAACCATATTAAATTGCATAATTCACAATGGTCCCAATACATACAACTGTTCTACTTACCAGTAGGTAACCATATTACCTTTTATGAGCGAATTCACTTGAAGTGCATGTATTTTTCTGAGTGTCTTTCTCATCTCTTTGGATGTCCTCCATCCAAGCAAGCACTCCAAGTGATAACAGTACCTGAGTACTGCTCCAAGCTACCCAACATGAGGACGATACCCTTTCCAGGCGTATCTCCTACCTGTGCTATTCAGGGTTCTTCACCAAGCTTAAGCACTTCCTTTCTCGTACACCATGATATCTAGAGGTTCTTTACGAAGCCCCCCCTCGCTCTCGTAACCATCCTCTTGCAGTGTGAATGTGTATGAAAAAAATTCTAACCAGATGTCTTACACCTGGGCATCCCCATAGGATGCATATTGGTGCCTAGATGGCCAAGGGGAAAACATGTACCACGTATACATTGCGCCTTTTTTTCAATTTTTCATAAACCCACTTTTTATGTTCCAACTGTCTCTCATTTCATTTAATGGTTTTCAGTGATGATACCCTGGTCCTCATCATGGATCTCAATATTATTTTCATTTATCAAGTTCCCGATACCTGCAATCTTTTTATAGGAAATAGATCACAATAATTATCATTCCAAAATTCGAAAATGATATTTTTCTTCAAAACTTGTGACCATAATGATTCACATATTCCATAGCTATGGACATGTGCATACTTGTTACAATAAGCAAAGTATGTGTGAAACGTAGTTACCCCTTGATAACGTCCATCTTGATGCACAAAAATATGTACTATGCATAACAAGTTAGTAAATATTTAATCAAGGTTTAAGAGCATACTCATTACCTTGTCCCAAGTTGGTTGTCTTATATTACCAATTGCTAAGTCATCAGTATCAGGTTTCTTTGATTCAACAACGGTAAACATTCCAGATGTTCTTAAATCTCTTTGCAACAATATTAATATTCAGTTCCTCCTTCACTTAGAATCCATTTAGTAAGTCTAACCACATTTACTCGTAAAAACATTTAGAAATTAATTAGCAACTTCATATGAAGCAAATCACATTAACTTCTATGATCATTCGCTATTATGCATAACCAAAATTAACCATTTCCATATTGTTATCCCTGGTGATAGCAATACTAGATTAACAATAACAAAACATAATTCTTCTTATAGTACATCCATTTAAGACCCAAAGTCCTATGCTGGTGATGTGCATATATATAGGAGAACATCACTAGTCTTGTCCAACTAATTCCTCATGTTTCTTCTTAGACCCAATATTCAGAATCATTAGTTCCTTCAAACTATGATCTAATATTCCTAATCAAAACAATTTGTTTTTAGTTACAATTAGTCATACACCTTAACATTAATTATGTTATTGCCAACATATTGTGCAGTATGTAATTCTACTCTGGTCTTGTAACCATTCAACTGCCCTGTACCACTGTACCTACCACTGTAACTATAGGATTCAATGCAACCATTTTCTCCTAGTCTTGCATGAAATTCAGAATGTAAACAGGTGTTTCGCATTAATATAATGTTAGTGTTTTTACACTTGTAACTTTAACACTACTAACATTTATTTGATACCATTCATATTTTCAAAACCTTAACAACATATGTCTCTAACATAGTTACTCTTTATGATTAAATCTTTTCTATACAAGATAACTTTTAACTAATCCTTACAAGAGTTCTTGGTAAAGCCATCACTCCTTTCTTAATTGATCAACTTATCAAGTTATGTTTAATACCTACCTTGTTATCTCCAAGAAATTTTTCTACTTTTCTATCTAAGAGAATTTGCATAAGGTATGTTTTATACATGTACATATATTTATATTTTTCCCTAACATAATGGAAATAGGTCAAGAAGACTTATGATCAATATTCATTTCTCATCAGATCTTTAGCAATCCTACATTTTATTAGTAATGACACAATCCCTTTGATTGCTAGTCCTTAACAACATTCATCGTGTTTTGCAATGTAACCTATTTCAATGGTCGACATGGAATTCTAAGAATCTTTCCCAAAATATATGATGTCATTCGTGGTTAGTTCCAACTATGAACATAGGTTATAAAGGTTTCCTCCCTTTTTTTTCCAATAATTCAAAGTTCGACATTACCATTCATATAGAGAAATTACCATAATATTTATTATATTTTTTTCTTTTATCGGCCAAGAGTTCGTCTATGAAAACTTCTTTAACGCACTAAAATTTCATTTGGACAACTTAAATAGATATGAAACAATTGTCTTAGCAATTTGTAAAACATATTTGCAAGAAATGGCATGATACTTACGTACTTATCTGGTTGGGCCGGACATTATGGTGGCGAAAGAAATGACCCATCTCTTCAAATTTTTGAGAAGTTGTTTCAATATCCCTTGCATAATTACAAAGTCATATCCTCGCGTTGGTGCATCTTTAAAAGTTTCATTGTTGTAGCTTTATGTGAACTAGATGGTTCCGGTTATCTCCAAGAAAATTTGGTCATTAGATCCTAAAAACAAAATCCGTAGAATCATTTTGAGCCCAAATAGGCCCGAGTGTTGCAACCTATGTGATCTAGTACCATCTGTAACATATTCCATATACCTCAATGCAATTTCTGAGATAACAATGGGTAAAAAAAATTTCATGCTTGTTCTTTAATTAGCAACCATAGTAGCTAGTCTTCCTTGGATACCAGGCAAGTTTCATTATTAAAACATTCCATCACAAACATCCTACAGCCTTAGTGTAACGAGAAAAATAACAACAAAATGTTTAAACATAATAATCACATGAATATGCCAGCAAGAAGAGAGACACCGGTTTACATGGTTAACCCCAACCTTGGGGTTACGTCCACCAAACATTGTAAATATTTTTATTATCTCTCCCCACCAAGGGGTACATATTTGCAGCTGTAGTTCATTTTCCTTGCTTTCAAAATTTCCAGGAGAAAGTTTTATAAACAAGTACAAATCTTATAAACCTACGATGAGATCGTGGCTCAACGCAATGAGGTAGTGTTGACAGAACAAACAACACAAAGGATGTAACATACATCATAATGGATTTGCAACTGGATCATTTATGCAGAGATTAAAATATCAGATCCATGATGATTTTAACATAGAGAACATAATCCCAGACCATACCATTTGAATACACAGAGAATCAAATCTGAAATCTACAGAAATTTTCATAACGGAGAGAATAGAATCTCAGTCCCTATGGTCTCAACACACAGATAGTAGATCTCTGTTCTCATAGCGAATTCAACCATAGAGGAGGAAATAAATTTCAGTCATAAAATTTCCACACAAACCAACAATTAAAATGAGAGCATCATATCTCAGCATAATTTACTTCAGCCACAAACCAGCAAGCATCATATCTGCATAATTTACTTCAGCTACGAAAGAACAATTAGAATGAGAGCAGCATATCTCAGCATAATTTACTTCAGCCACAAATCAGCAATTAGAATGAGAGCATCATATCTCAGCATAATTTACTTCAGCCACAAACCAGGAAGCATCATATCTGCATAATTTACTTCAGCCACAAACCAACAATTAGAATGAGAGCATCATATCTCAACATTATAATTTACTTCAACCACAAACCAGCAAGCATCATATCTGCATAATTTACTTTAGCCACAAACCAACAATTATAAATACTTGAGGACTTGCCAATGATAATTTGATATTCCTCTAGTCGACAAAATTTGAATATTTTGCATTGTTTCCATATTAGTGAAATATATAATCCCAAATTTTCAAACTGGAATTTTCAGTATACTTTTCCAAATCATATCGAATTCTAATCCAATTCCGAATTCCTATAACTACTAATAGAACCTACTGTTACGGAGAGAAATTCCTATGGCTTGGGGTACCACAATAGACAGGTAGACTCCAAAAATCAATATTTCCCAATATGCAATAGAAATAAAAACATCTAACACTAAAGGATCGAACCTCGTACCTTATTCCGGACGGTTGAAGTAGATCCCCGTTGAGCTTTCCAATCTCCAGCTTGAATTGTTATAGCACGTCCTCAACAACAAGTAAACAATACAAGCATACTATATTTCATGGTGTTAGATCTATTCTAGCATATATAATCAATAATGTAAAAGCATTTGACATATTCCAATGGATACAATATTCATTCAAATACACATTACTGGACAGGAAAAGATATTTCTATTAATATGAATCAGAGATTACAAGTGACAACCTCTGACGGCACGTCTGTGAACCGGAGAAACTGAAACCCCCACTTGGGCCTCCACCACCTCAATCCTCCATCACTTCGATAGCAAGCTCACTAGCAAAAGGCAAGCTTGGGAAGAACACAACAGTGCTCCAAGGGACAAAGGGATGCAGACTCAAGCATAAGTTCTGGCAACAATGGACTATAGTTTCGATTCTCTCAATTCTCTCTTATGCTTTCAATGTCTCAAAGGTTCCTTATATAGCTTTTCAAAGGGATACTGAAAGGTTGAATCCGTGCGATCTCAAGGCATATGGAAGGCCAGGAATCATATGAGTCGGATCCAAATCAAGGAACACTCCAAAGGATTTTGGATTATGTACACATCCCGATGTACGCGACTATAGAGGGAACATCTGCATATGTACGCGGTTATCGGGGAAAAGGCCGTGTATATCACTTTTCTAATGATTTAGGGATGGTCAATGATACATCAAAAGACAAAAAGTGGTCCATAGGGGCTAATGAGTCTGCAGCAGGACAGGGGAAGGCCATACAATGTGTGATTCGCCTAGTGTGGTGAAATCCGCTATAACACCTACAGCACCAGAATTGTCTTGGCTATGTGGGCAATAAAACGACAGTAGGGCTATGGTCTAGTTGTAAGGGGGAACCACTGTGATGACCAAGGTTCGAATCCCAGCAGGCGTTCAACACCCCATAAAGAGTTGCTTTAAGGGAAAAAAAGGGGACCGCATTTACATGGTTGTTGTATTCCACAATACATAGTTTCGTTTCCCTTCTATAATATCCCTCTTGAAAAACCTCTGAATGTGTTGTAAGCTTGTGAATAATATTGTATTTGTCTTCTAGTGAGGAGTTCAAGGCCAAGGCCCCACTAGTAAAACCTTGTAATTAATACTATCTAAAGTTCCTTAGGAGACTTAAGAGTTGGACACAGCTCAACGACGGGCAACCAATTCCACTAGGGAAGATCTTAAGTAACATCCTAGGTCGAAGTAAGCCTAAGTGGACTAACTTACCTTCTAGGTCTTTATCTGCGCCTATTCCGACTAAGACACCATAACTTGATACTTAGCCCTAATATTGACTAAGCCTCAACAGAGGGAGCCGCACTCGTTCTTAGCATTGACATATAAATATTAAGGAGTTAAGTGCAAAGAGTTAAG
This sequence comes from Pseudotsuga menziesii, assembly GCA_001517045.1. Classification (NCBI taxonomy): domain Eukaryota; kingdom Viridiplantae; phylum Streptophyta; class Pinopsida; order Pinales; family Pinaceae; genus Pseudotsuga; species Pseudotsuga menziesii. The sequence continues at coordinate 839,657 of LPNX010563966.1, forward strand.
ACGAGAAGAAAACAACCTAAGGAGCTACATGTCTAAGGACTGTAGCTCATAACCTGATTAAAAAGATAACTGAGAAGAAAAGATAGCACCTTGGCATACCTTGTCAATGATTAAATGGTGACATACCATTTTACTAAACTAATATATATGTATAGACTTATATCATATATTGGATTAATGTATGAAGTAAGTTATAGGTGTATACATTATGAATATATATATATATACTTTCATATTAAAGTGGTTATAGGAAATGCCTAAGTGGGTAGGCATGAAAATTGGGTTAATTATATTTTCCTAAACCATTATATATATATATATATATATATATATATATATATATATATATACACATAATAGAGAAATACTTTCTAGATAAGAATACTATAAAGAAATGACCCTGTTGGGCTGGACCCATGCCCGGACATGATTACCTAACTGAGAAATTAAGGGGGACTTCCCAGCAGTTTTTTTAGGTCAGAATTACCGTCGTTAATTGTGGGGAACTCAGTGCATGGTAAAGGAAAAACGTCCCTCCTCTGGTTATTTACGGGTTTCAAAATTCTTTTAACCGGGGGGTGCGAGAGGAATACTGCGATCTGCATCTTTGGGGAGAAAAGAAATGGGCTCTGTGGTTTGTAGAGTATTACCTGCACTTGGGAAAATGCTCAATGTAAGAGTTTTTCTCTTCTTTAGCTCCCAACTTCTTAGCAAGGAAGGGAAGATGAAGGTTTTGGACCTGCCTAGAGAGTCGTATGGCTCCACGATTTCTCCTCTTCATGCGAGCTTCTCATTATCGGAAGCAAGGTATGAGTTGATTTCATTTTTCGCTTGGAATCACTAATGGAGTATCCAGTTCCATGTTTTTTTGCTTGACATTGTGTGGCCTTGGGATCGAAGAGTCAGATCCTTAATTTTCCTGTCATCCTTGCTTATCATTTGAATAAGTTATGCTTGGTAGTATTACCGTGATCTTTTTTTCTCTGATTAGCAATCGCTGTAAGTTGGGTGGGGGAGTCAAATCTTTACCTTTCATGCATTTCGTTTTGTACGGGGACACTTGGCTAACGGTATTGACAGCCAGGTCCATATCACAGGGTCTAACTTCTGTATATTGAGGATGGAATCTCTATTCGGTTGAGTTAACATTGATAATGTATGTTTTTCTAAGAATCACTACATGGCTCGATTTAAACACTAAGATCTGTCATAACTCCATTTTTTCGGGATTTTACCATGCTTTGAATTGCATGTTCCTCTGCGTGGGGATTTATGGTCGCTTGTCATGCAACCACTGACCTAGATCCTCAGGGTCATAGTTAGAAGATGTTTAATAAGATCTATCTTTTACAATACCCTCTACGGAATGATGTAGGAAACACCGTATGATATGAACTGGGTTTGTAGCTTGGACTTTTGTAGAGGGATGCATTATAGACTTAGATCGCATCTTCCTTATGATGATCCGATCCATGCATTTCGACTTGGGCTTTCAAGTTTCCCTCGCTCGTTATTTGGTAAGTATTGGGTTTTGTATAGGTAAATTTTTTATGCATTCATATGAAGCGATATCCTTGGCACTCGCTTTAAGCATCCAATTCTACACAGCACAGAGACTACTACCAGACTTCGATCGCATCTTCCTTAGGATGATTTTATCCAGGCATTGCGACTTAGGTTTTCCTCGCTAGTCGTCTGGTAATTTTGGGGTTTGTGTATGGTTTGAATTTTATAAACATTCATGCCAATCAATATCTTTGTCCTTCGCTTTAAAGATCTAGATATACACAATACAAAGATTGTTACAAGACTTAGATCGCATCTCCTTGCGATGGTGATCTGGACTACGCTTTGCGGGTTGGGCTTAATTCTTCCCTCACTGATCATTTGGGAACTTACATCCTTCGATGCCGTAAGCACGATTCCATGGGATCGCGACTTAGATGGAGATCACCTTTGCTTGTGATATGAATTATGCAAAACCTTGACTATTTTTGAGACTGGGTGAGCATCTCTTAAATTTATTGAATGTGCTTTAGTCAGTATGAGTAAGTACCCCTTGCAGCCGATGTATGCCTCTTTGCACTTATCGACTCTGTTGCATTCTGGGATACATACATACATACATATATATCGCCAACCCCGACTCTTATTTTTAGACTCGGTCCCATTTCTAGATCGTATTTTTTTGGATAAAGAAAATTACATACTTATATATGTAGATGAGCTATTAATTTGTTAGAGCATATATTTTATTGTATGCATGGGAATAGACCCATTAATTGTGGATGTGGGTAGGACTAGTTAAAGGTCGGAATTTCCAATGACTCTTGAATTGGTAATTAAACCTAACTGGTGCTAAAATACATTCACTAGAACAAATTGATAGGGAGTCCTTGAAGTCTAAACAGGAATATTTTTGTGGCAACAGAGCTGTTGCGGATTTGTATGGCAACAGAATTGTTGCGGATTGTAAAACAACTACTTTGAGAAAATATTACATGCTGCTACAGTTTGGTGGACGTAACCCCGAGTTTGGGGTGAACCACGTATATCCGTGTCCCTCTTATGTTCCACTTTATGATGTTTAGTTGTGTTTTGTGTTTTATGATGATGTGGATTTGCATATGTTCTCTATATACTATAATTAATGACCTTAAAGAAACATTGTTTTCCTTTGCATCATGATATGATTTTTTTCTCGGTAAATAATGTGATGGTACTGGGATTTAAGGTGCTCCATAATTACCTGCCATATTTGTTGCAGAAAATGGGGTACTTAAAATGTTCTCTTTGCTCAAGTGAAGTAAGGTTAAAATGTACATGTTAAATTAACAAACCCCCTTATCAGTTTCATAGTCACGAGTAAAATATTTGTTGCAGAAAATGGGGTACTTAAAATGTTCTCTTTGCTCAAGTGAAGTAAGGTTAAAATGTACATGTTAAATTAACAAACCCCCTTATCAGTTTCATAGTCACGAGTAAATTTATGTTTGGGTTGTACATTCCTTAGATAAGGAAATGCCTCGTTATGAGTAAATAACTTAACATGGTAGGTTTACAATGATCAAATGTAACCCCGTTGATTCATGATGATCAAGGAATGATTACATCTTGTTCTAGCCTTATATTATCATTTGCAAGATTTAAAGTATACATGTTCAAAGGCATAAAAGGTCATTGGAATAAAAAAAAATTGATCTGCTAATTCAAGGTACGTTACACCTTCTCTTCTAAACAAAGGGCATCTCACTAACCAATATCAATAAATCGTACTATGAAAAAAATACACATTTTAAAACTTTCTTTGTTGGTAAGCTCAGAAGAACTAATGATAAGCATGGAAAACGTAACTAAAATATCCGTGAAAAGCTACTATTTTTCGAAACTAGGTTTTACATTTGTGGGTGAATGGCATTTGCAAGTCGGGGGTGATAGGTTCAATTCTCTGGCCAACCATTTTGCACTTGCCCAACATATGAAACATACACCAAAGAAACCAAAAGCAACACAATATTATGCAATCGAGACTGAAACTATATAGGCAACTTGATTTATGGAGGTTCCAAGGTTCCATTCGCTTGGGGTTTAGTGGGGGATAAGAGCCATTTAAAGAAAGGATGGGTTCATTTAAACCCTGGTCTCGAAACTGCCTTAACTTCATTCACAAATAGGCTCACTACAACTAAAATCCTATGCTTGGCAAGAATTGAACCTGCAATGTAATCCCTATGCCCTAACACGCTTCTTTTGAACCCTAAACTTAAACATTGAAAGAAAGAAACTTGGAAGGAAAATTTCTTACAAAAAGACGATTAAGCTAGAGAGGTGGTTCAGAGACGGTAGTTCAGAGACAATACTTACCCTTCAGATTCGTTCAACTAAAATACATGTTTAGTAGAGATATGTAAATGCAACTAAAAAATTTGCCAATCGCAGTCTTATCATTATTAAATCAATATGGTGATGAAATCAGATAGTAGACACAAGTATAAATCCAATACAAGCTTAGGGTAAAAATAAAAATGCAAGCACCAGAATTCATACTCAACTCTTGTCCAAATCGCAGGAAGCTCAATACTCCCACTCTCAACTTTAGGCATACCATGATCAAATCAAGTCTTAGGCACAAGTAAAATCCAAATATACTAACAAATTTCAGGCAAGCAAAATGTACTAACAATGAGGCCAACATTCATTCAAACCCTCTATGTGAGACACACCCAAATGCCTTCTCCAAAAAAATTCACCCCTCTCTAGATCAATGAAGGTCCCTCTATATAGGAACATAGAACGCATAAAATACCTGCAATACATGCCTTTATTTATGGAACAATATCAACCTCCATCAATGCATCCATTAGAGCCTTCCTTCATCAACACAGAAATCCAAGCTAGCATTTACGCAATATTACCAGCCTACCCTCAAAAGGCTCACTCCCCTCCCATTTATCAAGGACAGGTTAATTAATAATCATTGCCTACTATAATATTCGATATCTTATTTTAAATAACAAATGAAAAATCCAAATCATCATAGTGGTTTTCCATTTAAATCTTTTCACGTAAATAAAATATACCATTTGAGTTAGAAAAGTAGTAACTACCCTTAGCAGTTATCTTTAAACATAAATCTATAGTTACTGAACTTGGTACTGCTTTTTATCTCCAATATGTGAAAACATATTCATAACCAGTTTACTATATATTCACAAGTGTTTTGATGTTCCTCTTTCTTTGTATATATAAATATAAATATATATCTATATGTATGTATGTAGATAATAGTTATTTTCCCTTCTTAAGTCTTGATTATTGTAAGGAAAAAGTGACTTCCCCCCTTAGAGGTTTTCTTTCTCATACACACTTAATAATTTCTTTGCATGCAATAGTATAAACCAGTCCCACTCCTCGAGGTTACTCTTTGGATTCCTTGGGTAGGCTTTATGCCATTGGTTAGTTATATCCTTTCGATGAATTCTTTACGCTTGAGTTCATAGTTTTGAAATACAAGGAATCAACTTATTTATGTTAATAATTGAAGATCACAAACTTAAGCATGGATGGAGTTGACGAGTGCCTATTTATTACACCTGTCTTTACGTCTTAAGGCGAGGATTGTAGCTGCCATCTTTGACAAAACTATGATCACTGTGACATCCCTGAAATACCTTGTTGTGGAATTAGATAAAATGGATAAAAAAAAAATCATTTTTTTTTATTAAAGCTTTAAACCATCCAAGTAATGTTCTTCTGAATTAGGTGTCTACAAAAATACGTTTAGTAACCTTTTCCACCAATAAACCTTTATACTACATTCATACTAACATCATCATGTAAAAAAATACACATGCACAACATAATAATACAAAGGACGAGACAACCATATTCACGTGGTTCGCCTCATCCACGAGGCTACGTCCACCAATTTGTTTTCTTTTATTGCTTATGGGAGAGAAATTACAATGTCATGGTACAACCACATCCATGGCCGGTTCACCTTGCTCAAGTCTCCTCGCAGGGAGACACTTGCAACTCGAAATTGCCTTCGTTTAGGAACTTTATGACAACTCATAAAAATCATTTACAGTTCCTTGGACACATGACGAAATTTTGCTTTAAACCAGCATTTGGCAATAATCAACACACCTTTACAATATATGCTCTACTGAAGTAAAAAAGTAAATAGCACATTCAAAAATAAAACACTAAACTTAAGATTTCCATTTCTAAACAGATGGTATAGCAATTCTATTGCAATATATGCCATTCCAATCATTAGTGCAAGAATTATATTATAAAGAGTAGTAAAACACACAAATAAGCTTTGACTTAACTCTACCCTTACCATTATGTTACTTGCATAAATAAAGTTAGTCTAAATACTAAACCATACCAGAGCTTGCAATATTTTAATACTGAACCATACCATAGCTTGCAGTTTTTTTGGTCAGTCCTCACCACGACCATTGTGGCAACTACATAAAACATACAATATAGAACTGACATCAAACACAACAAATGCATATACCAGACAATTATGACGTGACTGTCTAACATCTCTATAACTTATAGCACAAACATAAATAAACGCTGAACTTAAGATTGTCATTTCTCAACAGACAGCATATCAATGCTATTGCAATGTGTGCCTATGTAATAATCACACCGCAAAAATTACACGGTGAAGAGGAGAACACACATAAAATAAGCTCTGACAGAGCTCTACCATTACATTATTTACATTTTTAACCTTAGTCTAAATACCAAATCATACAAGATATCACAATTTTGTGGTCAATTGTCTATGCAACCATTGTGGCAATTAAACCAAACATGCAACAATCTCATCCCACATCAAACACAACAAAATCAAATGTTTTCCCTATCAGCATTCAAAGCATAAATCAACTTTATACACTAGAAAATTACCGGATCTGTATAATATTGAAATCGCAAATGAACAGATCCAGAATACCTCAAATCATGAGCATCAAATAGGAAGAGATCTATCAGCAAATTGGTATCAAAAACAGTGTTTAAACTATGAACCTCCAAACATTCATCAATGGAAAATGAACAGATCCAGAATACCTCAAATCGTGAGCATCAAATAGCAGGGGTTAACGATGATGATGATGAGGATGAGGATGAGGATGATGACGGTGATGATGATGATGATGATGATGATGACCATGATGAAGCTGATGAGGATGAGGGTGATGATGATGATGAGGATGAGGATGAGGATGAGGATGATGAGGATGAGGATGAGGATGAGGATGAGGATGAGGGTGATGGTGATGAGGATGATGATGACGATGATGACCATGATGATGTTGATGAGGATGAGGGTGATGATGAGGAGGAGGAGGGTGAGGATGATGAGTATGATGATGATGATGATGATGACCATGATGATGCTAATGAGGATGAGGGTGATGATGATGATGATGAGGACGAGGGTGAAGATGATGATGAGGATGAGGGTGATGATGATGATGATGATGATGAAGCTGATGAGGGTGATGGTGATGATGATGATGATGAACAATGGTGATGAGGAGGAGGAGGAGGAGGAGGATGACTATGATGATGAGGAGGAGGAGGATGAGGGTGATTATGATGATGATGAGGATGAGGGTGGTGATGATGATGAGGATGAGGGTGATGAAAAATGATGCCTTAGGACAAAAACAAATTAGTTAAGACAAAACGCATATGCGATATAGCTTTATCATATCGCATATGCGATATGAATAAGCTATAAGGCATATGGGAGAAAATGAACATTGAGGACAGTGTTTAAAATAAGGGGGTGTGGATGTAATGCCCCCAGACTATGTTTTATTTTGATTATTATTGTTATTAATTGCTAACTGTCTATGTATAAGGAATTATGGCTGTTGATGACTCAGCCAAAGAGTCCAGGGAGGAATGATGTAATAATTACCCTTGGAGTTAATGACAATGAATAATAAAAATTAATGATGCAACGAATATGGTGGAAGTAGCCAGGTTAAAAGAGGTCCCTGCTGTCTCCTGGGAGGTTTGGCTCGGGGGTGACTAGAAGGCAAAGGAGCTGATCCTAGTCTACGGTTGGGTGGAACGTGGCTACTTCCACTGTAGTCGGTGCAGCTGATCTACAGGTTTTGAGTATGAGTTTGATTATTATTTTTTTGTATACTGAAATGTGTATTATATTATCTCAGATTTACGTTTTTGTTAAGTGTGAAATATCCTAGTTATGTTGCAAGTAAAATTTATCTGGTAGAATGCTCTATGGCTAGGAAGCAAAATTATATATATATATATTTATATGCATGTTCCTGTAGCTGACAGATCAATTCTTATTCACTCGACTGGGTTATCAGGAGGGTTTGTTTGCTATAACTTTAATTTTTTAATACATAGGGTATGGTAGATTTTTAACTCTAGTTCTTGCGTATACAAGTGGTAGATTAGATTCAAATTGCAATGGTGATTTTACATTCCAAGATATTGTTTTGTTTTCTTTGTATATACCACATATATATCAGCATACGAAATGCATGTTAAAGGATCCCAACCCTTGACGTTACCAGATGAGATTCCAGAACAACCAAGCCATGTATCTAACTCTCGGTGGGATTTTATCCGTTGGAAGGGTTATGACTGAGACCAAAGGACATCGATATCATCATGCCCCCTTCCTCTCAGACGTTCAGTGCTCAGTTTTATGGGGAAATGGATTGGGAGTTAGTGGTAAACTAGGAGCCAAAAACCCTAAGCTGCATGGCCTAGACATTTGTTTTCTCACCGACCATGCCTGTAACGCAAAACTAGAACACTAATCCTCTATGCTGGAGGAAGTGTCGACCGGAGAATATTTGGCTATGGGGAGGAAATCCTATTGATGTTCTTTAAGGAATCGATCAAGCCCTTATGGCACGAATCCCCTCACCTCGCTCACTTCGATAGAGCTGGAAAAGCGTAATGACAAATGTTTTTATTTTAAAAAACCTTAACCACTGTCAAACGAGGGTTTCGACAGAACCCACTTGACTGGGTCTTCGATCAAGCCTCAAGGTGGGTCTAGAAACCACCCTGTCAAGCTAAGCGGAAGGACGAATGGAAGGCGTGGGCATCGTAAGGTTGAGGGAAGGAAAGGCTGGAGTACGAGCTCTTCTTTAGTACCTGTTACTTAGACTCTTAAGGGTTCCTTGATAAAACTATCAACAACGAGACTTTTAATGCAGACCAACATTACCTTTAAAAATTACAGTAAACCTTTAAATGACCGAAACACGATGATGGGTCATTGTTCCACACAAGATCCATAGTATAAAATCTATTGGAAACAGAAGAAAAATTTATAGACAGTCCATTCATACATAGCAACGTTAAAAAAAATCAGGAACTTAGCAAAGCCACAGTTTCTTAGCTTAAATCCTTTTAATCCAAAAAGAAGTACATTACAGCCCTTAAGAGGATTGACAGTCTGAACTTAATACATATATTTACACAGAGAAACTAAAAATACCATAAATCGCTTACGACTGTGAGTCTGCCACGCCATGGCTTCAATGCCTTACTCTCTTGAAAGACCCATCAACACTGATAGTTTCAAAACATCGGAACCCTCTAATCCCCTTATAGATGCAGTCTACAAAGATCCCCCTCCTTTTGTTTAGCAAGCCCACAGCCAACAAATTTTACCCCAAGGTCGATAAAATCACTTACCAGAAAAAATGCCTTGTTTACATGCATCCATCCAACCAATCCCACACTTAGTACCTGCAACCAAAGTCAAGGGTTACGTTCAACAGTGGGTAAAAATCATGACTAAAACAAATAAATGACCAAGCAGCAGAAAAACTTATTTACCTATGGTGAAATGGTTCAGGCATAGATCACTAGCACAATAGGGCCCGATTCAGTCCCGTGACAGGCAGGGCAGTGGTGGTTTGCCAGCGCTGATACCTCCTCCAAACCCTCAAATGAATCCTGGCACCAAACACCAAACCCTAAGTATGCCACTGAGCTATTGGAGCTTTCAAGAAGTCTCTTTTCTCTCCCAAAGGCTGCAAGTACAACAGCTTTAAAGAACATAATAATGTTGAGCGTACAGCTGCAGTTCCCAGCGGTCGACAACTCATCGCGATCCATGTGATCATGGGGACCATCATAGCTTATGCCTTCCACATAATCATAGGAGGTGATAGCTGTGAGGTCAACTTTGAACACGCTGGACACCCCATCGTGGACCTCATAACCCTTACGTGGAGCCCAGGTAAGTCATCCCAGTGGCTTATGGCAGCGAGATCACGAACCATGTGGAATTTTCTTTTGAACCTTGTGATACCCATCTTAAGCTATTTTTTCATTGCAAAACCTTGGATTAAGATGAGACATACAGTTTCTCTTTCGGAGGGAGGTCGACCGCTTAAAAACTTAGGATAGACCCTTAATTTCTTAAAGTCGAATGCGATATACTCCTCCTTGCGTGAGCTTAGTGTTTGGACTTTAATTTTGGACCTTGCTTTGTTTGCTTGTCGACCTCGTTAGTATATTGTGGTGACATGAAAGCTCTTGGCGTTGATCTTGGGCTTGGCCCATAAAATTTCAAAGAAATGTATTGTTCCAAGCCTTCTGGATAGGGAGTAGGGATATTTTTACCTAGGAATGCCTCTTTCGATTTCTTAGTCCACCTGTCAAAGAAAAGGGATGGTCAGCCGAAGCCTAGTAAGTAATTTTATCAGCCATGTGGTCCAATCTGTCATCAATGGAACCCGCAAGCAAAACTACCAAAGGAAAATTTTTACATAGTTGCTTTCCAAATTAAAACATGTAGTAGCTTCAAAAAAGGATAAATGACAAGACTGATTTTACCATTTCTTATGCCAAGATTGAACTATACCCTTGAAGTTTTAAGGAAAACATAAATTGGATATATACCTGGAATAAAGAAAAATAAATAAAAATTTTGAGGTAGTTTACAAGCCCCAACTCAGAATCAGAAAAAAAAAGTTGCTAATATGTATTTCTTTTGGTTATATTTGTGGCTAATGTTGGTTTATTTTCTGGGCATTGTGTCAAGCATGCAAGATGTGGCCGTATTGATTATGAAATCCTAAAATTCTTCAAGAAAGTCATACTCCAACTACTTTGATAATTATTTACATATAGCACAGTCGAAATTATATTGGCTATGATCTTTTGACATTACAAAAAACATTGCTTTTTTTCACTCTTCCCCACATTACTTTTGCTTTTTCTGTGTATCTGCACTTCCTGATATTATGTCAGTTAAGCGTGTAAGTTGGATTACTTTATTCAAGATATGATACATAATCCTTGTATTTTTCCTTCAGCTAAATCTTGATTTATAATGCCTTGTAATTGAGTACCCTAAATATCTTGGGTAATTTGATATTGAGTTGGTGAGACTAATGTCTAAACCAAGCTTAGGTATTTTGTTCTTAACAAAAAGTGTCTTTTGTAAAAACTTGCAATATGTTATGCTTTTTTAAAAGGCATGTAACCAAGGAATGGGATTCAACTTTTATTTGATTTGCCCTTAAAAATTGGCAACTTTTGATCTTTTAAATCCAATTTACTAATGCATCTTCGGTTCTATTTATTGTCATTTACAAGTGATGCAACCTTGCCCATTTTCTTGAGAGCAATTCTATGGCTCTAGCTGCAGGAAATACCAGACCATGTTCAGTATCTTTTGGAATAGTTCAATTCGATTAGACAAGACATAATTCTCCTTCACGATGATGGAGGCTTTCTATAAACTTTATGCAAATTAGTTGTATGTGTGTCTATATAACTTCTTATAGAACTGCTGCTCCAATTGCTGAACTGAAGGAACAATTCATTAGAAGAAGGGAGGACATCCTCATCTTGGTTTTTTTTAATTATAGGGATTTAGAACGTAGATGCTTCATTTTTATAATTCAGTGGAATGTAAATGATGAGGTCTAGTTATAACTTCTTTGGTTTTTTCTCTTTTAGGCTTCCAAGCATCGATTATTGTTAATGCATCTTGAGATACTTTGTAATGTCCCTCTTATATACCCCTAAGTAATCGATGATTGTGAATGTATATTGTACTTAATTCTTCTAGTGAGGAGCTCAAGGCTAAGGCCCCAACAGTAAAAATGATTAAAATAATACAGTGTAAGTTCCAAGTTGTAGGCTTAGGATGGGGACACAGCTTCATGATGGGAAATTGAACCTATGAGGGAAAGAGAGTATGGTTAGGGATTCCTATTTTTGCATAATTAGCCCAATTAAAAATGCTATAGTTAAATTCTAATATAATATACCTATGATATAAGAAGATACCATCATATGAGCCCTGACAAGAGGGTCAAGAAATTATCTTGAAAGTTAAATAGAGCCAAAGAGAGGGCGACCTAAAGAATTATTACTAAGGGACTAGGTGTTATAATCACCTTAAAAATATGAAGGGATGCCATCAAATGCATATCATCCTACCTCAATTAAATATTGGTAACATATACTATACCATGACTATGATATGGAAGTTATTCATGTATTTAAATGTATGTATCTTTATATATATTAAAGGATGATAATTGATTCCTATGATGGTTGGCATAATATATATATATATATATATATATCAAGGCTATATGTTGAAGACATAAAGCCTGAAATATACTATGTAAGTTAAATTAGGGAGTTACCATTATTTTTCCTTCTGAGACCAAGGAAATCTAGTTTTGGCGAGAATATCTAGATTACCCTCACCTCTCTAATTATGAGAGAAAATTTGGAATGTTATTATAATTATTTATACTTGTGGATTCCTACCCAAATTGGCAATTTGGGGAAAATAACCGACTCATGCAAAAGAATCTTTGAGGATTTAATGTCGATTCCTTCTCAATATTTTTCCTCCCAAGGAATGAGCCATTGGTTGTAGAAATAGAAACCCTATTAAGTGAAGGGGGGAAAATATCCCAAATTTAGTGGGAAATCCCAGCGATAAAGGAGCTGCCCCATGCTCTAAAGGAGGAGGCGAGTGTAATAGGAAAGGGGGAAAAAAAAGGTGCGCACCGAGCTGAAGGAAAGAGGATGAGCTCTACATCTCATTCCGGGGAATGGAGCATGCTATGCTAAAGGGTATGGATCGGGGCTCTTGGCTATGACAGATGGACCCCTCTCAGCCCTCATTGAAAGGTAATGAGTCAAATTTTTAGATGTAGATCTTGTTGTTTTCAGTTAAAAAGAAAAGATATGGATATCAAGGGACCTTTGTGTATCGACTCAGAAGTCCATAGCAAACCTCTGTGCATTAGTGGAAAAACCCAGGGGAAAACTCTATGTGTTTGTTTTCTTTTGAATAAGAATGGGTAGATCCAAGTATGGTTGTAACCTAGCTATGATCTATTGCAACCTGATGGATTGGTAAGCCAATTCTTCTTTATGGCTCCAAGCATGTGAGCTCTTTGGTTTTGTTTGTATCGCCTGGTTTTGAACTTCCCCACATGATTTCCTAGCCTCTGACTGGCTTTATTTTCATGGATTGATTGATTCAAAAACCCTTTTAGTGATGTTCAAGCCTGCATGGGTGGATTCTACTCGAGTTCTTTCTAACACCTCAAAGTAATGTCCAAGTCGTGTGTGCAATAGCTATATCACGGTTTTGTACGTTGATGTATAGTTTGTGGCAATAGCTATGTAATGAAATGAGTAGGGCTGATCTGCAGTAGCTATATCACAGTGGGTTTTGTTTTGTGTTCAAATCCATTTTTGATATGGTTGTTGATTTGTTTAAAATACATTTCTTTAAAAAAACCAGAATTCAATTGTGCCCTATCCGGCAAGTGTTAGGTCAGATATGGAATTTGTTTCATACATATATCCATTGGGGAACATGTGTTGCACTGATGTATATTTATTTTATATTACACTGTCATCTGAAAAATCCCATCTTCCCGGTTTCCCCGTGGCCATTTTGGTAGGCTGTAGGAGCATTTCGCTACACAGACCCTCCTTCATCTAGCAAAAGGTATGTCGTGACGGCGCCGTCGAGTGGTTATCCTTTAGAGGCATGGCAGCATGGGCTTGGTTCTTTAGACTCAGTTTGAATTTCTATTTGGGCGTGAATATAGTTGGAATGCCTCTATGTTATATTTTGGGTCTACCATGAAAAAAGACTATGATTCTTGCAGTCTTATACCCATGCATTGCGTCGACCTCCAGCTAATAATTGAAAGAACTATAATATATAGATACAGTTTATATGTATAGGGTGTATTCTTTTAGGTGAAAAGGTTATTGATAACCCACCGAGCCTCTGCTGTTGCATTATTAATGAAGTACTTGATAGTGGAGGCAGAGCCCTAGCCTCGAAAGGGTAAGGATTTAGTAACAATAAGAAGTAAAATGAACTCAATGTTTATTCATTCCACTTACTCAATGTGAACACAAAGTTTATGTTCCATGCTAAGAATGAAATTGGGAAATAACGTAAAATCTATTGAGTAAGGGATAATTATGTTATGGTCATGCATGGTATTTATTATTGTTATGGCTTTATGAAAATTATATCAATAGATTTAACAAAAATGCATTGTTTGAATGAATTACATTTCCTTTCAAATAGCAAGGCTGCTTTTCTTGAGCTTATCAAGGAGAATGTTGTTTCCATGTGATCAATGATGATTAAAAGGTGGGGCATGATTACCCAAGATATATTGTATGATATGCGGATCTAGAATTGAAAATGTAAAGGTTCTCTCTCAGTATAGGAGAAATTGTGAGAAGGATAATGCCTCATGTATGATGTGCGTTGTGTACCTCCTTATGAATTTTGACTTAATAAAGAAAGCAACGAATTTTTGGTGGACATAACCCCAAGTTGGGGTGAACCACGTATATCTTTGTCTATGTCTCCCTTATGCTTGCATCTCACGTAAATTTTCTTTACTTGTGATATTATGGGTTATTGGTGCTATGTGTTCACAAGATTTCATTAAGTAATATCTCATTGTTTTTAGGTTATTGTATAGAATGAATAATTGAGTATGGTGTAGAATTAATAACTGAGTATAAGCTTATTATGGATTTACATGAAGGTTGTTCTAAAATAAGTATACATTCCTCTGACGTAGGAAGTTAAGATTGTGTTTTGGGATACCCTTATTTTTAATGCCATATAGATTTTGAGTCCAAGGTGTTGGTCGCGAAGGTGGAAATACTGCAAGTCGTTGTTTTCCTTTATAGAATATAAGTAACATTAGATGAACATGTAAAAATTAATCCTCTTCACAGTCCCTAAGTTATAAACAAAGCTCATGTTCAGGTTTCAATGATTGTCTCGGCTTATCATTAAGTACTTTTTCAATTATAAATATTAAAAAGAAAGGCTACCCCATGCCTATGGAAATTTACCTTGTGGTAATACAAGGAGTTACCTCCTATATATATATATTTTTTCCTTCTCCTGATAATAATGATGATGATGATGCAAAAATTAAGTGGAGTGGTTTCACCTAAGTGTTCTAAATACAAAGAGGTTGGTGTATTTAATAGGAATGATATACCATCTAACAATACAAAGATAGCCTATTTGATTGTCAGACGGTCTAATTGTGTGATGCTGGTTTATTTCAATGATTCTGATGGTTGTATTATGCTAGTGCAAAGGACGAATTTATTGAATAAAATTCCTGCCTAAAGCATACCAATATTAATCTTAGGAAGATTTGGAATGATCGACATTAATACAATTAATTCATGAAGTTTCAGTGATCGATTCACAGTGTGTGTTAGTTTGTATGTTACCATTCGCAAATGTTACTGACATTTTAATCCAAGGTACAATAGTCTCTTCAAAGATTCTGTGTTGTTCTTGCTGATATGGGTCTGTTACAAAGATTATCTAGAGGATGCGAGATAGTCTAATGTGGGGTATAAGCTAGAATTACAAATTCATGGCCTTATCTAGTGTGTTTCAATATCATAAATAAAAATATTAATATTGAAATGGTTGTTTTGAAGGTATAGTTGCTTTTAACTCAAAATTTGTCTTTGGGGGATTTAGGGGGTGTTACATACTCATTCTTAAACAACTGAATCTGTTGAAGGAGACAGATGAAAAAATAGATATTCCCCATACGACTACCATCAAGTGAACCTATTTAAAGCAATTTCTTGGTTAATTTTTATTTAATTGCATTTCTTATTAACACATTCAACATCAATCGATGTTCTTATTGGTGAACCTTTTTAAAACAATTTCTTAGATGTATATTTAATTCCTTTTATTATTAACACATTCAACATCAATCGATGTTCTTATTGGTACATAGGACTGATTTTGATGTTGTTGATAAAAAAATGTATGTTTTCCATTCTGAAACTATAGAGTTACATACCTGGTTGCATTGCCATTGATATCTTTCTCCTCTGCAAGCTTTCAGGTTTCATTTAACTTTTATGTTTTTCAGATTATTCTTTTGCAATTTAATGTTACGAATCAATGAAATATATGCATTTGAAAACATAATTCACATGGAATAATATAAACTATTTTCTTAAAGCTTTTCTATTGTTATTATGGATTCTTTCTCATTCTAATTTCTTGGTGATTGTAGATGTAACAACTTGTCCGTGAGCATGAGATGGCTTATGCACGTTTTGGATGGAAGTCTTTGCTTGATCAAATGGCTACCCAGAGAGAAATTGACTCTCAAATAGGTTGTTAGAGAATTTGTTCTCTAAGTTTGTTTCTTGTTTGTTTAAATATAGGGATCTAAAACGTAGATACTTCATTTTTGTACTTCAATGGAATGTAAATGATAAGGTCTAGTTCTAACTTCTTTGGTTTTTTCTCTTTTAGGCTTCCAAGCATGGATTATTGTTAATGCATCTAGAGATCCTCATTATTGAACAACCAAATCTGTTGAAGGAGACAGAGCTTCCGAAGGAAATTGTAGTTTGTAGTTTCTTCAACATAAATATGTGCAATGAGAAAATAGATATTCCCCATAAGACCGCGAACTAGTGAACTTGTTTAAAACAATTTCTTAGTCAATGTTTATTTAATTGCATTTCTTATAAACACATTCAACATCAATCGATGTTCTTATTGGTGAACCTATTTTAAAAAAAATTCGTTAGATGTTTATTTAATTGCTTTGATTACAAACACAGTCAACATCAATCGATGTTCTTATTGGTGCATAGAACTAATTTGGTAAATATGACTGATTTTGAATATTGTTGATGAAAAAATGTAAGTTTGTCATACTGAAACTACAGAGTTACAAACTTGGCTGCATTGCCATTGATATCTTTCTCATCTTCAAGCTTTCAGGTTTCAAATAATTTTTGTCTTTCATATTGTTCTTTTGCTATTTAATGTTAGTTGGCATCAATGAAATATCTGCATTTAAAAACATAATTCACATGGAATAATCTAAACTAGTTTCTTAAATATTTTCTATTGTTATTATGGATTCTTTCTCATTCTAAGTTCTTGGTGATTTTCTAAATCTGTGGAAATTGGGGATTATGGTTGAACTTGGTTCTTGCTTGAAAGGTGAGTATCGGCTGATTACTCTGCCTCTGTACTTGTTACTCTTTACCTATTAGAATCAGTTGCAGCTGAGATTTCTAAAGAAGTAACTGACTTCTTCCCGCGGGAAAGCATGCAAATTTGTTGAATATAATGAGGGATATAACTATTGTCAAACGTTTAGCATGAATTCAATATAGGCTACTTTCCCATGACAAGAATTGACGTTCCATTAAATACAATTCTGGAGATGAGTTTTCTTTGACCTTCACGATTCTAGATGTAACAATGTCGTCATGTTTCCAGGATCGGTTTGATCGTCGTAGTATTTTTGTTTGAAGTATGGATGGAATGGTTGGACCCCAGCACCACATGTTGCCGTCTGCATCTCTTAAAGCTGGTGGCGGTCCAAAATTTTGGCATAAACGGTTTCATAAATATTTATACTGGCATGGTTCATGTTGTATCTTAAATATAATTTGATAAAGATGGGGTTTGAATTTCTCAATTCTGTACAAAGAAACCAGCATTCTATATAGCATTGACAATAGCGGTTCAATGGTATTGACTGGAACATATCTCTATTCATAAATATTTATACTGGGTTCGTCCAATTGATATAATTTTAATACATAACTCTATTAGGTAAACTAAGATCAATAGCTATGTGGTCTTACTCATTTTAATATATATTTATACACACGGTTTTAGCAGTGTGAGGAGGTGAAAAATATTTTACATGCAGCAGAGTAATAAATGTTCCAGATACCATTCAGTAGTATTTTTGTTTGAAGTATGGACAGAATGGTTGGACCCTGACACCGCACGTTGTTGTCTGCATCTCTTAAAGCTGGTGGCGGTCCAAAATTTTGGCATAAACGATTTCATAAATATTTATACTGGCATGGTTCATGTTGTATCTTAAATATAATCTGATAAAGATGAGGTTTGAATTTCTCAATTCTATGGAAAGAAACCAGCATTGTATATACCATTGACAATAGGGGTCCAGTGGTATTGACTGGAACATATCTCTATTCATAAATATTTATACTGGGTTCGTCCGATTCATATAATTTGAATACATAACTCTATTAGGTAAACTAAGATCAATAGCTATGTGGTATTACTCATTTTAATATATAATTATACACACAATTTTAACAGTGTGAGGAGGTGAAACATATTTTACAAGCAGCAGAGCAATAAATGTTCTAAGTGTCCCTAAACGGTATTTGGAAAAATATTTTACAAGCAGTAGAATAATAAATGGTCTCCTCTCTTTCTACCTCTAACCCCATACCTCTATTTTTCTTGTGTCATTAGTCCTTAACTCAAAACACATTGTTAGTGTTTTTTCCATAAATTTTTTGTTCCTCAAGAATTAAAAAAAAATGTATGATGCACTACTAGACACCAACATCTACATGCTATAAAAAAATTTGTTTCATGATCATTTCATTAAGACCTTCAAAATACGTACACACAATTGGTGTACTAATTTTGTGGTTTGATCACTTAGATAAATAAAAATAATTAAATTTATTTAGTAAAAATAGTGCCACACTTGTACTATTTATTCTCTATATATCTACTAGTTTTTGTAGGTTGAATCTATCATTTAGGCACTCACAGGATGCACCCACAAAGACATATATATTATCATTTGGCTGAAAAAAGTACCTATTAGAAAAGATCAAACTTTAAAATCATAGTTATGAACATTTTCAATAAATAAAATTTAAATATTTGGAAATGTGATTTAATTTCCTACATTTCATTTTTTATGAACGCAAGATTTGTTGGGTTAGTATCTCAAAATACCCATGTAAGTTGATGGATGGTTGTTTTTTTCAGTTTTCTATTGCATATAACATGTCAAAGAAGACCCTCATTAGCTTGCACTTTCCCATATGTAAGGAATCTTAGTGGAATCTTAGGACCACTTTTCTCATTGATACGAAGATTTAGCTGAGGAGGAGGTGCATTGGTCTTGCAATCTTTTGTAAAGTGTTTATTTTCATGATAAACCTATCGATTTCTTGTAATCTAGTTTCAGAATGTGATTCTAACTATCAACAGAGACAGAGATTAATAGATTGATGAGGCCTTTTTAAAATATACCTATAGATTCTTGCACAAGTGAACATTGGTGATTATGGCTATGGTTTAACTATGTATTTTCCAAGTGCACTTTCAATGAATTCCGGTGATTCATCATTCTAGCAATGAAGTTGAAGATGGAATAGCCATACCAAGGATAGCATTGCATTTGGTATACTAACTTTTGCGTCAAAGTTGAGGATCCAACTGTTAAAGTAAATTCCTCTTAGGACCATGAAGTATGACCCATTTAGAAAGATGAGATCTTTATTTTCCTTGAATTCAAATAGAAACATGTAGTACTCTCCATCATAGAGGAAATAGGAATGCTTACCTTTAATCATGACCATTCAATTTTTTGCATCCATTGATTCAATTATTTGGGGAAGGATACATAGTGGTGAACTAGATCTCTTTTAGCATGTTCAATACCTTTGAGCCTAGGCTTGAAGCTAAATTTTTCACATTTGGATTTGATTCAAAGCGCTTTACTTGTATGGTGTAGCATTGGGGGTATATTTTTTTATGGGTCGATGGCATTCACTGAAATGACAAGGACTTTGTTGAGAGGGGAGGAATTGGTAGTTCCTTCCTCTCTTGCATCCATGGCCGAGAGAATTAACAAAGAAGGGACATTGGTGACATGGGAACTGCAAAGCTAGGGTTTTTCTATTCATAACCTTGTTCAAATTTAAGATGTTTTCATAAAACAAAACATGTGAAAATTTGATTTAGATTGCATGGATTAAATTTAGTCAGCAAAAGACCTTTATTTTAAAAATGTATTAATTTGTAATTGATGTTTTCATCAATATTCATATGAAATTTATTTTAAAATATACATATAACAAAAATTCAAAATATAGAGATATAGTTATTGATTAAATAGTGCACCTTCATATATTGGATGATGTGAAAGCTTAAGACATATCCTTTAATGTTCGATGGATTGGTAGTGGCCCTAAACGAGCTCCTCTAAAAAGGCTTCTTTACTCTCTTTGTCCGGTCATGGTTTTGCTTCAGGAAACTATGTCATCTCAGGTTTTTACTGGTGATTATTTCTTATGTTTGAGACCGGGGTGGCGGGTCAGTGCCATTGATTCTTTGGTCCTTTTAGGGGGCACTTTGGTGGCTTGGAATCCCCTTCTGGATGACCTCAATGCTTTCAATTCTTATGCATGTATCCTTCTCACTGGAAAATTTAAAGGCCTCAATCTTCCTCTGCGTATTATTAATGTTTACGGGTCGTATCCAACAAGAAAATTTTCTGGGATACAATCAAGGCTTCTAGTCTTCTCTCATTACCCAATATTATTCTTGTGAGGGACTTAAACTTTACTTGGTATTTAGATGATTTCTGGGGGTTGGTTGTATCCTTGACCCATTGGTTGATCTTTTTGAGTCTATGTTTGGGGATGAACATTTACTAGATGTTGTTCCTATGGTTTTATCTCCCACTTGGTTGAATGGAAGATGTGGTAATGATGGGATTGCCAAAATTTTGGACTGTTTCTTTATGGATGATTCTCTTTGTAATCAATTGGGCAGGTATCGTTCTTAGATGTATTATTCAATTTTTTCCACTCATAAAGATATTGCATTGCAATTGGATTTCGATCAAGGTTATATTTCTTATCCCTTCAAGTTTAATCTGACTTGGCTCATTGAGGTTGACTTCAACAAACTAGTTGTGGAACAGTGAGGTCGTTTATCTGTTGAAGTACCTCGTCACCTCAACCGATGCAGATTTTGTTATATAATTTGAATAAGTTGCGCCCTGGTGATTTGTTGGGAGATGGAGATGAAAAAGAAAGTTGGAAGCTCCTTATGTGAGGTAGAAAATCCCATCCAGTCTCATGAGGAGGATTTAGATGATGGTTACTTTTCATAGGTTTGTTCTTCTTCACTAAAGGAGTTGTTTTCAAAGAAGTATAGGCTTCTTTTCCATAAGGAAGAAACTCTCAGGCAGAAATGTCAAGCTATATGACTGAAGGCTAGGGATGACAATACAAAGTTTTTTCATAACTTTGCTAATAAGATAAGGATCACAAATACGATTTGGGGAGCTAAAGATGACCGAGATTCTATGGTCTATGATATGAAATCCATCAAATCGGTGGAAATTAAGTTCTTTTCTAATTTGTATAGGAACCCTCAGTCTTCAAATATTTGTGATCAACTGGATATTCCATTAACCATCACCCTACCTTTTTTTACAGTACTAACTATGAAGTTATTGGGGGCCCTATCACTCTAGGCAAAGTTCTGAAGACTTTGAAAGGGTTCGTTAAGGACAAGAGTCTGGGGCTTGATGGTTGGACGGTGTAATTCTATATTCACTTCTTTGACTTGATGGGTATGTATCCATTCCAAGCCATCAAGGAATCCAAAATTTTGGGGGTTATTCCCGATAATTTGAATACTATCTTTCTTACCCTTATCCCGAAGTTGGACAGACCTATCTCTTTTGTTGATTATAGGTCGATTTCCTTATGTAATATCTTGTATAATATTATTACGAAGATCATTGCTGAAAGGTTAAAACCTTCCTTGGGAAGGTTCATGTCGAATGAGTAGTTCGGTTTTCTTCCGAACCGACAAATTCTAGATGTTGTTGGGATTGTCCAGGAAGTGTTGCATTTAGTGAAGTTGAAGAAGTTATATGCTTTTATTTTAAATCTAGATTTAGAGAAGTTGTATGATCAGATTAATTGGTCCTTCATTCTATTGATTCTACTACAGGTAGGTCTCTCTTTGGAGATCACTCAGTGGATTATGTCCTGTGTATCTTCTACCAGCTATGTTGTGATGATAAATGGATCCCCTTCCACTTATTTTAAAGGTATCATGGAATTCGTCAAGGCTTCCCACTCTCTCCTTACCTCGTTCTATTAGTCATTAGAGGACTCAATAGGTTCCTCTTTCAGGTAAAGGCTTCTCTTATGATCAAAGGTATCAAAGTGGCTAGTACCATTTGTCTGACTCGTACTCTTTTTGTGGTGATGTGTTGATTTTTTGCGATGGTTCTATTACTGAATGGGCTCTTATTAAGTCCCTGGTTGACCTATTTTGTTGGGATTCGGGTATGTCCTTAATCTCATGTAAGTATTGTATCACCTATTTTTGTTCTAATCAACGTCTTATTGATGATATCACACTCCTCTTTCCTTTCAAGTTGCAACATCTTGATTTGGGCATTACTTATCTCGACTTTTTCTTAAGCCCAATAATTATAAACGGGGGGATTGGGTCTGGCTTCTTAGGAAATTTCAAAGGGGTATGAATCAATGGAGTTTGAGGTGGCTATCTCTTAGGGGTATATTTATTCTGGTTACTTATGTTCTCCAGTGTATTCATGTCTGCTAGCCTACGTTTCATTGATCAAGTTGAGGTGGAAGCATTCTCCTTGATGGTGGTTTTCTGCGCTTTGGAAATTTATGGTGCCATGGAAGATCAAATGATTTATTTGGATCTGTCTCAATCATAGGATTCTAACTTGGGACTCTTGGCAATATCGTGGTTTCTCTGGTCCTGGAAGATGTGTACTTTGTTTCTTTGCTTTGGAGTCGATACAACATATGCTTGGTGACTACTCTTTCTTTAAGAAGGTCTGATTGTTTTTATGTTGTTGTATTAATCATCCTTGGCATTGGGATGCTATTGGTGTTGTTGAAAATATGAAACTTTTGTTAAAGAACTCCTCATTATCCTTTTCCTATCCTAGTCATCGTGTGGGAATTTTGGAGAGCTCGAAATTCATTTCTTTTCCAACAGGTTCTAGTGGTTGTCAGAAGCATTTGTCTAAAGGCTTGCTCCAGACTTGAGAACTCGACAGATTATTTGATCAAAGCTATGCCCAGGCACATTAGCTACCCTCTCTACAATGAGGACGAGTTGGTCGGATTTTTTTATAGGGCCAAGAAGGATGGTAACTGTGGGGATGGCATGGTATTGAGGCTTAATTTAAACCATTTGTTCTTGTTACGAATGGATGCAGGTCGGGGCACTAATACAAAAGATGAACTCTTGGCCTAAAGGGGATTATGACTTTTTTCCAGGAGAAAACACATTACAGAGTTGCTAGTGATGGTGGGCTCAAAGGTCATTGTAGATTGGGCTATGGAGGTTCACTCCATCCAATCCGTGGATTTATTTCACTTGCTAGGTCGTGTAAAGAGGTTGTTTTCTCATTTTATTAACCCCTCCTTCCTCGATATCTATCAAGAATATAACAAGCCAGGCGATGGTCTCTCCAAGCAGGCTATCGGCCTCAATGGAGGTATGATTGCTTGGGAAGAACACACTGCAGGGTATCTTGCAAATTCTATACAAATGAGTCTATTTTGACCTTCATTTTGTCACTCTATACAGTAGTTTTTTGGTGTCTATGTTATGTGACTGGAACTTAGCACATTTTTATGATTTATGTACTTATGGTAGATGAAGTTTTAAACTTTTTAGCATTACTTTTTTTATCAAATGATATGGTATTAGTGAACCTTATGTCTAAATATTCTGAAGTATATCAGCTATCCTATGTTTTCATGTAAATCACATTTGTTTTATAACACAACTTTCATAATATAAAGTTCTTTTTCCACTTGTAAGAAAAAATGATGTAAAATTAACATCAAATTGATTGCCATGAGATTAAAAAATTCCAACACACCAAACCAATTGAAATTTGAAATCCATTAATATAAAAAACAAAAATACATTAATTAATCGATCACTTCATGGTTGTGCACAATTCATTACATCATCAACCATTTAAATTTAAAAGACATTAATATAAACCAAAAATACATTAATTGATTGATCACTTCATGGTTGTGCGCAATTCATTACATCATCAACCATTCAAAAATTGTAAAAGTTACTTAAAAGTTTGCAAAATTTAAAGGATTTGTCTAACTAGGGGACAGTTTTGCCTTTCTAACTGATTTTCAGCCGAAATTCGATGAATTTAACTTACAAAATCTGGTAAATTTTGTTGTTTGTTGAGCGATTTTAAGTGTAAAAATGAAATCACTTAACATGAAAACCTCCAAACACCCACGTTTTGAAAATTCAGTGAAGATTCATAGCTGAAAACTAATAAAAACCAGCCGAAAATAAAGAGGAAATCATCCCTAATTAAACAACTCAAAATTTAAAACCATATAATAATAAATAATGAAAGAGAGATATTATATCAAATTCATTAGAAAGGGAAATCTAAAATATAAATTACAACTATGAACTAGTCATGATGAAAGTATTTTGATAGTGAATTAATTCAAAAATTTATCCATTTATTTAAACCTAAATTCATTACCTCGTGACCTTATGATCACGTTGATTCCCTTTCCATTGTCGGATCTAGTACTTACATTTCACGAGATAAACTTTGTGGTTCAACCTTACACTAAGATATAGGAGCGTATTTCAATTTGAAAGTTGTATCACATTTATTAATAACATAAAGTGTAATGGCCAACTGCAATATGGAGTGGCTGGAATGACTGACTAAAATTTAGAGCGGCTGAGTAAAATCGAGATGCTTAAAATGTGAGGGACCAATTCTTAGTACTTAATAAGAAGGATATTTACTTTTAAAGAGATTGTTTAAATATTAATTTTTTTTTAAAATTTTTTAAATCTATATTATATGTGATTTTAATAATTTCAACTAAATTTTGAACAAAAATAATAAAAATAACATAAAAATAACTTAAATAACCAACATCATAAAACATTTAAATTATTCTCTCTTCAAGACCTTTGATATCTAAACTTTATTGAACACACCTATATGTAACTAACTATTTTATAAAAATACCTAAGTCATGTTGGTTAAGGATACTCATAGCTACTAATTAATTATATTATTATGAAAGGAGGGAGCTTTGAAGATTAACTAATTAAAATTAGCGTTGGTTAAGGATATTCTTGGCTACTACTTAATTATACCTGTGTGAGGGAGTAGCTATTGTTTTAGTCAAACAAATATTTTGATTTTAATTAGTTAATATATATATATATATATATATATATATATATATATATATAATTTTTTGCATAAGTTTTATAAAATTCATATATTAAAATAATATTATAAAAATAAAAATTTTATTTTTATTTTTAAAATTTATCTTTTCATTTTATGATTGGTCTATTTTAATGATTTGACTAATTTCTTTAAGTGTGTAGGTGAAATTGTTAGATATAAAAAAATAGAAAATGTTATAGAAAATTAAAAATATATAACATTTCCAAGTGTGGTTTAAAATAGTTATAATGACTAATCTTGATAAATGTGACAATCACATAGCTAAATCACTATATATAACTTTTATTTAGATATAATACATTTTTTTAAATATATATAAAAACTTCAACATATTAAAATATTTTTTTTCATAAAAAAATAGAAATAAAATCTAACCAAGTGTCTTGTTTAATAAAATAGTCATAATGACTAATCTTGATATATGTGACAATCACATCACATATAGCTATATCACTATATAGAACTTTTATTTAGATATAAAACAATTTTTTAAAATATATATAAAAACTTCAACATATTATAATATTTTTTCTTTGAAAATTTATTTAATAAGACTTTAAAACTAAAATTTCCAAATATTTATTTTGGTATCCAATTAATATTTTTTTCACATTTTATAAACTAACATATTAATAAAAGTAAAGATTGACTTTTTTTTTAAAACTATTTATCATTTAATTCAACCAAACCACATGGTTACTCTTATGATCATTGCACAGGAATGTCATAATAATAAATATGACCTATTATGTTGTTTTAGGATTTTAGAAAAGCTTTTGATATAGTGTGTATAAATAATCTGTGGAATAGGCTAGAGAAGCTTAAGATTCCTTTTGAGTTGAAAGTTGTCGCGATAAGGTTATACGAAAAGTTCATTGCCAAGTTTAAGAACAATGAGGAGTGGAAAGCGGATATAAATTGTAATATTGGAATTAAAGAAGGTTTCCCCCTCTCCCCTACCCTTTTTGGCTTTTACATTGATAAGCTAGAATGGTGTTTAGAAGAAATAGATTGTGTCGATACAATCTTAGATAGGATAGTTATCATCCTCCTACTTTGTGTTGATGATATTGTTCTTATGGCAAGGCGTCATTCCGATATCGATAAGAAATTAAGAATTCTTAAAGATTTTTTCTCTAGAAAAGGTATGATTGTTAACAACAACAAGACAAAACTCATGATTATAAAATCTAAGAAAGAGACCTATGCAAATTTTATGTATGATAATAGAAATATAGAGGAAGTGACTTCTTACCAGTATCTCAGAATTGATATTCATCACAACCTCAATTGGAATTATAGCATTGAGAAAATGATTAATGGAGGGTGCAAAGCTTATTTTAGTCTTGAAAATAACTGTAAATCAACTAATCTAGGCATGTGGGATAACAAGAAGTTCCTCTTTGAAACTATCGTCATCCCTATTATCTTGTATGGTTATGAAGTATACAGGTGCAACATTTCTAAAGAATATTGGAGAACGATTGAGCAAATATAGAAGCCGTTTATACCTTATAACATGAAAATTAAAGACAGTATGTCTTATCCTATTCTCCTCATAGAAGTGGGTATTCCCTCATCAAGAGCATGGCTATGACTAGGTGCCTGATGTACAAGCATAGGATAAATAACATGGGAAATGAGAGACTTCATAAAATTGCTTTAAACTCAAGTCAAAACCAACTATGTCTCAAGCATTGTTGGTGTAAAGATACCATGGCTTGGTTAAACCATTGGGGCATTGATGAAAACGACATTTTGCAGAACATTGATAATGTCAAAAATATTATTACTTCTAAGTTTAAAGAGAAATTCTGGCATGAGGAAAATTTAGTGATTAAGAGAAAATTAAGATACAATATGGAGGTCATTAGTCCTAATTTGGAAGGTGAGAAGTATCTCTCAGTAGTAACTAGCTCACGGAAGAAAATTAATATAGCCAAGGTTAGAACAGACTCTCATGAACTCCATAGCGAAACGGGCCGTTAGTCTATTCCTAAAACTGCATGGGCGGAAAGGGTTTGATGTCTATGTGATTTTATGAGCATTGAGCATGAAAACCACTTTCCCTTAGAGTGCCTTGCTTACACCCACATAAGATCCAAGTTTCATAGTATTTTCTATAATACAAACCTTTATAGCTTCCTAACTTGTCAAAACTATAGTAAGCTTGGAAAGCTTCTTGGCACTCTTTTTGAGCACATGAACAAGATTTTAAAGTAAACAAAGTAATATCCTTCTTAATGTCCAATAGACCAAAGTTGGTCTACCATCATCATCATCATCAATAAATTTACAAAAAATTAATAATTTATTTAATCTTTTGATTGCTAATATAAAATTTAGATTATATTTTGGTAAAATTTTGTTAGTAACCAAATACAAATTTTATAAAATCTCTATAAATTATTACACAATTAATATCTTCAACATTAAGTATTTAACACAATTTTGATATTTCTAAATGATAATGACATTGTTTATGACTTCTTATTTGTTGTCTAATTATTTTCATGTCAAACTTTAACTTCAACTTTGAACTATTGATAGCTTTTAAATTAAAAGATTTCTAAATTATGAGATTAAATTTGGGTTATAAATAACTATTAAATTAAAACATTTCTAAATTATTAAATTAAATCCGTGTATGTAAAATTATGAACATTTCTAAATGATTAAAGTAAATTATTTCTTAAAATAGGTATTGTTTGTGCCAGAAATTGTTTCTAAGGCCAGAGAAACAAGCTAACACACACTCAAGATAAAATTCAATAAAACAGATAGGTTTAGGGTTTCTGTAATGTGTCTTTGGTTGTGAACTTTGAAAACAGTCAGGGAATACATTCATAAGTAAAGCAACTACTGAATCATAAGCAATAAAAGATGAAGATGCATGATATATGTAACAAGATCAAACAGAAACAGTATTGAGGTTCATACATAAATGACAAGCATTACCAGGATATAATCATAAACCAGTCAATGAATCTATCAATTTAAGCAACTAAACAAGATGAAAAATAAAGCCAATACTGAGAACTGAAGGGTAAAAATTCATATATATCTCATAGTTTCATCGACCAATGCATATAAGAGTTTTGTACCTTACTCATGAACAAGTATGAAAACCAACTGAGCTTGAAGACCTCCTGAAAGCTCTCAAAAATCGAACCATTCTTCAGTCCCTTTGTCCCTTTTTTATAATTACAAAGAAGTAGTTCTATCTCCCCTTCATTAGGTCGAAATTGAAACTACCCAGCAGTTACATTAACTAACTAACTCAACTAATTGACTAAAAATAGCAAATCGGATTCCTGGCAAATATGGCGAATTTCTGGAAAATAGGTGTCAAATAAGCTTCCATATCTCTCAATTGGTGACACCTGTGTAAAAAATGAGAGAGGTTTTTGTAAATGGGTCCGTTATGGACAAAAACCTCTCTTGGTTTCTAAAAATTCATCTCCAATCAATCAGAATCTGCCCCACAAAATTAACACTAAAACAAGAAAATATTAAATTTTTAAAATCCCTGAAAAATAGGCTGCAAAGATTAAACTGAATCTTTCAAACCTTGACATATGTTGCAAAAATGAGATATTTTTTTGTAGATGGGTATCTTATGAAAAAAAAACCTCTTTTGGTTTTCAAAAATTCCTCTCCATCAGCCCGTGGTCTGCATTTGACTTCAATCACTCAAAACAAGAAAAATAGAGCAGAATTCTGTGCCAAATACACTATTGAAAAGCATTTTTCTCTTTCTCCAAGTATCAGCTGATAAAGTGCTATGTAAGCTTTATCTTGCAATTCTGGTAACTTGCAAGACATCAAAGAAATCAAGTTCTGAACAATATTGAACTTGAGTATTTTCCTGATACATGGCTCACCTCCAGAAGAACCCAATTTCATAAGCACAAATATAGCTTCAGATTTTATTCTATCATTGTAAGATGATATATGCTGCAACTGTTTTGCTAAGTTCTCTACAAGGGCAATTTGCAAAATCATCTCTCTAATCTCATGTACATCTGCCTTTTCAACGATAGGGACAAACATTGCCTCCATCCCATTGATGTTGTTTTTGTCCAGAATATTGCTAACAAGTTCTTCCACTGTTTGTCTCTTGGGTAAAGATGGTATTGCCCTTTCTGAATTTGTGAATTTCTCTAAGATGAGCCGAGCATGCCATGGTAAATGCTCCATGATTCTTGACCTTAGAAATCCATGCACTAAATCAGAACGTCCAAGTTCAGAAAATGACTTCAATGCAATGACAGCGCGATGTTGAGCAGCCTCTAACCCATTTTCAAGTAATCCTATTGACTTTCTCTCAATACCTTCAATAGATCAAATATAGAAAAAGAAGCCCAACCATATATAATGGTAAACTAGCAGGCTTTATATTGTATGCACTAAACATTGGAAATGCTATGGTGCATTGCCTTTCTTCGCTAGTTGCTGATCTTCACATGGCTGTATGATGCCAAAATGTGGTGCTTAAACTCTCTTGGAACCATCTGCCATTCTCTTTGTGGAAAAATGCAAAGTTTCTCGTTGGAAGGAACAATCCACCTTGCTTTGAATTGCATTTACTAAACTCTCATCACAGTATGCAGCATGTACTGTTTGCAAAGAAGGACATTGCAGCAACATTTTCTCAGGATTAAGGTTACTGCAAGCCTTTATATTTAGATCCACAAACTCTGAGCAATCCAGATACAAGGCATGGATACCAAAGCAACCCCAAAGGCTGAGTTTTTTTTTTAGTCTCAAATGCTTGATGACCAGTTCATTAGATACCACATGTCCCTTAGAATGGAGATTTTGCCCCTATAAAGACTGCTCGGTCCCAAATTCCTCCTGTCCTTCGACATGGTTTATATCTTCATTTCCATTAGTGTAAATTTTATCACCTATGGTCATTCCACAATCTCAAAGTTGCAGGAATGGGCACTGCGTAGCCACCATACGGAGCCCAGCGACAGATATGTTAGGACAGAGAGCTATAAGAAACTTAGAGAGGGTTCCAGAAAATGCATTGCATATAATACCAAGTCCCCTGTCAAAAATGCTTGATTCAAGTCTAGCAGCTGCAAGTTGTTAAAGCTTGATGCCAGGGCAATCATAGATGCATCAGTAATTTCCAATCCAAATGTAAGAGACAGCATATGTAAATATCTAAAGTTTGCACTTGCCAGTGCAAGCACCACAGAGTGATTTAAACGGGAAGAAGAAACATGTAACTTCAACAATCTTGGGCAGCTTTGGCCCAAGTTCTCTAACATATTACTGAGGTCAGTTGTATCTTCTTCATCAAGCACGAAAGTAAGAGACAACTTTATGAATGATGGACAGTCTATAACCATGGTCTTCACTGAATAAC
Organism: Pseudotsuga menziesii; assembly: GCA_001517045.1. Taxonomy (NCBI): domain Eukaryota; kingdom Viridiplantae; phylum Streptophyta; class Pinopsida; order Pinales; family Pinaceae; genus Pseudotsuga; species Pseudotsuga menziesii. The sequence goes on from LPNX010563966.1 coordinate 870,233, forward strand.
AATCAGCCAGCCAAAGAGTTCCCAGATGTGCAGAGCATATATTAAGAGTTCTAATGTCTTTACAACTTTCTAGTTTGAAGGTTTGAATTGAGTTACTTGTAGAGATAAAATAGTTCAATCCATCCCCTGAATCTAATAACTGCAGTCTATGTCCACTTCTGGGTTCACTCCAATTGAAGTTCAAAAATTCAAAATTTTCATTTGCTTGATCGACTGCTTAGAAAACTGCATTTGGAGTTTGTTATGTCACAACTCTATGGCGCCAATACATCAGAAATTAAAGAGATTTCCAAACTCAACTCGGCTGCTAATGTTGTAATGATCATACATAGGATCACCATAGTCCACAGGCTTGATCTCTACAGCCTCATTTTTTGCCTCTAGTATTTTACGCTGCTCCAAACACCACTTCATTACTTGAATCATAATTTTTCTCATAATAAGTTCCAGGGGCTGAAGATTGGTGCCTCAACGATTGCATATAATTTCTATCTTCACCTTTATGACCAGGGCCACAGTTATTATGGTTCATGGACTTATCAGAGTTCATTGTGCCTCTAGTAACTTCTGACAGAACAGGCGTGAAGATTTTGAGTAAATTTTGAGGATACAGACGTGAAAATATGAGCATTAGAGTCTCCAGATGCAACTGAATTTTCTTAACCAGGTTCGGTTTAGGCTTGGGATCATCATCTGGAAAGTGAAGAGTATCCCTCAGTGATCACAGGGGTCATAAAAAATTCTGTGGTTCTTCAGATTAATCCCAACTGTCACACTGGCGAAAACCTAAATTCCTCTGCAACGGCAAATTCCAGATTTTTAGGCAATGTGTCTCCGCCTCAGTGTTCAACAACTTTGTAACCTTCAGTTTGAAAATCTTTTGCCGGAAATGACGCCCCATTCCACGATCTGTCACGATTTTGCCATAAATCGGCATACAGTTGCCAGACAGTTGCCGAAATCTCCCTCACACGAGACTGACGCCTGTTTACATGAAAAAAAACTTGGCAAAACACATATCAAACATGACCAATGATTTATTTAACATTTCCCCAGCGAAATCCCCAAAAAATCGGACTGAAAAATGACCATTCTGGCAAAAAACGATTTTCTCGTAGCGCGCCTTTGTTAATTTTGGGCTCCAGCGCTACAAGAATAATTTTAACACTGTTTTGGCGCTTTTTTTAAGCTTTTTGTCATTTGAATGAAGTTTAAGCAATTTCTGAATGATGAACTAAACTCATGATATGATTTGTGAATCCACCATTAAATATAATGACTTTTAAAACCCCTTTTAAAACCTAAATGAGGAAAACAATGATAAATCCTAAAGGCAAAAATTCAAAAATTCACTTGAAAACTAAAAATCTCCTAATAGAAGCAAAAATCAAAGTAAAGCAAATGGGTAACTTGAAGAAAATGCAAATCAAACACAAAATTTAAAGAAACAAGTTACTGATTTAACAGGTATAAACAACTTTGCTACTAATATCACTTGTTATATTATTGTAAAAAAAAAAGAGCTTTAAAAATTAACCACTTAAATCACCTTGATTAAAGATGTACCTTATCTACTACTTAATAATGGAGCTCTCTAAGGAGGGGAGGATTTGACTTTCAAGCTGATTTTATGCCGGAATCAGTAAATTTAATCCACAAATCTGTAATTTATGTTGTTTGTTGAGCGATTTTAAGCTTTAAGATCTAACACTGTTTTTTGGCGTTTTGAGCCAAAAACAAAGATCGAAAAACCCTATTTAAAACTATTTAAACAACTCCCTTAATAATTATATTATACTGACACGTGGGAGCTCTGGAGATTTGCTAACATGAGAGAGCTTTGTAGATTTGATTCCCCTAAGTTGACTTTGGCAGAAAATCTTCTCGAAATATTTTCAATTTCGAGGAATTGAAGAATATATAAATATGTATGGCATCATGCCAACATTAATGCATCGAATCCGCCCGTCATAGCGTCAACCTAATTTAGTTCGCTGACTTGTAATTTATTGGTTCAAAGTGCATGTGTAGGCTCTAAGCCAAACGACTTCACTCCACCCAAAATTAAATATCTAATAACTAACAAAGTCACACTTAGAAAAGGGCATGGGATCATAGGCAGGGACATAAAAATGTGCCTCACATAAGTGGAACGTGCGATCGATCTAAACAATAAATTGATATCAACCTTACTTTGCTACTTCAAGAATGTTAAATGGTATTGTTGATTTGAAGCCCAGGACAGTAGAATAGGAAATGTAATATTTGAATTTAGAATATGCTGAAGCAAAATATTTAGAAATAATATTAGTTATGTTTGTTTATATATATAAAAAATATATATATTTCGGAGTCTTTAGTATCTTTCAAAATTTCTGCGACAAGAAAGAGTTGTTTTCAATGTATATAAAATTTTGAAATGCAAATTTTTATCATTTTTTATTTATATAAAATTTTGATATACTGATTTTAATAGTTTTTAATTTATATAATTTTTTATATATATAGGTATGTATATTTCTATAAATTTTTAGATAAAAACTTAAAATCTATGGCCCTCTTCTATTAAGTTTCTTGACATGGACTACTCCAGCTTCTATTAAGTTTCTTGACATGGACTATTCAGCTTAAGGCATGGGACTAAATAATAAATAAGGAAAGTTTACCATCACTAGCCGAAAAGAGCAGTTCCTCATTCATGGTCCACAAGAGAAGGCCCTCTAATCCCCTTTCTATAAATTTTATATTAAAGATTATTTTAAAATAATCTATTTTGAATTTTCTTTTAGTGACTTAGAATATGACAGAAAAGGGTTGCATAAAACTTGTAAACCATTTTTTAAATGGTTTTTTAAAATATATTTTGATTTTTTTTTAAAATAATAATATAATTTTCTAAAGTTATATATAATTTTATATTTTATTTATTTAAATTTATTTTTTATTATAATTTATTGATTAAATAAATATTAAAAAATTAAATTATTAATGATGATAATAATTAATATTTACTTTTGGACCTTAAGAAAAGTATTATTGGAGATGTGTATTTGATTGTTCATCCTAGAGTTTATATGTGTTTTCTTAAAAAATAAAAAAATATTATAAAATAATAACATTTAGCCTGAAATTAGAGTTAAAAAAATTGCAATGGCCTATATTTAAGAAAAACACAAATTAGATAAATTAAAATGCTTCATCAACATTTAAACTTTAAAAAGGTTTGCATTTCAAGAGATTTAATCCATCTAGATGCTTGTTAGATCTCTTTTAAGATGGATCTATATGCTAATAAATATTAAAAAGTCAATAGCTCCAAAAAAAAATATATGACACAACTTTTTTGTTAAAAATACATTTTTGAATATAAGGTAAGCCTCAATTTTTTTAAGTTTTAAAAATATATTTTTGAATATAAAGTGAGCCTCAATTATTTTTTAGTTTAATTTATGCAATTATTTGAAAAATGGTTTTCCATTATTTTATATTATTTTATTTTAGTGGTTACCAAAAGTTATACTTGAGTTAATGAAAATTGTTGAATATATATATTTTTGGATTAATTAAATGACATTTTTCATTAGGAAGATTGTGAGAGTCTGTTAATTTTGATTTCTTATTTTAGAAATGTTAAGTTTTTCTTATGTATGCTACTTAAGACATATACATAGAACAAACTCCGATGAACTCCATAGTCAAACACGGATTGGTTTATTCCTAAAAAGCAAAGGGTTTGCTATTGTCTGAGTTTATGAGCCTTGAGCATGATAGTGCCTTGCTTTTATCACATTAGATATGAGTTTCATAGTATAGTATTTGTTACAATACAAACTTTTATAACCTTCTAACTTGCCAAAACTATACTGAACTTGGAAAGCTTTCGCAAGCTTTTTGAACACAAGAACAAGATTTTAATATAAATAAGTATTATCGTTTTCAAAATTCTATAAACAAAATAGCTTTTTGAAAAAAAAAACTTTTGTATATAAAGATACATAGTTACTCAAAGTTGGAATTTAGTCATTAACGACTTATGTATGGTGATTAATGGATGTTCATAATCAATTATCTTGATGAATCATTGAGAAAACGTTGGAGTATGAAATAAAGGCCACATTTCTTAGGAAGGAACAAGTAGAAGATTTTGAGATTTTAAATGAGTCGCTCGAGAAGAAACACACCACATGGTAAGCAAATTGACGCGAAATTCACAGATATGAACAGCCATGGTAAATCCTCCCCAGCATATTTTAGATATATAAGTTATTATTATACCATTAATTAAATTTATAGAATACACGCCCTTTTGACGACGATAATTTCAATGTGAGTTGTCATGGCCGCTGGTATTCGAGACTTCGAGTCAGATGCCTGCGGCCGATGTGCACTGAATATCATAGAACACATATTATAATATAAAATGTCAAAATTCAGAAGGTTCGTGATTTATTTTATTGCCATTTCATGTGCGAATCTTGTATACAGAACCTAAAAATTTCATTTATTTAAAGAATTCAAAGCAAGAATCCATATTGAACAAATCACCGATTAAAATTTAAACCATAGACGCGCTTTGATTTCCGAATCAATTTATTATGTGTACCCATACTCGTATAGTTTGTGACGGCCTGCAATAAATAATGAAGCATAATCGTTGTAAATCGGAATCTTCCTGTGTCTTAGCATCACAATTTCCGAGCTATATGTTTACTTGACATACAATGTCCTAAACTTCTATGGCAGCGTGCCAAAGCTCATTTCTGTCGCAACAAATTCCGGTTCCCGGCTTCGTCAGGATTGTCCTTAGTAAAACAAGTTGCTTATTGTTTTAAGTTTTGGAATTTTTTAGTAACTATTGTCGCAATCTGGTGACGAAATAAAGCAGAAATCTTTATTGAATTTGTGGTTTTTCAAAACCGGCATTCAGATTATGTAATTCCAACGAGTTATATCTGCAATTCCTACGGAAAAAATCGCAGAAAATTACACCAAACAAATTAGCAATTTCTCTTTTTATTACGTCAGTCTTATGTAATTCCAACGAGTTATATCTGCAATTCCTAGGGAAAAAATCGCAGAAAATTACACCAAACAAATTAGCAATTTCTCTTTTTATTACGTCAGGCTTAAATAAAGGGAAGGTCTAACCTAACTGGCATCATGAGGTATTAATATCATTGCGTGCAGTTCAGAACAATTTAGGAGTCAGATCTTGATCTTGATCTTGAAGTTATGGCAGCATCAATGTTACTTCTTTGTTTGGTCGTTCTAAATACAATGTTACCTTTTACAGTGGCCCAGAATACACAGGTAAATTTCTATAATAAGACATGTCCTAAAGCAGAGCATTTTGTCAGAAGCGTAGTGCAGAAATGGTTTCTGAAGGACAAGTCCATTCCCGCGGGATTGTTACGTATGCATTTTCATGACTGTGTCATTCGGGTAACAGCACTTTCGCACCTTAGATTCAATTTGTCAAAATGAAATTGTATCAACTTTTTAAATGTAATGCAATCAATCAATCACCATGTACAGGGCTGCGATGCATCTGTTCTGATCGATAGCACCGAAGATAATATTGCAGAGAAGGATGCTGTACCCAACTTGACGCTAAGAGGATTCGATCTGATAGACGATATAAAATCTTTGTTGGAAAACAAATGCAAAGGAATCGTCTCCTGCGCGGATATTCTTGCTTTGGCTACTCGAGATGCAGTTGTACTCGTAAGCAATCAAGCTCACTCATCTTCCATTGTTCTGTTTTCATGGATTTTAGTTGCAAAACAATACTTAAAAACTGGAGATTATAATTAATGTCAGTCAGGGGGGCCTGACTACCCTGTACCAACTGGGAGAAGGGATGGCGTAGTTTCGAAAATAAAGGAAGTGATTATTCCAGGTCCAACATCCACCATTGACGCTGCGCTAAGTGCGTTCGAGTTAGTTGGCTTAAACCTAACAGATTTAGCCACATTGCTTGGTAAGTGACCTCTTTACATGGTCTGATATTCTATATTGCTGAAGTTTCATGCATTTGCTGAAGCTACATCAACTTTTGTTAGCGGCCAGTCCATTCATAGTTGGTTTTATTGTTTGTTTGTGAGAGCAGGAGCGCACACTATAGGCTTCGTTCACTGTGGATTCTTTAGCGACCGGGTTTACGATTTCCAGAATACTGGTATACCAGATCCATCAATGGATCCGACTCTTGTGACATCCCTGAAGAAAGTGTGCCCCCCTCCAGACCAAATCACAGATATTCGTAACGATCCAAAGGTTTTTCTCGACGGCACCCAGGGTAGCTCCTTCTCTTTCGACAACGGTTTTTACCATGAAGTCCTTCACAACAGAGCGATCCTCCAGATTGATCAAGAGCTCCTGTTTACGGATGTTACATCGGATCTCGCGGCAACATACGCCGGAGATGTAAACAAATTTCGAGTTGCATTTAGTAATTCCATCATAAAGATGGGGAATATCAATGTATTGACAGGCAATCAAGGAGAGATCCGAGCAAACTGTAGTAAAATCAACAGCTAATTAGCAAATAGGAGTCGTCAATGGTCGTGTCATTTTTAAAGACAAATATCTCTAGCTACTGGGAAAATAGAAAATAAATTTTATACCGAGAGTTATGGAGCATAGATCTCTAAATTCTGCGGCTTGAAGTTATATCTAACAATGGCTATGTGGAGGAAGTACAAGTACTGTAATCATGTAGATTGTTGATTATCGTTGGAAGCATAATCAGTTCTGAAAATCTTGTGTATACTACATTCTTGGAATTCTTTATTTATAATACAGTGGAAGCAACTGCCATTGGGGAATACCAAGATGCTCTAACAGAGTTCAGTTCTGCTTATAGTTATATCTGATTTATTATCTTTGCTAGTATTCAATTAGGTTTTAAAAGAAAAATTCAAAGCAATCCTCTAGAAGAAATTGGAGCCCAGTTTGCTGTATTATCGCCCATCCAGTGTGATGATTTTACTTGGTCCAAAGAATATTTATAGGAAATTCTTTACCATTATTTTTAAATAAATATATACATTTTTTTCTAGACTTTGGAATAATTATTTTTTACTGTGTATACCATTCACAGTGATTCTTTAGACTAAAATTGATAGAAAAAGAAGTAGAATAATCATAAATTTTCAAAATAAGATTAGGAAAAACCAACCAAAGCCATCTATGAATACGTTTATGAACTATTCAACCATAGATAATGGAAGAAACCTTATTCTTTGTCTTCAAAATTCACCTCATCCTAGACCATGAAACCACCAAGACAAAGTAGGATTTATGTTTTCTTTAGTTCCCTCCATTAGAATTTTCTCACATAGAATTGAAAAAAAATCTAAAATGTACAAGCTCAATACCTTCCACACTTCACACATGAAATGTTTGTAGCACTATGCATATGGAGTTTTGTAATGTTGTTTTGTACCTTTCTAAGATACTATATTTTTACCAAACTACATGATTGGGTTGGGTTCGAAACTCAGATTTCCTGCATCATACAACATTCCATAGTGCTCTCCATAGGGAGTGTTGTCCATATTTCAGTGAGATTGATTTCTAAAATTGATGGTCTCCATGGTTCTTTAATCTAATAAGTTGTTAATAAGTTATGTTTGAAAATAATGGAAATTATGGAAACAAAGTTCTTGTAGGTGCATGTCTTGTACCTAGTTCTTTTTCCTATAGGAGCAACAATTTGTACTCATGTCCTTGTCTTTAGTTTCTCATTGAATTGATCTTTGGGGTTCTAACATGAGCATGTTTTGTTTTTTGTTTACTTTATTGTTTCTAAAAATTATGTTCGGACATTTGTATTTGCATACATGCATGGTAGAATCGTATCTTTTCTTATTGTTTTCAAATGTATCATGCTTAGATTTCAATATGGCCATAGTTTGGTCAGATTTGAGCATCCCATGGACTATTTGCAAATAATCTAATCTAAATTAAACTCTCTTCACAGATTTCTTTATAATTATTAATTATTACAGATGACCTTGAGCACTAAATGTTGATCTTCTTTTATTAATCCAATCCTATGATATCTCACTGTCTACCATATGTATTAAATAACAATGCCCAGTTTGTTGTCATTTGTCAACGAAGACTTCCATGGTCATGTGATTTTTATATTTATATTTAAATAAACACTACTAAGCAATTCTTATCCATCCCTTTTAATAAATGGTTTCTACTTCCATTAAAAAGAAACACAGTTTCTCCTTTCCTTAAAAAGAAACATACCACTTTAACATGGATGAACAAAGATGCCAAACGAAAGGAAGATAAACCAGTAGTAAAAAGCCATTTAGAAATGTATTGAAAAACACCTTGTGGAATCAAGCTAAGAAACTTATCCACGGCTATTATATTATTTTTACAATCTCACAAGAGCTTGGACATGTTTGTGATGTTGAAAAGAAAGTTGTTGTGTATATTGGTGCTTTTGAATAAAATTAAAGAAAAACTATCTTCTGTATCTTGATTGTTGTTGTCCATTGATGCATTCTGTATCTTGATTGTTGTTGTCCATTGATGCATTATTGAAGATCGGTTTATTGGATGCTTTATTAAATAGATAATTCATTTCCATGCTGAAATTGTAAGTGGTGAATGTTATTTTCTGCTTCTTTTCAATATCATGAAATTCTAGGCATTGTTTTTCTATCTTATCATTTGCAAAACAAAAAAAAATTGAATGTTTAGTAGATCTATCCATTTCAAATTGGTCTTAGTTGTAGCAAACGGTAGTTTACAACATTTGCATATGCATATGTAGCTTCAACCAAAGAATTTGGTGATTGTTCCTCTTTGTTTATGATTTCTTGTGGTAAATATTGCTCTAAGAAAAACTTATACACCCAATGAACCTAGGCACTAATTTTCCCTTCAACCATTTAAAAATTGTTTCCTAAATGTCCCTTTGTTTGTTGATCTAAAATAAACAAATGAAAAATTTACATTTCAGATCTTTATATTATTCAACCTTGTTCTTTGAGGTTTCATATTTACTTATTTTTGGATTATTTTTTGTATAGATAAAATCTGAAAATTGCTAGAAGATATATTACATATCATAATAGATTTGATTAGTAGTTTGTTTTGTCCTTTAAATCTGATTCTAAGATGATGTTATATTTGGTAAAAATATAGAAATTACAGTGGTTGTACCCAATATCAAATTCCAAAATTTAATTAAGTTTTATTTTCAAAACTAATCTTTTAAAGAACATTGTTATTCATAGTTGTATAAAACTTGAATTAACTTTTCAACCAGATCATTTTCTAGTAGTCCATCCCATCCCTCTTAATACACAAATTTCCTAAATTTCCACTTAGATCTGGGTTTGAGATAGATACGTTGTCATTGTATCTCAATTGAAAACAAAACAATACACTAAGAGAAGAGGGAGCACATACTTGAGTACAACCTGTAAAGAAGGGAGTTGGTCGCAGTAAGAAGATATAATTTGGTTTGAATTTTCAAAAACCTCTTACTCCTTTTCCACATGATCATTCAAACAACAGAGGATTCTTATCTATCCCTTGGATAGATATTCCACTCCATTTATCTCTTTATGATCTTGGTATATTTATTCTTCTTTATGTGCTATTGCGGCTGCAATTATTGTTGCCAATGAGGAGATAACTACTTCAGGTCTTATGTATGCAATCTCTTTATTGGTTCTTTTCTTCACCATGCCCATATTGCATGCTAAATAACAAAACTTGATCTATTTGGATCCATAGATAATGTGCTTAATTTGATATATAATTTGATCCCATGCCCAAATGATCTTTTAGGATAAAATCCAAACCTAAATCACAAGCAATATGCTTGAATATTGGATCAAATGCAGATATCTTGTAGAAAATTCCATATTTGTTGGTCCATTTCATCGTCGAATTTGATTTAGACTTTTAAAAATCCATCTCCAACATTTTTAGTAGCAAAATTTCCAATCTTGATTGCTCCAACATGATGGGTCCAATATGAATGTCGAAATTCAGGATTCAGGAGTCCACAACGACCTTTCAACTTTTCCAATGTCGATCATTCCAACTTGATATATTTGATCCTGTGTTTGGAAGTTAGGATTCAGGAGGGTATAAACAAAAAGTAACATCAATACCTTGATTATTCCAATCTCGACGTCAGGATTTAGAAATCAGAAGTTGGTCTTTTACTGTCAACTTGTTCTATCGATAACTTCTTTGTATGGAGTCCATTTTTGATGAAATAAACTTTGCTAGAAATATCTTAGTGAGATATAGGAGACCGTATATTTCCCTTTCCATCTCCATCTCTGTTGTCACATCCTCCCCCTACCCACTTCCTCCCCTCCTCCTCCCCCCCTTTCATACCTCCCCTCCTCCTTCTCCTTCCTTACCTCCACAACCTCATCCTCCCTCTTCCTCCCCCTTCTTTAACTCCTCATATTTTCCCTCCACTCCTCCACTAACTCCTCCTCTTACTCCCCCAACACCATCGCCTCCTCCTCCTCCCTCTCCACCTCCTTTGTTGCCTCTCCCTCCCCCTACCCTCCTCGTCTTGCACCTTCATTGCTTACTCCTCCTCCCCATCCCCACTACCTCCACTACTCCTTCTCTGCTGCCTCCATGTCCCCCTCCTCCTCGTCCACCACCTTCCCCTCATCCCTCTCCGCATCCTCCACCATATCCCACACTTCTCTCCCCTCCCCCCCCCCCCCCCCCC
>LPNX010564022.1:12177-51635 GCA_001517045.1 Pseudotsuga menziesii
CATGCACATTTCAAGAGATGTAATGGTAAATTGTGATCCCATGTGTACAAATGGTAGGGAAAAATGACCAAAACCTCCCGTGCTATGCCCATGTGTTAGCATACCTATCAACGACAAACCCAAGTTTGTTCCTGCAACAGATTTTGATTAGACACGTAATCTTGGGGTTGAAGTCTTTGTTTTGTCCATTTTATCATGGATAATGCTCAAGTATTCCTTTGGATACTACTCTGACATAATTATGTGGGCATAGTAGCAGTATCTTCCACACATAACAATCTTGTTATGTTTCTTCAGTCTAGCTTGTGCCTTTTCTTCCAGCTCTTTTGTAGTCGATGTCTTCATCTGTGCTTTCAACACGATACATTCACTACATTTAATGAAGTTAGTGTTCTTTGAGAATGCCACATCTGGAAAATGAGTATTCCAAATCTTGCTCATTGTTGGTTGTGATATTGATGGAAAATTTATCTCTTGAAGAGCCTCGTTGATCTCTTTTAACAAAGAACTTTGGGTGTGCATTGATGGCAGCAATCTTAAAGGAGCAGATGTTCCATATTCTTCAAGTTGTCGTGTTTGGTTCGGTGAAAAGTCTGAATTATCCATTACAATTTTGTGCAATATTTTTATGGCTGCCACAGTATGTGCACGTGGTTTGCATTTGTTGGTGTTACCATGAATTCCTTTGACATGTCCTTGTTGGAAATTATGTTGGTAAGTATAGAAGGTGCTTTGAGGAATATTATGTATCTTGTACCATGCTTTATTACAAATAATATCTCCATTAAACCTCATGTCCTTTACTTTCCTAATAGTAGGAGGTAGGCCATGGCCATGGCTCTTTGACATGATTGTGTTGGAAAGGAGTGAATTCAAGACAAATTCCCTAATGTCATTTTTTTAAAAGAGTTTCATACCCCTTCTAGCAGTTGCAATGGATTTCCTATCCACATGTTGAAGACAATCTTGTTTGCAACATTCATCCGCTGCCAAAAGTCGGATTTCTTTCTCTTCATCTCTTTGTATTTGAAAGTTTCCAACTTTTTTTGTAGCCACAGCTCGTTTAATCCTTTTATATGGCCTCGTTACATGCATAGCAATTGAGTCTGGGTATTTTTCATTATAAATATCATCATCCCATGTGTTTAAGGGACTTGTGTCCTCTATAAGATCCCATACCGCCATTTCCTTAGGTGCCTCCTTGAAATTTTCCTTCATCCTTAAAATCTCACCTTCATTGTCCACCAACTTATTTATTGGCCATCTAACCAAACAATGTATAGACTTGTCCCCAATCCTACATCTTTCACAATTTCTATCTATGTCTTCCAGAAAAACACTGAATTCCTTTTCACCTAACATTTCACCCTCAACCTTGTCATCCTCACGGACATTAACTATGATCCCTTTGGCAATGCACATGCTTGTTCCTGTGCATTCATGTGTAAGAGAAACCTTTTTACATGTGAATGTAAGCCTATCTTGGGGAGTATTTACTGGATGATCATGACAATGAGGTTCCAAATCTACTTCTGGCCAAATCTCATAAGATCCCAATGCACCCCCTAGTGTATTCTCAAATCCTTTTGGATGTGGCAAAAGAGCATCATGTTTTAAAACTTTCTCAATGTTAACCACTATGGATCCCTTTTTCACCATCCTGCCATGCACCTTATGACCAATCTTTGTATTGAATATGGAGCCTTCACCCACCTTCAATCCACATTGCAAAAGATCTACCTTGTCTCCAATAGAAAATGTATAAGAGACATTTGCACCTACACAACAAATTAAACAAACTTAGTATTTGCTCAATAAAAACAAGCAATGTACTATCAAGAACACTTAACATGTGCTTCAAGATTTTAATTTACCTTTGTTACGCCTCAAATATATGATCTTCCATGGATGTAAGTCCCCTTCATCAACATTTTCCACAATCAAATGTGGTTCAATGACATCAATTATCAAAACCATAACATATCCTACATTAAGCCTTTGTCCACCATAATGAGTTGTAGTCTTTGTAGATTCAACTCTTCCTAGTCCAACAACTTGACCATTAATTAGGAGGTCAACATAGTTTCCTCTTGTCAAAATTATATTTTCCATTGTAGCTCCTCCCAATTTCTGTAACACATTTGAATTGTAGTTTGTAATTACGGTTAAGCCATATGAAGTGTATGCTCAAAAAAGTAATATAGTTGCAATTATTCAAAACAATAGGATAGCCCTTTTGTATGCCACGAAACATTGTTCCCCTACATCTTGTGCACACTAGCAAAAATGAATTTACATATAAATTACACAAAATATATATGAAGAGATAACAATAAGAGATCCAAGAATTATTAGAGAATGATAGATATCAACTCCAATAAAACCACCAAATTCCTATTTGACTTTGGACATGGGACTTATATTATTGATGTATGTGTATGAATGTGTTGGAAATCTAGCTAGAGTTAGCTTCCATTCTTAAAATGTTGCACGTTGAAGGAAAGTTAATGTGTGTTAGTTTTAATAATGTAGTTTTTCATCTAACAAAATCACATTGTCATCAATCACATTACACCATGATGGAAATCTAGCTGTGTTAGTTTTCATAATGTAGTTTTTCATCTAACAAAATCACATTGTCATCAATCACATTACACCATGATGGAAATCTAGCTGTGTTAGTTTTCATAATGTAGTTTTTCATTTAACAAAATCACACTGTCATCAATCACATTACACCATGAAGGAAATCTAGCTGTAGTTAGCTTTCATTCATAAAACATTACATGGTGACTAAAAGCTAATTTGTGTTAGTTTTAATATGGTAGTTTTCTATCTAACACAACCACATTGTTATCAAATACGTTACACCATAATGAAAATATAATGGAGTTAGCTTCCTTCTAACAACATGGCATGGTAAGTGAAACCTAACATGCGATTTCTTTCATAAGGAAGTTTTCCATCTAACACAACTACATTGTCATCAATTACATTGTACTACGATGGAAATCTAGCTAGAGTTAGTTATCGTTCTTAAAACATTGCACTGTTAGTGAAAGCTAAAGTGTGTTACTTTTCATAAGGTAGTTTTTCATCTGACACAACCACATTGTCATCAATTAGTTTTTCATTTGACACAAAAATATTGTCATCAATTACATAGCACCATGATGAAAATATCGTTACAGTTAACTTTCATTCTTAAAACATTGCACCGTGAGTAAAAGGTAATGTGTGTTAGTTTTTCATAATGCAGTTTTAAATATAACACAATCATATTGTCATCAATCACATTGCACCATTATGGAAATGTAGTTGGAGTTAGCTTTCGTCCTTAAAACATTGCACGATGAGTGAAAGATGATGTGTGTTAGTTTTCATAAGGTAGATTTCTATTTAAAACAACCACATTGTAATCAAATATATCACACCATGATGGAAATATAGCTGGAGTTATCTTTCATTTTAACAACATGTCATGATAAGAGAAAGCTAATGTGTGTTAGCTTTCATAAAGCAATTTTTCATTTACCACAACCACATTGTCATCAATCACATTGTACCACAATGGATATCTAGTTGGAATTAGCTTTTGTCCTTAACTCATTGCACGGTGAGTGAAATATAATGTGTGTTAGCTTTCATAATGTAGTTTTTCATCTAGCACAAGCACATTGTCATCAATCACAATTCACCATGATGGAAATCTAGTTGGAGTTAGCTTTTGTTCTTAAGACATTGCATGATGAGTAAAATATAATGTGTGCTAGCTGTCATAAATTAGTTTTCCATCTAACACGGTCATATTGTCCTCAAATACATTACACCATGATGAAAATCTAGCTCGAGTTAAATTTCCTTCTAACAACATGGCATGATGAGTGAAAGCTAATGTGTGTTAGTTCATTGCACCCTGATGGAAAGCTAGCTGAAGTTAGCTTTTGTTCTTAAAACATTGCACGGTTGAGTGAAAGTTAATGTGTGTTAGTTTTCAAAATATAGCTTTCTATCTAAAACAATCACATTGTCATCAAATACATAACATGATGATAGAAATCTAGCTATAATTAGCTTTCCTTTTAACAATGTGTTAGCTTTCATTCTTAAAGAATTGTACGGTGAATGAAAGCTAATGTGCATTAGCTCATTGCACCAAGATGGAAATCTAGTTAGTGTTAGCTTTTGTTTTTAAAACATTGCACGGTGAGTGAAAGTTAATGTGTGTTAGAATTCATAAGGTAGTTTTCTATCTAAAAGAGTCACATAGTCATCAAATACATAACACCATGACAAAAATCTAGCTGAAGTTAGCTTTAGTCCTTAAATCATTGCACGATGATTGAAATATAATGTGTTAGATTTCATAATGTAGTTTCCATCTAACACAACCAGGTTGTCATCAATCACAATGCACCATGATGGAAATCTAGTTGTTGTTAGCTTTCATAAGTTAGTTTTTCATCTAACACAACCAGGTTGTCATCAATCACAATGCACCATGATGGAAATCTAGTTGTTGTTAGCTTTCATAAGTTAGTTTTTCATCTAACACAACCACATTTTCATCGAATACATTACACCATGATGAAAATCTAGTTGGAGTTAACTTTGCTCCTAACAACATAGCCGGATTAGTTTTCTATCTAAGACAATCACATTGTCACATTGCACTATGATGGAAATCTAGTTGGAGTTAGCTTTCGACCTTAAATCGTTGCACGGTGAGTGAAATATAATGTGTGTTCACTTTCATAATGTAGTTTTCCATTTAACACAGCCAAATTGTCATCAATCAAAATGCACTATGTTGAAAATCTTGCTAGAGTTAGCTTTTGTTCTTAAAACGTTGCACGGTGAGTAATAGCTAATGTGCATTAACTTTCGTAAGGTATTTTTTCATCTAACACAGCCACATTGTCATCAAATACATTACATCATGATGCAAATCTACCTAGAGTTAGCTTTCCTTCTAACAACATGGCACGGTGAGTGAAAGCTAATGTGTGTTAGCTTCCATAAGGTAGTTTTTCATCTAACACAACCACATTGTCATTGATCTCATTGCTCCGTGATAAAATTATAGCTGGAGTTACCTTTCGTCCTTAAATCATTGCACGATGAGTGAAACACAATCTATGTTAGCTTTCATAATGTAGTTTTTCATCTAGCACAATCACATTGTCATCAATCATAATGCACCATGATTAAAATGTAGCTAGAGTTAGCTTTCGTTTTTAAAACATTGCACGGTGAGTAAAGCTAATGTATGTTAGCTTGCATTAAGTAGTTTTTCATCTAACACAACCACATTGTCATCAAATACACCATGATGGAAATTTAGTTGGAGTTAGCTTTTATTTTAACAACATGGCACGATGAGTGAAAGCTATATGTGTTATCTTTCATAAGGTAGTTTTCCATGTAACACAACCACATTGTCATCAAACACATTGCAACATGTTAGAAATCTAGCTGGAGTTAACTTTCGTCCTTAAATCATTGCACAGTGAGAGAAATCTAATGTGTGTTAGCATTCATAATGTAGTTTTCCATCTAGCACAACCACATTGTCATCAATCACAATGCACCAAGATGAAAATCTAGCTAGAGTTAGTTTTCCTTCTTAAAACGTTGCACGGTGAGTAAACTAATGTATGTTAGCTTTCATAAGGTAGTTTTCCATCTAGCACAGCCACATTGTTATCACATACAATACATCATGATGAAAATATAGCTAGAGCGAGTTTTCCTTCTAACAACATGGCACTATAAGGGAAAGCTTATGTGTGTTAGCTCATTACACCATGATGGAAATCTAGCTGGAATTATATTTTTTTTTAACATGGCACGATGAGTTATAGCTAATGTGTATTAGCTTTCATAAGGTAGTTTTCCATGTAATACAACCCCATTGTCATCAATCACATTGTGTTGTGTTGGAAATCTAGTTGAAGATAGATTTCATCCTTAAATCGTTGCACAGTGAGTGAAATCTAATGTGTGTAAGCTTTCATAGTGTAGTTTTCTATCTAACAAAGTCACATTGTCATAAATCACAATGCACCATGATAACAATATAGTTGGGGTTAGCTTTCGTTCTTAAAACATTGCACAGTGAGTAAAGACTAATGTTTGTTAGCTTTCATAAGGTAGTTTTTAATCTAACACTGCCACATTGTTTCATTACACTGTGATGGAAATATAGTTGGAGTTATCTTTCAACCTTAAATTGTTGCACAATGAGTAAAATCTAATATGTGTTACCTTTCATAATGTATTTTTTCATTTAGCACAACCACATTGTCATCAATCAAAATGCCCCATTTTGGAAATCTAGCTAGAGTTAGTTTTCGTTCTTAAAACATTGCACGGTGAGTAATAGCTAATGTGTGCTAGCTTTTGTAAAGTAGTTTTTCATCTAACACAGCCACATTGTCATCAAATACATTACACCATAATGCAAATATAGTTGGAGTTAGCTTTCCTTCTAACATGGCATGGTGAGTGAAAGATAATGTGTGTTAGCTTTCATAAGGTAGTTTTCCATCTAACACAACACATCGTCATTGATCACATTGCACTGTGATGGAAATCTAGTTGGAGTTAGCTTTCATCCTTAAATCATTGCACAGTGAGTGAAATCTAATGTGTTAGCTTTCATAATGTAGTTTTCCATTCAGCACAACCACATTATCATCAATCACAATGCACTATGATGGAAATCTAGCTAGAGTTAGTGTTCGTTCTTAAAACATTGCATGGTCAATAAAACTAACCTATGTTAACTTTCATAAGGTAATTTTTCATCTAACACAGCCACATTGTTATCAAATACATTACACCAAGATGGAAATCTAGTTGGAGTTAGCTTTCCTTCTAACAATATGGCACTATAAGGGAAAGCTTATGTGTGTTAGCTCATTACACCATGATGGAAATCTAGCTAGAGTTAAATTTTCTTTAAAAAACATGGCATAATGAGTGAAAGCTAATGTGTGTTATCTTTCATAAGGTAGTTTTCCATGTAACACAACCACATTGTCATCAAGCACATTGCATCGTGTTGGAATTCTAGCTGGAGTTAGATTTCATCCTTAAATTGTTGCATGGTGAGTGAAATCTAATGTGTGTAAGCTTTCATAGTGTATTTGTCATCTAGCACAATCATATTATCATCAATCACAATGCACCATGATGGAAATCTAGCTGGAGTTAGCTTTCATTCTTAAAACATTGCACGATGAGTAAAGCTAATGTCTATTAGCCTTCATAATGTAGTTTTTCATCTAACACAACCACATTGTCATCAAATACATTACACCATGATGAAAATCTAGTTGGAGTTAGCTTTCCTTCTAACAACATGGCACTATAAAGGAAAGCTTATGTGTGTTAGCTCATTACACCATGATGAAAATCTAGCTGGAGTTAGCTTTCTTTTAACAACATGGCACGATAAGTGAAAGCTAACGTGTATTAGCTTTCATAAGGTAGTTTTCCATTTAACACAACCATAGTGTCACATTGCACCATGATGGAAATCTAGCTGAAGTTAGCTTTCAACATTAAATCTTTACACGGTGAGTGAAATCTAATGTGTGTTAACTTTCATAATATAGTTTTCTATTTAACACAACCACACTGTCATCAATCAAAATGCACCATTTTGGAAATCTAGCTAGAGTTAGCTTTCGTTCTTAAAACGTTGCATGGTAAGTAATAACTAATGTGTGTTAGCTTTTGTAAGGCAGTTTTCTATCTAACATAGCCACATTGTCATCAAATACATTGCACTATGATTGAAATCTAGCTAGAGTTATCTTTCCTTATAACAACATGGCACAATGAGTGAAAGATAATGTGTGTTAGCTTTCATAACATAGTTTTCCATCTAACACAACACATCGTCATTGATCACATTGCACCGTGATAAAAATCAAGCTGGAGTTAGCTTTCATCCTTGAATCATTGCACGATGAGTGAAATCTAATGTGTGTTAGATTTTATAATGTAGCTTTTCATCTAGCACAATCACATTGTCATCAATCACAATGCACAATGATGAAAATATGGCTAGAGTTAGTTTTCGTTCTTAAAACATTGCAGGGTCAGTAAAGCTAATGAATGTTAGATTTCATAAGGTAGTTTTCAATCTAATACAGCCACATTGTTATCAAATACATTACACCATGATAAAAATCTAGCTGGAGTTAGATTTCGTTCCTTTCTAGGAGAGTACATTGTGTCCTCTACTATTACAGCCCAGTTGGATTTGATTGCCTTCCTCATTGTGGTGGTAAGAGGAAATTCAATGATGTAAAGGATTACTCTTTGTACATTATATTGACTTATAAAGCTAAGCCTTTTGAAACAGCAACAAAAAAATATTTACTAGTTTCATCCAACCTCCCCTCCAAGCATATAGGACATTTCCAAATTGAAATATTCATCTCTATGAGAAGAACTAGAAAACCTGCTAGCTATCTTTATAATTTTATTTCCTGAAGTCACATATATGAAACAAAAGGAGACCCAAGCTCCAAAACTTCTCATAAACTTCCATATTGTGCACCTTTATTAAGTTAAATTCCATAGATATATGAAGTAAACGCTTTGTTGGATTCCACTTGTGTAATGATTCAAGGATTCAACTTGACTGAAGGATCCAAATGCTACTACAACAATTGCTTCACAATCTACCATGCAAACCTATCCAAACTTGCCATGAGTGCCCCACGCGAGTTGAATAATACTCCAAACAAGGCATGAATAGTCACACAGGTAAATCACCCCCTATAGGGCTTTCGTTTCATACACACGAATCCCTAACACACATCAAACCTGGATTTTTTAAGGATTTTATGACTATTGTTTATACTTTTGTCACCTTTTCTAATGCAAAAGGCTATATCAAATTTTTATATTGTTATTCTAGGGCACACAATGCACTCAAAACCCCTCCAAATAGTTTGTAAATGAGAGTTGAGTTCTCTTACCATCCCTGCTCATGCCCAAAATTGGACTAGAACTTACCAAAGCTAGTTTTATGTTGTTATTCATCACCTTTTAAGACTGAAACATGCCCAAAAATGTATTTCAACCCTTAGATTCAAACCATATTCAAAGGTTATGTCTTGTTACTGCTAATTTATAGTAAAAAATGATCCCCACAAGACAATTGTGAAATCTTTCCTAAAGGCTTCCTGGCCAACTCAGTAGTAACCCCCAAGTAAGTATCTTCAACTTTGTCCAATACATATGCTGCCTTCTCAGCACTGCAGGTTATGGTTTCTTGCAAAGATAAACTCGAAATCAGACTATATATATGTGTAACTTTTGATTTGAATGGGTTATCCTGAGTGCTCATTACCCGCGTAAAAACTTATATAAAACCCAAAGAATCCATGTTTTTTTTGTGGGGGAGGACGTACATATTTCGAAACCTTCTCGTTTTAGGGTTACAGGCCAGGAGGGAGAGGTTGCAGAACAAAAAGAAAGATTCCCTTTGATGGGTAGGAATTCCCTTGGACCCTTTCCCCCACTTTCATAGCTGACTAGTAAGGCTCTGGATCCATAGCTACTCACTTGGATACTTGGATTGGCTTATATCCTTGGTTACTCAGCTTGGTTACCACCCTATACTCCCTAAATAAAAACAACCCGTTTAACCCGTTTACAACTTATTCCAAAATATCAAATTTTCAACATCTTGGCGCTTCAAGATATCAAAGTTTTGTGTTTTCTTCTTTGAGAAAGCACCATTTTACTTCATTGCCTCCTATTCACCCTCCGTACGTGTCTTTCTCTCTTTCATGAAAATGAATAGATAAAACATAATGAGTCTGCTAACTGCCAACTTTTTTTTACCATCCACCAATTGAAACAAACCCTGATCTTTGGCACTTATAAATCATCTTCTTGCACTTCTTGTCAGCAATTAAAATTTGATTATTACTGAAGGAAAACATTGAACTGTGGGCTATGCTTCATTATCCAACTAACAGAAAATATTTTTTTCTGTGAACCAGGGACATCGTCATAAATAACAACCTCTTACCTCTCATCTGAACTTTCCCACTTTTCAACTTTACATTTTCTCCACCACTCGAATACATAATTAGAGTTGGATTTGTCCTCAACAAAATCAATATACCAATCTTTCTGATTTGTAAAATGTTGTGAGAAACTTGAATTGAGGATAACACTCCTACTCTCCACCACCTGGCCTAGGATGAATTGACAGCTAATCAGCCAGCTGTTGGAACGACCTTTTAGTTATTACACAACTGTTGATGAAGTCCAGTTGTTTGACAAACTCACATCTTATCCTTTTATTTAAAAGTACATGCTTATTTTGTGATAAAATTTTGGTGACAGTTGGCATGCTTATTTAGTGATTACGGGTGTGCCAATGGGATGCTGGTTAACGTCTCTTGATACAATTTCTCATGTCAATAGCTCTCCTGGATTTACCCAACCAAGTGTTCATGCTTGTCATTTTTCAAGATTTCCAACCAAGAAATTTAAAGTATTCTTGTATGATATATGTTTTCTCCCCAAGATATTTTACTCTTTAGTTCCATCCTTTGGAGGCATTTGTATTAGATCACTATGGATCAGAATTCCAGTAGATAGTAGAAGTTTATGCCCACACTCCTCAGAGATCATTTACCGGTAATGCTAGGCTTTCTGGTAAGTAGCTCATTTTTTTGATGAATTTGTACCCAACCTCCATAGTTTACCCTCAGACTTACTAACTGCTTCAATGCTGCCAGGTTATTCTGTAATCTCCTAATTCTTGTCTCTTGTCCAACGGCCTCTGCTCATACTTTTCTTGATGAGTCCAACCCTTGTAGTTTTCTCCAGGTCTAAGCTACTATTTCAATGCTTCCAGGTTATTCGACAAGATTCTAATTGTTGCCTCTTATCTGTCAGCCTCTGTTTTTCCATAACACATTGTTTAGGGATTCATCCAATGCCTTAAAGGAATAGCAATTTTTAAAATTTAATTAGCAATCTCTTTTGGGAGCTTTTTTCTCATAGTCCTCCTATTTGTAGCATTTAATATCCAATATCAATTGTTTTTCAGGTACCTTATTAGTGAGGGGGACTTGTTAAACAATTTTTAATCCTTGGTGATGGGTCAGTGTTTGAACTTGTGATAATATCATGAATTCAACGTACATGAAGTGTCCTTACCTGTAAATTAACCATCTGTTGGACTACCTTTCCAGTGTTGCAGCAACTGCTAGCTTCCTAAGACTCATGAAGAGTTGAAATTTGGTCCAAAGGGCACAAAGCTAGATTCCCACACAGATACTGGGACTGTTAAACTAACTTCATGATAGCCGCATTCTCATTTTACAATACATGTCATAGACATAGCTGCAGGATACATCTTTTACATCTGAAATAGATAACAAGCAATAAGACACTAACAAGTGCATGTTTCAAGTTCAACCAAAATCTACTTAGCAGCTAGCTTCAGCATAGATTATGATTTTTTTACTATCCAAATCAATTGAATTTTAGATTGTCCTTCAAATTAATGTAAAAAATTATAGAGGTAGCCGCAAAATTTTAAATAATCACTAAGAATGAAATATGCTAACATCCATAGAAAACCTTTCATGTACCACCTATTCTGATGAAACTATAGATATAATAATATTGTTAAAATTAAACTAGCATTGTTACTAATAACAACTACAACAACATAGTATTGATATTATAGCTAGATGCATGTGATGCTCATGGTGTTGATTTTGAACCATGTGCAGCTCAACACATGAGGGATGGCTCCTCCACCCTTTAAGATTCACTGTCGGTAAACGCCAAGGGTTTCTATATGCCGCTCACGACCCCCGTTGCAGACGGTCCCTTTAACGCATCTCCAAAATCCCGGGCACCTGGAAAAGAGTCCCCCTCCGACAAAGTTGGGTCCACAACCCCTGTCTTACCAAGTCCAATTAGACACCTCTTTGAAGTAGGTATTATTGTATTAGGACCATAAGGGCACACTTTAACTTGCTGTGACACAAGTCAAGATTATGTAGGAAATCCAAAAGGATCCAGTAGGGTAGGAAAGAAACCTATTGGTTGGTCATGTGTCAATCCTGATGGACATGGAAGACCCTGCCTACATCAAGGTCTAGGAAACTTGTCTTGTTTGGAAAAGGAGATGTAAGACTGGGTTGAGGATCCTTACCAGGTTGTAGCCAAATTTCACCAAATATATGGTGTAGTTTCTGGCATTGTCAGCCATTCTATGAGGGCAACTATAGAGCTAAGTGAACTTCTAAAGTTTCAGAAGGAATAGACAGAAGAAATGTCAAAGATCTATGGGGATAGAGAGGAGTAGAATAGTTTCTCATACTTTACAAGATCAGTGTGCTGCAATTTCTTTTCCTTTAGAATTTTCTCTTATAAAAACATACAGTTGTCCTTTGGCTAAGATACCATTCTATTTGGGGTGTCTCCTAGTGAAATCATCTATGATTTGTGCTTGGTATCATTTGCACCCACATAGGGGTTTTGAACCTTGTTCCCTGTGTCACTAAATGTATGATCCTAGGCCTAATATCCACCTACGTAGGGGGTTTTGAACCCAAGATCCCACATTAATACCAATGTTACCATAATAGATGGACTAGACTAGTTCACACCAAGTAGAATAGGTGGACTGGACGTCATATGAAAAATGTAGAATTTCAGGTTCCATTCAAAATTCAGTAGACTTGAACATTTTTAGCATTTCATCATTTCAGGACTTGCATGATTGCAACTTTTCAGGAATTTATTCTATGATGTTTGACGGTATATGATTGGAATTTAATTAAGAGAACTAACCCCTCTTTATCCCCAAATGTTGGCGGGGTTTGTTGTTGAACTCATTTGTCATTTCCATAGTAAAAATGTACCCTTCACTTATTCCAAAATCATTGATTGGGCTTGTTAGCCTTATGGGTTTTGGAATATCTAGTTCCCACTCTGTGAATATTTACTACTTTTGTATTACTTAGCTATACAGTTCAGTTGCATCATTTTTATTGCAAATTTTGTTGTTGTTAGAAAACAAAACTAAAGATGATCAATCACTAACAGCTTTGCTTTTCTCATATATATGTAAAAGGATAGGAAAAAAATACAAAGTAGCACACCTCTGTGGGAACCCAAACTAAAAATTTAAAACCCTAATCTAATTCTGAACAAGCAAACTGCTAAGTCTAGAAACTCGAACATCCAAAAATAACAAAATCAAAGTGTAAACTTATACTTCTAAATCTGGAATAGTAGTTAACTCACTGCTCAAATATAACCTAATCTAACATTGAAAATGGAACACTTCTAGTTTTACAACAAAAACTCAATGCTCCATGGGGACATGTATTGTAGGGTCAAGGGAAATCCCCTTGTATTTCCCATGCCCATGGATTTTGGGAGTCACCTAGGGAAACATTTCATAGAAAGGAGGACATCTAGACACCCCCTTCCAAAGTTGGGCATTATCTTGGAGACAAGTTTATCACGCTTTTAGGGTGTTGAAGTAACCTTGCATGGCACCTATAAGAGAACTAAATTTCTAAACGAAAGGGATTAGTTTTTCTTGAGTACTCTTTGCTCTTATACTTCAATATTTCACACTCATGTCCCTTTCATTCCAGATGCAGATTTTATTGGAGTCTTTATGTCAGTGACTTCTCTTGTCAATGGTATATATGCTTCACTGGTGGGAAATAAAGGTCTTCTACAATGACTTTATATATTCTCAAGACTTGTATTTTTATCTGATTTACTATAACTTTAAGTTTCTACAACTTTGGTAATGAGGATTATCACTTTCTTGGTAGCCAATTTCACACTTGTTCACTGCATTTTGTAAGAGGTTTGATAGTATTTTGAATTGAATTTCCTTAGGAAGGGTGGTTGTTTGGCACACACCTTCAGGTCTACCAAGTGGCCTTCAAATGTTGTTGTTTGAATGATAAGAGGACTGATATAATCCCAAAGGAACTACCCAAATTTGTAAATTTTAGGGTTTTATTGCTTTTCTTTACTTAGGTACCCAACATATGGAGAAATGAAGCTGCAAATATTGATTAAGGCCTAAAATACACCTAGATTGTCCATTTATTGTCTAAGTGATGTTTCTAGAAGGCTTTTAAAGATTATAAATTAAGTGCACTTCTCCATTTCTAAGGAGTTCTTGACATGAATGAAGTTCAAATCTGATCCTTGTTGGTTTGTGATTGACGCCTAGAGTTACTGCTGCCTTGAGTTGATCGTTTGGGTTGCTAACTTCCTGTTGCTTATATATTTCTATGGTCCAGGCTGTGATTGTGTTTTCCTTCTCTCTATTGGTTTTTCCTCCTCTCCAGCTGTGCATGAATGTGTTGGCCTCTTCCTAGCACGCTGTGACTTTTTTGTATCCCTTGTGGGCTGGGCATGACTTCATTCACACATTCACTATTCTTCTTTTCCACACATTCACTATTCTTCTTCTTTCCCACACAGTCACACACTATGATGATGATGGAAAATGGAATTTAATTAAGAGCATTAAGCCCTCTTTATCCCCAAATGTTGGTGGTGTTTGTTGTTGAACTCATTTGTCATTTCCATAGTAAAAATGTACCCTTCACTTATTCCAAAACCATTGATTGGGCTTGTTAGCCTTATGGGTTTTGGAATATCTAGTTCCCACTTTGAGAATATTTACTGCTTTTGTATTACTTAGCTATACAGTTCAGTTGTAGCATTTTTATTGCAAATTCTGTTGTTGTTAGAAAACAAAACTGAAGATGATCAATCACTAACAGCTTTGCTTTTCTCATATATATGTAAAAGGATAGGAGAAAAATACAAAGTAGCACACCTCTATGGAAACCCAAACTAAAAAATTAAAACCCTAATCTAATTCTAAACAAGCAAACTGCTAAGTCTAGAAACTCGAACATCCAAAAATAACAAAATCAAAGTGTAAACTTATACTTCTAAATCTGGAATAGTAGTTAACTCACTGCTCAAATATAACCTAATCTAACACTGAAAATGGAACACTTTCTAGTTTTACAACAAAAAATCAATGCTCCACGGGGACATGTCTTGTAGGGTCAAGAGAAATCCCCTTGTGTTTCCCATGCCCATGGATTTTGGGGGTCACCTAGGGAAACATTTCATAGAAAGGAGGACATCTAGACACCCCCTTCCAAAGTTGGACATTATCTTGGAGACAAGTTTATCATGCTTTTAGGGTGTTGAAGTAACCTTGCATGGCACCTATAAGAGAACTAAATTTCTAAACAAAAGGGATTAGTTTTTCTTGAGTACTCTTTTCTCTTCTACTTCAATATTTCACACTCATGTCCCTTTCATGCCAGATGTAGATTTTATTGGAGACTTTATGTCAGTGACTTCTATTGTCAATGGTATACATGCTTCACTGGTGGAAAATAAAGGTCTTCTGTAATGAATTTATATCTTCTCAAGACTTGTAGTTTTATCTGATGTAATATAACTTTAAGTGTCTATAACTTTGGTAATGAGGATTATCACTTTCTTGGTAGCCAATTTCACACTTGTTCACTGTATTTTGTAAGAGGTTTGATAGTATTTTGAATTGAATTTCCTTAGGAAGGGTGGTTGTTTGGCACACACCTTCAGGTCTACCAAGTGGCCTTCAAATGCTGTTGTTTGGATGATAAGAGGATTGATATAATCCCAAAGGAACTACCCAGATTTGTAAATTTTAAGGTTTTATTGCTTTTCTTTACTTAGGTACCCAACATATGGAGAAATGAGGCTGCAAATATTGATTAAGGCCTAAAATACACCTAGACTGTCCATTTATTGTCTAAGTGACGTTTCTAGAAGACTTTTAAATATTATAAATTAAGTTCACTTCTCCATTTCTAGGGAGTTCTTGACATGAATGAAGTTCAAATCTGATCCTTGTTGGTTTGTGATTGACACCTAGAGTTACTGCTGCCTTGAGTTGATCATTTGGGTTGCTAACTTCCTGTTGCTTATATATTGCTATGGTCCAGGATGTGACTGTGTTTTCCTTCTCTCTATTTTTTTTTCTTCCTCTCCAGCTGGGCATGAATGTGTTGGCCTCTTCCTAGCACACCGTGACTGTTTTGGAGCCCTTGTGGGCTGGGCATGACTTCATTCACACATTCACTATTCTTCTTTTCCACACATTCACTATTCTTCTTCTTTTCCACACAGTCACACACTATGATGATGATGGAAAATGGAATTTAATTAAGAGCACTAAGCCCTCTTTATCCCCAAATGTTGGTGGTGTTTGTTGTTGAACTCATTTGTCATTTCCATAGTAAAAATGTACGCTTCACTTATTCCAAAACCATTGATTGGGCTGGGCATGACTTCATTCACACATTCACTATTCTTCTTTTCCACACATTCACTATTCTTCTTCTTTTCCACACAGTCACACACAATGATGATGATGGAAAATGGAATTTAATTAAGAGCACTAAGCCCTCTTTATCCCCAAATGTTGGTGGTGTTTGTTGTTGAAATCATTTGTCATTTCCATAGTAAAAATGTACCCTTCACTTATTATCTACTATATCTCATTGCTACTCAATAGAACACAATATTTCATCCTTAACTAGGTAACTTAAACACAATATTTCATCCTTTTTATGACTAAATCACACAACCCATATAACTGGGTCGCCTTTCTCATACACAATAGTCAAATACTCTATGAGATTCTTCTTGACTTCACATGACACGACACACTGCATAACACAACATAGGCTATGACCTACTCAAACTTCATCAATGAATTCAAATACAAACCAATATGTGCCACTCAACTTCGTCATAAGGAGTTTTAGAAACAATAAGATGGATATCCTCTAGTCAACTACTCTTTCTCACAACCAATAGGCTCTACAACCATCTCACTCTTGAACTAGAGACATGCATAAGAACAAATAAATAGGACTCGTATTTTTTTATGCACAGGGGATTTCCTTCCCCTTAAAACCACTTAGATACTTCTACTCACAATACCCAATGTTACTCCCTACTGGTGCACTAATGACAATGCCTAAAAACAAGCAAATTTTAGGCTAAACCAACTTACTATACTTGCACATGTATAAATATGACATTGTCACTATTGGAGTGATCCTCACATAGGGTACACAGGGATGACACAAATTCTTGGCAATTGTACATATAGCTAGAGGGTATCCAAGAACAACATGATTAAGAGAACAATTAGCTCAACACATAGACCATGCATTTCAAATCTAGTAAAAGTTGTGTCTCAAGACTTCAAACAGAGAATAAATTCTCCATTCAACCTAGCCGACTTGATAAACTCACTATACGGAAGAGTGAATATCAATACCAAGAACATAGCTCAGTATTCAACACTATTGGTTGGGTTCACCACAAGGTATGACTGGTGGAGATCTCCTCTGATTTTATCCTTACTGGATTTGATACCACTTGTTGGAAATGATCAAATATTGAACCAACTCTGATACCAATCGTTGGAAATGACCAAAGCTTGAATTATCTCTAATACCAATTGATGGATATGGGTAAATATAAAACCACTTTTCCACCAAAAAATAAGCATACACAAAGAGAACATAGTTGTGGAATAGAACCAAATTTTTATTCTATTCAGCCAACCCTCAAAAACAATTTACGGATTACAAATTTATACCCAAACAGGAATTTCACATCAACTAAAATTTTCCATCGCACTAGAATCATTACAAACATGGAAACTTAAACATTAGTAAATCATCCTCATATTAACCATCAGGATTCACAAACTTCTTTTCAAAATACCCTAAAATCATACTATCTGTCACTGTGTGACTGTCATGTCCTTAATTAAATAATTTCCAAATAATACTATGTGCAAATAATGTTTCACCAACCTACTAGTTTACTACCTCTTGTTTTCTTCTAAGATGTGGGTTTCAATCTTTATACGGTAGAGAATTCCTTTCTTGGTTTCTTAGTACCTCTAGAGGCTTCTTATTCTTAGTAGACGAACTTGATTTTGAAGATATCAATGCATAACCTCTTAGTCTAGGCATGACTTCATTCACACATTCACTATTCTTCTTTTCCACACATTCACTATTCTTCTTCTTTTCCACACAGTCACACACTATGATGATGATGGAAAATGGGATATCTGTATTGATTACAGATTCAAGGACTGCAACTGAATTTTCCAGTTAGGGTGAGCCTTTATACTTGAATTCAGTGGGCCCTCTATTTAATGGGGAGGGCACCCTGGAAGTATCCCTCAATGAATATGGAATTAATGATTTGGAGGCTAAGAAATCTTTTTCCAGTTAAAGGCTATTGAAGTGATCCAGTGTGGATGATTGATAAATTTCAAATATTAGACATGCATGATGCTGCTTTGATGGTAGGGAGCCCATAAGAAATTCATTCAAATTAAAAATTCTAGGCTTTAATATCAATCATTGCTTCAACCTAATAAATGATGCCAATCTTGCCAAGACGATGCTGAATAATGGATGAATCAAGAAGCACCCATACCATGTCAGTGGTCAATTTCGATTAATTTACACTCCTATCAGGTGGTCACATTGCCTCTTGCCACCTGATAGAAGAGTGACAGCTAATTGAATGTAACCAACCTTGGTCTCTTATGGGTGATCTTTAATTGTGTTATGAAATATCGCTGAGAGATTTCAATCTGTAGTATTCTCTAGTATTAACCTCCGTTATAACTATTCTCGGATCTGTAGAAGTAGAAAGCAAGAAAGTGGAGTGACAGGTATGACAAAGTAGATATCATACCTAGAGGAGTTAGAGATTTGACCAATATTATACATATATAAGAGCCAAATAAAAAATTTACAAAATTGTTAACCAATTTTCCATTAAAGCAATGCTAAACACAATGGCCACCCATGGAGACTCGTGAACAGTGTTCTTAATGCATGAGCAAAGATAGTTGCAAGATTTAGTTAAAATTAACTTGAATTGACCAGATGTTGGACTCACCTTAGATAGGTTCATATAAACCATGCCAAAATAGGTTTTCTCATTCAAAAGGCATTCATGTATCTTTTAAAGGAAGTAAAGAGGAAAAAAATGGCTAGTGACAATGCCAAATGGAATTGTATTAGTGTAACTAGAAGAGGAAGTTCTCCCTTAGCTTTTGTCAATCTCAGAAATGACACAAAAGGTTTGGTCATTCAATAACCATTGAAAACAGTTTTAACTTTTCTTTTGTCTGAAATTAAAAAATGTGATCTAACAAACAACATAGACAGTGATTGTTGCACCACTACTAATGAAATTTATCTTGCTAACCAGGTATATGAAAGGACACTAATATGATTAGTTAAGTCCTATAGGTTAGTAATTGTGTTCTCAAAAATTCATTTGAAATCCATTCAGGTCAAGAGGATGTGCCCACTTAGACATTTATTCCTTTACTACCTTGACAAACCCCCCACCTGAGGAATGTGGTTGAACTCTATCTTTTCAACTAGACAGAAAATATTTTTTCCTTTTGAAGGGAATCCATAGCTGTCGTTCTTTTTGACAAAAAAGAGATAGACAAAAACACAAATACATCTAATGGCACATCTACAGAGATTTTATTCAAAGTGACCCATTGGACAAATTGGATTGGGTTTGAACTAGAATAAGATTGATGTTTATATAGCCACCTGTTCCTTACCGTATGTCCTTGTCCAGGGTCATTCTACTACCTTGCAAAACAGCCTGAGTTGTGTAAAAGGAAGATTATTAATATGTTGACGAGAGCAAGCCGCTCCAGTGCATGATCCTCTTTGTTCTATAAGGAAGCATAGTAAGTTTCATGCTTGAATCTAGTTTTAGGATGTGTTTTGGAGGGGTGTTTTATGCTCTACCCCAGATTTCAAAGTCCATCTTGCTATTGGAATTGTTCCTCGACTTGTAAATTTTCCACTTTATCACCTAAATAACCCTCCACCCTATAATAATGATTATATAAAAGACGATCGATTTGTTGCAATTTTTATGCAGACTTCCAGCCAAACTTTGATTTCCTAAGTTAGACTATTCCCCATTTCAAGGATAATCCTCAGCTCGAGGTGGTGCAGGCTAGGTGAAATTTGAAGGTTGTGGATTTTGCATGCTCAGTATTTTTATCTACAGTTCAATGTTTAGATTGTAAAGTTAAAGGTTCTGAAGCATTGCGAGCTTTTCATCTAGGTTTCTATTGGTCTATGGGCTGGTCTTGTTATTTATTTTGACACAGAGTACTACACAATCAACATTTTTATCAGTTCTAGTTTGCCTGCCATGTATGGTATTATAGTAGTTAATTTGAGCATGCTTAGTACAATTGTAACAAGATTAGCCATTGATGCAAAGGGACCTATCAGTGACATGTTAGTGAAATTATTGGATTTTTGGAGTAATTATGCTAAAAAAAATATTATTTGTTCGAGCAATTTGGTACCAAATCTGCAAATGGAAGAAAGAGATTAGTGAACAGAGGAGTTGTCAAGCATTCCATCTTGCAACCGTACCTTTGAATTACAGTGTACTTGCTGCTATGAACCTTTATTGCAGGAAATCAGGGGCAATCTAGCTACTATAAAACTCTACTGCCAGAAATCCGGGGCGATCTAGCTGCTAAAAACCTCTACTAATGGAAATCGGGGGCGATCTAGTTAATTAAAACCTCTACAACTCGAAATTGGTGGCGATTGAAGGGTTCATGGTAAATTTAATAGGAAATCAGGGGTAAATGGAATATTTGCAGCAAATTTCAAAGGGCGAATTCGTTATTTCTTCTTGCATGATGCGACAACACCCACTTTTCCTCTTGCATGATGTGACAAGAAGGTGACAACATGGTCTGCCATTGGAATTTTGGTGGATGCGTCGAAGATATCACTGCCTCAAACTTAGTGAACAGTGTTGGTTGTTTAATATCTAAATATTTTTTGAGCTATAGTGGGTTGCATATCACATCCAATCTGAAGTGGGCAGTAAAGGATGGAGGAACCAACATTAATCTACCAGGTGTGAAGTTTACAGGGATGGAGTGTACAAGGAAAATAAGTCGAACAAAATAGTGTTGGAGAAGATTGAGAAAATACCTAAAACGTTCGTCCTGACCAGAATGCAACACAACCTAATCTGTGAAAGTCCCTTTATGAAAAATCAGTGAAATCGACCCTGTGTGAAGTTTACAGGGATGGAGTGTACAGGGAAAATAAGCCGAACAAAATATTGTTGTAGAATATTGAGAAAATACCTAAAACGTTCGTCCTGACCAAATTGCAACACAACCTAATCTGTGAAAGTCCCTTTATGAAAAATCAGTAAAATCTACCTTGAGGAGATGCAAGTCGATCCCCACACACCGCTATGAGGTGAAGTTTTCCAACCCATGACTGAAATTCCTTGATCGAGCAATATGAAGTAAAGTTTTCCAACCCATGACTGAAATTCCCCACCTGATCGAGCAATTTCTCTTCCCAGCAAATGAGCAAAAATGGTGATTTCAATGTCATTGACGGTATAGCCACTAAAATTTTAAGTTTTCAAAAGATATTTGTCAAATTGGGGGAAATTAAGTTTAAGGATTTTTTTTTAATTTATAGGTGTCCTTAGAATGAGTTATGTTTGAGTGATTTAATTTACCATTTTTATAGAAAATGGTTGTGTTGTTTTGAAAAAAAATTATAAAACTAATTAATTATTATTTTTTGAAACTATGGAAGTTATTTTAAATGGTCATGTTATTTTTGTGACCATTCATTAAACTTATGTAAATATTTACATAGGGGATAACCAAAAATTTTTAGTCTCTCTGCTAGGGTTTTAGCTCGCACATTAGGGTTCTCGGGTTCGCCTCTTCTGCAGATGTCATGGATGCCATTGATGGAGGTTCCCAACTGCCCTCCTCCTCTGTGCTCCCTCCTAAAATAAAATCTTTCATCCGCCTGGTTCCCAACCGCCCTCCTCCTCACCTTTCAAAAGAGAGTCTCCATATACATGAAGTTGTCAAACACCATTTTTAGAAGCAAATTTGATGAGGATGATGATGAAAAGAGATTGTTAATCGATGAGTTGTTGCCGCAAGGTAAGAAAAATTTGTTTGAGAATGCCACTAGGGATTAGGGTTTGTAGCTTCAGGGGGATTAGGACTTGTAGCTTTAGGCCAAATAGATATGATTACAACTACAGGCTGAGTTGGCCTTAGTCTCGCTACATGCAATAGATGAAGCATATCCATATGCTTTAAATGACAAAGAGAAACCTAGTATGTAATCCATAGCCTATAGTTGTAATCATATCTATTTGGCCTAATATGTTTGAGCCTATTTTTACAGTAGAGTTTAATGGTGTTGACATAAGCAACTTCAGATATAGATTGCATACAAGGAAAATATGCTCCCTTGATTGATCTATACTTTGTGTTTTGTTCTACATTTATGACTATCGAGAATTCAACATGGTAATTGCAAAACTAACAACTATGTTACTAAATAAAACCCAATTGATCAGCTTGATACTGTGTGTATGCTTATATGGAAGAAAACTTGCTAGGGTATTTTACAGGGCGGGTTCCCCCTAAAGCTATAATATGTAGCTGGGATAGGGAACCCTGGGGGGCCTTTGGTTTGCAATATGTCCAAACTAGAACCCTTACCAAAGGATTTTTTTTGTTTCCATTCACTAACAAGTCCCATGTCCCAAACAAAATGTCACAAGGGCCTTGGATTTAAAAGAATACCTTGTTAGTCCCTAGGTTTGAGGATTTCTTAGCTAACCAATATGTTCAATGTTTGTGCCCAATCTGGGTGCAATTCAACAGCCTACCAATGCAAATGTGGTCATCCAAATTCCTTGGTGTTCTACCCATTTTAACTTCTCTGCTCTTTCATGCATTTTTGTGCCTAGATGAAGGACATAACCGCTACAATGAAAGGAGGCATTCACTGGTTCTTGTGTTAACATTAACATTGTTGTTGATTGAACCCCCACACGTATATTTCTATGTTATCTATGTAATCCACATTCAAAGGAAATATGGCCTTAATTTGAAAACACAAATACTACATTCATTAAATCATGCCAATTTTTAATTTATGTAAAATATAACTTTTTTTCAAATGGAAGATTGTATTTTGTTTGTTTTTTGTGTCCTAAAAGGGTGATAATTATTATTGGGTGAAGATAAATGGCATTGACTGTAGCATGAAGTTGTGTTAATTTTATTCCCATGGCATCTAGTAGTTCTATGGAAGTTGTGTTGTTTTTATTCTTTTAGCATCAGATGGTGTTATGTTTATGCAACTTCAAACTATGTTCAATTTGGGTTGACTAATGTGCCTATAGTATGAATGAATGATTCTCATGAATGGTAAATTTCATAAGTACCTAGACAAGTTCGTTCAGTTATTCCTTATTTCATAAGTACCTATAAAAGTTTGTTCAACTATTCCTTAATTATATATTGATCTATTCATGAACTCCAAAGGGGTACATGGAGCATTTGACATTGATTTTGAAGTATATGGGAGAGAAAAATATTTATGCTAAGCTCTCCAAACGTTCCTTCTTTCATATCGAGACCCATTATCTTTGGGCACATCATTTCCATGAATGGTGTCACACTAAAATATTCATGGTTCCTGAATGCATTTTCACAATAAAATAAACTTAGTATTGGAGGTATGTCGCAAGGGTAAATACATTTGGTCTTGCAACATGTCGCAAAAAATGTGTCATTTAGGTTGAAACATCATGCTTGAAATATAATCTACTCTACACCTTTCCCACACGCTTGCACAGTAGGTCTATGTTTTGTTATGGATCGGATTCACTTGTCTGTTTTCAGGATCGAGTGCCCACGCTGAAGGGCTGGGCTGCTCTCATGCTCCTCTGTCTTTCTTTATGGGCTATCATTTTTACTTTTCTTTTTTGGATACCAAACCGATTCCTGACTCAATGTTTTAAGGATAATGATATTTAAATATATTTAGTTTTGATCTAGTAATAGAAGGGTTCCATCTTACTTACAAAAACAAATCACCCCGAAAAACCCTCTACAAACAAGCTGTTGAATCTGTTTCCTTGTATGGTCTTGTGCGGCCATTGTACGGTACGTACAATTGTACAGAACTATGCACGTGGCCAATCTATACAACTATACGGATGATGATTTGTACAGATCCAAATGACTGCATTGAATCCCTGTACGATTGATCTGTACAATGGCATGGACTCTGCAGTATGGATTTGTACCATTGTACAGAATCCTGTATGGCTACCCCTACAGACAAGTGATGGATCTGCTTGACTGGTACGCCCCCCCTACAAATGTCTTTTGAAATGTTTTTTTTCTCATGGTAAAAAATTGGAAGTACAATGTCTTTCTCTCTCCAACTCGATGCTTGAGTTTCACTTTTGTGATGGTGTATCTTCCTCTCTCTCCTTAGCTGCCTTTGATACTATTGATATGAACCAAAACCCTAACTCCAATTGCTGAGATTAAATCTCACTCATTTGAGATCAATGGTTGAGATTCATTTAATTAATTTAAATCTTTAATGCCAAAAACTTGGGAATTTCTCCAAATCAGCCTCAATCATCTATACAGGCATTCACTTTAATAGACTTTAAATAAGTGAATTTCCTAGGTTCCAAAGAGGTATTAATGATTATTTCCATAAGTAAGACACAAAATCATGGAAATACCTGTCTGAGCTACAAACATCAACATCTCCAAGGAAAGACACCCTCCTCCTTTTCTTCTCCAAATACATCAAACCCTAATCTCTAGCCTCAAAAGGATGAAACCCTAATCCTAGAATCCAAGATGCTCCAAGAGACCAATAAGCCCCAATTTCCAAGAGAGAGAGATCAAATGTACAAAGAATAATTCAAGAAAGAATTGTCCATCTTCTCCTCTTATGCTCCACTAGGGTTTCCTCGTGAACCTTAGCACACCACTAAGAGAGCACCCCAAAGAAGAGATAAAAATGAATTTGTGATGTGTTTTGATGTTTGGAAATACTCTCTCCTTTCTCTGTTTATATGAGAGGCAAGGAAGGACAAAAATATAGCATAGGTCATCTTAAGCCTTACAATCAAGCCTACTAAACATAAGTAAGACACACATAAGCGAAGTGCTCCACTCCTAAGTACCAATGTCAAGCTCCAATGATGACGTTGTGCACAATAATGAACCAAGGTGATATAGCTATGCAAGGCAAGCTACACCACTCTATCTTGAGCCTTTATGATTCCATTCATCCTCCAAAGCCAAGTATTCCATTGGGGCAGATACCCCTTGCAAGAACATAGTTGAAGCCCTAGCTGAGAAGCAATTATGCTATGTTCTGGGTGAAATTTATTGGTGTCCATTGGCAAATCTGATCATGTTCCTGTGTAGAGGCAGCCTTATTTTCAATTCTGGGCATCCTTTAGGTGTCATTTCATGTGCAGCAGTCTAAGCATCAGCTAACATGTGACTTGAAAATGATTTGCAGCAGTCTATATCTAAAAAGAAGTTCATGGATTAAAACCTCATTGGGAAGTAAGGCTGTTGTTGAAGGGTGATTAAATAAACAAACTGCAAGCTGTCACTCTTAAACAGAAATTATAGGGTTCATCTGGTAGTAGCCAACAAAGAATTGATCAGCATTCCTTCTTGTGGTCTGTTTGAATACTCTTGGAGATGCATTTGAAGAGTTTGCATTCCTGCTGAAGAGGTTTATTTGTTGTTCCTAGCCTTTTGAATCTTTGAGGTTGATCTAAATCACCTTCTAGAGGAGTTGCAGACTTGGGATAACCTTGTAGGGTGGTCAAATCAGTGTGTATTGTAGAGTATGGATCATAGACTCGATTATCTATCACAATATCAACAATTAGAGCACCTGGAGGATAAGCCCTTGATGCCTCTCTCGTTTCATCTCTAAAACATTGTTGTTGATCCTATCGTCAAGCTCCCAAAATTTTTACTTTTCGATGCACATTAATCTTTAGGCTTCATATTTCCTTTGACGCCCTTTATATATCTATCCCACATTGATTGTGGGAATATCTAAACATTTTTTTACATACATGTGTGTTCTTTATTATATCAACACATTGTGCACATTATATACCATAGTGGCCATGAAATGAACTCTTTCAACACTAGATTTGGTTATGAGTTGTGGGTGGATATGGTGTTCTTGCAAAGACAATAATTGGAAAGATTGGGCTCAACCAAGCCCTAATATTTTACAATTTATATTAACAAGAAACCATATATATATATATATATAACAAATGGAGGCATTAAGGACTAGAGTGGAATAGTATAGTCCCCATAGAAAAGTCCCATATCTAGAGGTATTATGGTATTAGGAGCTTGATTAGGTGTCCTTTTGCATTGTAACCTTAAAGGGCATGTGAATGATGTAAGTCCAAAAGCCTATCCACAATACAATTGTTTTTAATTGGATCTCTGGTCCATTATTGTTATTTTCTTAGTAGAGTGAGTTTGATTTGTGTTGAGCATTTAGAGTTTTCCCACCATATTATTCAACCATCCTCACCATGAATCTAGGGATCTAAGTTCCAAAATTTCTTTAATCAGTGAGGATTGATCCTCACAACTAAGATACATAACTTTATCTTAAATAAAAATAAAGAGTGGTTGGGGGATTCATCCCCGATAGTCATAGTGGATAATGCTGAGAGATGATATGAAACTAGATAATATGGAAGGTTGTAGGCTGTAGAGTGTGCATTATTATGAGAAAGGATCACTACTCTTTATCAACATAAATCCTATCCAATATTTTCTTAAACTCTATAAATTCTTAAACTCTATCCTTTGTAAAGTGTCATTTGGCTGGTGTTTGTTATCGATTATCTACCTTAAAATGTGGGGATGATCAATTTGATCCATCACTAAGTATTTTATGCATGATGAGCTCGGCTTTCACTACATCCATCTATTGAAAATATCACTTTGCTTTGACACCAATTAACATATGAACAACTTCATTGGTGGTAGTCCTAATACTCAAAACCCCTTTCAACTTGAAATGAAGAAAATATATTGAATATCGCGCCCCTATACTTGCTCTAGTTGTCAAAAGGAAGATCAAAAGTTGGGCATTCCTATGTGTAAAGAACCAACCAAGGTGTAATTAACCACCATTCATACTTATCATACAACGTAAAAATTATTTCCCTCAACATACTTAGTAGAGTAGTGCTTGAACTAATCTTTCCCAACTGAGAACACATTGAACATATTTTAAAAGGAGGTCGTTGGACATGTGGAGCGACCCATTTTGAGAAATTTTACAAAGGTATATCACTAGAGATAGATTCATTAAGAATTAGACCATGGTGGGAGATGTTGGGAGAGCTCACCAAACCCATATAACAATGAACAACCATGTGCACTAGTTAACATCCTTGGAGATCACAAGTAAAAGAAAGGATGTTACTCTTTCTATTTTAATTGATCCAAGAACCACATCTGAGAGATTTATTTTACCAAATGCATTGTATATATGTGGCTTGGTGGCTATTAGGAAATATGTTTTTAACATCATTGAGATGACCTCAGGAGTCAAGTAGGGGGGTGGATTGATGGATTTGGATATTGGAGTGCATGTGACTCAAATAGCCCAATGTTAGAAAACAATGGGATCTTATGATGTAATCATAGGCATGGATTGGTTGGAGGTGCATTCGGTTGTGCTATATTACATAAGAAAGTTACTTCATTTATTAGATGATGAAGGGAAGGAAAAGGTCTTGAGAGGGACAAACATGGTTGTATCCTTGCAATTTGTATCATTATTGTAGTCGAAAACAAGTCCCAAGAAGGGCTACTATATGCATATTGTGGTGGCATAGTTTTGACTCAGTATCCCATCTTATCAGAATTTCCAGATGTTTTTCTTGAAGAGTTGCATGGGCTTCCTCCCAATTGTGATTTGGTGTTATTTGTTGAACCAATGACCATATAAGTTCTCTTATTCAATGCCCATGCTTGAATTTCATTAGTTGCATATGCATATGAAGAATTTTTTGGATTTAGAGTTGATCCAACCTAGCGTGTCACCTTGGGGAACACCGATTATCTTTGTGAGGAAGAAGGATGGATCCCAGATGTTGTGTATAGATTACATAGAGTTGAATGATTAAGGCTACCATATATAACCAATATCCCTTTCCTTATATCTATGGATTTTTTATTTTATTAAAGGGGCCATAATGTTTTTTAATATTGATCTATGATTGGGGTATGACCATCTATAAATAAAGGATGAAGATATCATGAAAACTGATTTTACATTTTGATTTGAGAATTGTGGGTTTGTGGTGGTTCCTTTTGGGTTGACTAATATTCAGAAAAATAAAAATGTAATTCGTTGATACAACTTTTTTTTATAATATAAAGTTGTTATTTAGTGCTTAAAAAAACCCATAATCCTGGTGGTCAAAAGAGACCCGTTGGTCTATCATCTCCCTTCTTCGTTGTCTTCTGGAGTTTATTCATCCTGTAGTTACTCAACCTTTGAAATTTTACTAGGTAGGCAGTCACCCAGCGAAACTGAAAGCCCTTGTGGTGGCGAAGAATGCTAACCTGAGTGAAGAACGATGTGAGATGGCGTGTAAACAGAGGCGATTGAAAGAAGCCATGTGCATTTTGCATTTGATGGAAGAACAAGTAGATTTATCTACTTATCATTCTCTCTTGCAGGTATGCCTCATTAACAGAGCTCTACCGGAGGCCAAGCTGGTCCATTCTCACATCATCCAAAGTGCTTTCAAATTTAATTGCACTGTCAAGGCTCTGTCCAATAAAATCCTAAGCGTGTATGCCAAGTGCGGGAATTTAATCGATGGTCGCAGGTTTCTGGAGCAACTGCCTGAGCGAAATGTGGTCTCGTGGAGTATCATGATTGTAGCTTACTCTAGGGCTAGCCATGGCAAAGAAGCGTTGACACTTTTCAATCAAATGCAAGGAACATGTATTCTCCCCAATCAATTCACTCTATCCATCCTTCTCCCAACATGTACTCACTTGGAAGTAGTGGCCGAGGTTCATGAAGAAATAATCAGAAGTGGTTTTCACTCTGAATTTTTTTGGGGGAATGCCCTTATTTACATGTATACAAAATATGGGAAGATCAACACTGCACATTATGTGTTTGACAAATTGCTTAGACGAGATGTTGTCACATGGAATGCTATGATTGCAGGATATGCACAAAAGGGGTATGTTAATGAGGCTCTCGACCTGTTTGATAAAATGCCTGAACAAAATGTGGTCTTATAGACATCAATGATTGTGGGATATGCACAGAATTGCTTGGTTGACGAGGCTGCCAAACTCTTTGATGAAATGCCTGAAAGGAATCTGGTATCTTGGACATCTATGATTTCGGGTTATGCTGAGAATGGATGTGTTGATGAAGCTTACAAACCAGAGCTTTCTGGAGTAACCCTCCACACGGGAAAGATGCTAGCCCTATTCAACCAGAGTTATTCTTTAAATGCAGATGCCAAGATTAGGGCAGCCGCTACATTAACTTTAGTTCGGGAGCTGCAGGAAGTCCAGATGGTTTATGAGCAAAGCGGCACTAAGGGAAATGATGATGGAGATTTAAAGCTAGAAGCTGCTAAAGATGCTTGTCTGAAAAATTGTGCCGCGACCATGAAATATGCCATTCGTTGGATTATTTGTGGGATTTCAGCGTCTAGAGCTGTAAGTTTTCTATCATCTAAGCTGAATTTGGTGTGAACTCCAAGTTTTCTATTATTTAATTTAGAGTCTAGAAAGCTGCCAGCATAGATTTGCTTGTATATTATCATCTTTGGTCTTCATTAAAAATGCTTATTAATGCTCCAGTCCTAATCCACTATTTAATGTCTAATGACTTCCAATTGCTAGGCTGGTTTCAGTTTTCAGGCTTTGTTATTTCAAATTTGGTATTCTGTAGTGTTTGGCTTTGCCTGAATTTGGATGCTTGATTGTTTCCTTATTCAAATTTATTACACACAGAGTTGGGAACATGGATGTTTCAGTTTGTTCAAACATTAGAGCTGTGTTTCATTCTGGAATTGCATCTGCATTTAAAGAATAGAAAGCTGAAATCATAGAATCTATTCTTGCATATTATTAACATGAATTATGTTTTTTGTTTTGAAGTTAAACTATTTTGCAGAGTTTGAAATTGTAGATCATTTTGTGATGGAAGTGAGCTTTGCTTACAATTTTCTAGTTCTTGACATTAGCATATCTCCTAAAATTTTGTGAAATTTCTTGATTGAATCTCTTTCCCAGGACATTGCCAGTTTTAGATGTTAACTTCAACTTTGGAGTTGCAGATGTTCACACAAAATCTTGTAAACATTAGATCGATTGCAAAGTGTCACAATGAAGCATATCCCCTTATTTAAAATCCAATAATTAAAAAGCTTTTCCTCCACAAAAATAGAATAATAGGCAGTTTAAGGGTGTTCTCCTAGTGTGCATTATGGTCAAAGTACTAGAAAAGGTTGCTGGTTGAGAGTCCATTACTCCTACTTCATATGCTGATGACATGTGATCGCTCTATGGTTTATTCTATGATGTTGCTGATGTATTTATCTTTATTATGGAAGTACCACATGCTTTTTATTTTTGTGATTTGGTTCTTGGTAGCTACGGATCATGGGAAATAATGACATGTTGTAAGCAGGTTCATTGTCATTATGTGTTATCGCATGTTTGTCATCCTATAGTTACTTAACCTTTGAACTTTCACCAGGTAGGCAGTCACCTGGCTAAATTGAAAGCCCTTTTGGTGGTGAAGAATGCTAACCTGAGTGAAGAACGATGTGAGATGGCGTGTAAACAAAGGCGATTGAAAGAAGCCATGTGTATTTTGCAATAGATGGACGAACAAGTAGATTTCTTTGCTTATCATTCTCTTTTGCAGGTATGCCTCATTAACAGAGCTCTGCCAGAGGCCAAGTTGGTCCATGCTCACATCATCCAAAGTGCTTTCAAATTTAATTACACTGACATGGCTCTGCCCAATAAATTCCTAAGCGTGTATGCCAAGTGCGGGAATTTAATCGATGGTCACAGGTTTCTGGAGCAAATGCCTTAGCGAATTGTGGTCTCGCGGAGTATCATGATTGCAGCTTACTCTAGGGATGGCCATGGCAAAGAAGCGTTGACACTTTTCAATCAAATGCAAGGAACATGTATTCTCTCCAATCAATTCACTCTATCCAGCCTTCTCCCAGCATGTACTCACTTGCAAGTAGTGGCGGAGGTTCATGAAGAAATAGTCAGAAGTGGGTTTCACTCTAAATGTTTTGTGGGGA
The DNA here is from genome assembly GCA_001517045.1 of Pseudotsuga menziesii. Lineage (NCBI taxonomy): Eukaryota > Viridiplantae > Streptophyta > Pinopsida > Pinales > Pinaceae > Pseudotsuga > Pseudotsuga menziesii. The sequence goes on from LPNX010564022.1 coordinate 43,570, forward strand.
ATGCCCTTCTTTACATGTATGCAAAATATGGGAAGATCAACACTTCACATTATGTGTTTGACAAATTGCTTAGATGAGATGTTGTCATATGGAATGCTATGATTGCAGGATATGCACAGAAGGGGTATGCATGAACGAAACGTGGTCTCCTGGACATCAATGATTGTGGGATATGCACAAAAGTGCATGGTTGATGAGGCTGCCAAACTCTTTGATGAAATTCCTGAAAGGAATGAGGTATCTTGGACATCATTGATTTCAGGTTATGCTCAGAATGGGCATGTTGATGAAGCTTACAATCCATTTGAGAAGATGCCTGAGAGGAATCTAGTCCCTTGGACTACAATGATTACAGGATATGCACAGGAAGGGCATGTTGATGAGGCTTTGAAGCTCTTTAAAAAAATGGAACTACAAAATGTGGAATCGTGTAATGCAATGATTGCAGGATATGTGCATAATGGTTGAAATGAAGAGGCCTTGAAGCTTTTTCGAGAAATGCAAAGGCACGACATGAAGCCAAACTCAATTACTCTTGCTAGCGTTATTGCAGCATGTGTCGATCTAGTAGCATTGGAACAAGGCTTGGATATCCATGAATAAGTAATCAAGAGTGGATTTCAATCTGATTTGTTTGTGGCTAATGCCCTTGTAAACCTATATACGAAATGTGGGAACATAGAAGTTGCCCGCAACATGTTTGACAAAATGGATCACAAAGATGTGGCGGCATGGAATGCAATGATTGCAGGCTATGGTGTGCATGGATTTGGTAAGGAAGCCCTAAGTCTCTTCGAACAAATGCAGCACTGTGGAATATCACCGGATCATGTTACCTTTGTCGTAGTTCTGTCTACGTGCTGCCATTCATGCCTAGTGGCATGCAATACTTTAATTGCATGAGTCACTATCATCATATTACACTCACAATGGAGCACTATGCTTGCATGGTTGACCCTTTCGGCCGAGCAAGGCACCTAGATAAGGCACACAATTTTATCAATAGAATGCCAATAAAACCTGATTAAATTGTGTGGAGTTCTTTGATCGCTGCATGTAGAATCCATAAGAATATAAAGCTAGGGGAATTTGTTACAGAATGCCTCATTTAATTGGATATCCAAAAAGCCACACCTTATGTGGCTCTATCAAACATCTATGCTGCAGCAGGAAAATTGGATGGCATCGAAAAAGTAAGGAAAATGATGAAAGATGGGGGGTAAGAAAGGAACCTGGATGTAGTTGGATTGAGATAACTAAACAGGTGCATGCTTTTTTTGTAGGAGATAGATCACACCCACAAATGCAATAGATCTATGAAAAGTTGGAAATGTTGTCTCAGCAGATGAAAGCAGTAGGTTATGCACCTGCAGGAGATTAGAGCTGAATGATGTCAAGTAGGGACAAGACGATAGCTATTTTGGTGATCATGAACGTTAGTGTGCAAGCAATTTGCTAGAAAGTTCATCTTCATGATTGTTTCAAGAAGAATTACTTGCCATATCAACAAATTTGAATATTAATATGAATCCCAGGTACGTCCAATGAATAAAAATAATAATTATTTTCTTGAAAATTTGATGACTTGGTTCATATTTATAGGTGTTTTTAGTTATTACATTTATTTTTTAATATAAATATTTTTGAGTTTTTGCGTTATTTTTGGGGGTTTATATATGGACTGGTATCAAGCATATAAAGTATATCATAAAACACAATTAAAGTAAGTTGACCATCCCATATCTGCACAGTACAAAAATTTGGCTGAATTTCCATACAACAAAGGCCAATAAAACCAAATCTTGCTACTATGGTCCTTGCAACTTGCAAGCCCTGCTGAGCATCCAACCTCTAGTGGATGGTTTCCTTTTGGGTGTTAGATTCAAATTTTTTATAATAATAGTCTTGTAATAAACATTTTTCTTTGGTCGGAGCCTAGCATTTCCAACAAGAAATTTCGTGAATTGAGGTTTCTTATGCTATTAAGAAATTTCTTAGTCTTTTAGAGGTTTCTCGGATCTTAATCTTGTGAATTTCAACCTTAGGGTTGATGTGAAATATGATGAAACAACAACAACAGAAAATATTTCACCTCTTATCAACTCCAATCAACAAAGCAATTCAATTAACCTTCCAAAAATTTAAGTTTCAATAACAATTTAACAACAAACATAATTTCACTTACAACATTCATAACATAACAGTTAAACTGATATTTAAATTCTAAACTAAGTACATGCCTGCTAAGTGACTGAGCAGTTCTGGAATTCACTGGTGCGCCCCTCAATGAGGATAACGGCCCGTGAATATTGAACAAGATTCCTCTCCAATACTGAAATAGACTTCAACAATCTGTGACTGATATTCACATGCCTGGAAATGTTAGTTTTGGTTTGCAGCTGATGTATGTTCCCAAATGTCAAATAAATATTCTCTGAGTGTAAATCAACTCTCCATAGAAGGTCATGGCCCTTTCTTGAGCAGCTCACAAAGATAGAAGGAGTGCCTTCTATGCTTTAATGCGCCCATCCAAGGTTATTTGCTGCTGCTAACGAACTGATATGACTGAGATTGGTTCAGATCTGATATATGTCTCCATGTAGAGAAAATAATGACTGAATCTCCTTTGAGATAGCCTCCCTCTTGAATCACGACTTGTATAGTGGGTGAGCTACCCATCACGACTTGTCTAAGATCAATGTGTAATAAAACTTTCCTCATATACTACTCATCTTAGACTCTTCACCGCTAGTTTTTTTTTTCTTTGAGAGCTTTAGAACATTGGTTGGCCCTGAAATTTTGTTGAAGTTGGTATGGATGCATACGTTAGATTCAAAATGTGTAGACATTGGTTGATGTATCTGTTTTGGCCCATTGGTGAGATACACATAGTTTGCAACCCCAAAAAATATAAAATGTCTTTTATGCATGCCATTTTCTTGTGATAAACAGAAAGAACCAACAGTACCCCCCCTGTACATTCACCATATTTCTAAAATGCACACTTGTTACCCATGTTTTTACAAATAATTGTTCTGCTATTTTGTCATGGATTGTTACCCATGCAATAGAAACATCCAGACTTGTTACATGTTCAATTAACTATTTTGTTATTTTATTATAGATTATTATCCATGCAATTAAACCCTGGTCAAGTGTCTTTCCAGTAAGTTATCAAATCAAAAGATGTTCTACTCTGACCAAGAAGCAAAGATAGCACCATATTCTATCAAAACAAAGAAACGTCAAATAGAGGATTTGATAGAATTCATCCAGTTCAAATCTCTTTTAGAGGATCCTAGGCTACAACTGCTAGAGCTAGTCACATCTTCTAAAGCTCAATCGAGATAATGAATTTGAAAGGGGCTTCATGATTTAAGAATTTTCTTCATTTTATTTCTTGCAACCCCTTGCACACAAGTGTCTATGGGACATAATATCATTGTAAAAGTGTAACCAATTGGTCCCAAACACCTTGTCCTAATAATATGTAATTTGATTCATGGGAGAATATCTGCAGCCTATGTGCAACCTATCCTACTCTATTTACTGCATTTGTTGGCAATTTCCAACTGCTAGAATCTCATGTTTTGCAGCCTAGGAGTCATAAGATGTCCCCATGCAATACTACAGAAGCCTCAAAACCTTGAGATATACAGGGAAACATCAAACTTAGGCATCCTTAAAGTTACTTCAATAGTATGTGTTTCCCACTGCATATTCAAGGTGCCTTATTTCTCTATCACAACCCCTGTATTTCTTTCTCATATTACATCATTCAGATGTTGAACTTGAGCTTCCATGTTGCTGAAAGCTTGAGGCAGTGAAATGACAATTGCCACCTCTTGAAAAGCTTTGTTAAAATTGCTGTTCAAAACATTGGCTAGGCTTCACCTGAATTAGAAATCCAAGTGACTTCCAACCAAATAGTCAAAGTACTACTGAATCAGGCATGGAAAGATAGGATCCGTCATCCCACTGCTAAATCACCAGAAATATTAGGATTCCTCTTGGTCAAGTTTGGCTAAGGCTTTGCATTGTCACTTGGAGTCTTGGAACTGAATGCATGCCCAAACTATCCAACTATGATTATTAACTAAATTCCTAGTTCTGGTTCATGTCTGAATGATGTTATACATGATATATACATGGAATATGATTGAGAACTAATGAACCCCAAAAGAATAGTGAATACTTGACTGGAAAAGGCAGGCAAGGGTATAGAATGTTTGGGATCTATTTGGGGTGATTACAGCAACACAGAAACTACCATAGTTGCTGCCCTAACTACATCTATTGTTACAGAATTAGCAAAGATATTGGAGATTGGAAATGGTGTCTTAATGTTACACTCCTTGGTTGGTGAGAGTGTAACATGAAGACACACTAAGTAATAGATATGTTCCCTGACTGAGGCTGTAAAACACTTTGCATTCTGTGAATTAAGTAGAGAGAATTCGAAGATTTCAATGAATTTGCACTCTTTTTTAATGTTTGTAGGATTTATTTCAAGGCATAATAGCATAGACTGTGAAGATGAACATTAATTTACAGGGAAGCCTTGTATTTCCTTGAGCATGCATCCAGTAATTGAAGCAGTACAGGGCTCTATATCAATTGTTGAAATTTAATTCAAAGGTATCATGTTCTTATTAAATCCATTTAATTTCTAAGTTTCTTAATTGATTTCTTTTTGAGGTAAGTCATCCAAAAAAATACATAATATGTGCAAGTTTTCTTTACACCAAAAGCTTGAGCTTTTAGAAAATTGAATCCATTAAATTATATATATCATGATTTCCATTACACCGCCCTTCTTTAAAATTTTGAAATCCCATGCCTTTTTGGGTGATCAGCATGACCCAACCAAAGACCTTTGATTTATAGTTGATATTATTTGTTATTATGATCTTAGAGTTTTTTGAGTTGTTTACAAAGATTTATCCGACACCCATTGGACTAGGTAAGTTGCACCAGGCCAAAGTATTTTTTTAGAAGCTGGTGAGAATCAGGGTTCTCTGCACTTATTAGGTACCCTTGTTCTGGCTTGAAGTGGTGCACTGAGTGCCTAGATGTCTATATTCACACAGAGCAGTCACAGTGGCCTGGGAATTATCTATGTTATATACAGTAGTGTATGTAAGTGATTGCATATACTCAGATATTTTTTGGAGCTGCACTGTTCTGTTTTAAAAAACTTCTTGATGTTTCGAATAAGTGGTGCACTGAGTGCCTAGATGTCTATATTCACACAGAGCAGTCACAGTGGCTTGGGAATTATCTATGTTATATACAGTAGTGTATGTAAGTTATTGCATATACTCAGATATTTTTTGGAGCTGCACTGTTCTGTTTTAAAAAACTTCTTGATGTTTCGATCCCTTTTCTGGGACCATCTTCAGGAGACATCTGACTCCATATACTACTTATCTAATAGTCTTGTTGTATTGAGGGTTTGGAACTCGGGATTGGGATTCTGAAATTGTATAGTGCATGTTCATATCAATAAAAAATGTTTTAACAGCATAGGTTTGTAGGATGAACCTTGAGAGAAGAGGGTGGATATCTTTAAAATAATTAATGAATGATGACAAGTTGATACAAGTGACGAAGAAAGGGAGTCTACTGGGGAAGGGGCAAATATTTTTGTGAAATTGCAGTATTTTAATGTTGGTGATGATTGAAATTGGGCTAGAGGTACCAGGTCTTTGTAAGTTCTCTGGGGTGGTCCCATATACCTTTTTTACCTCACAAAAAGGTCACTCTGTACCAAGATGTCTTTCTGCTATTTTGTCATGGATTGTTACCCATGCAATAGAAACATCCAGACTTGTTACATGTTCAATTAACTATTTTGTTATTTTATTATAGATTATTATCCATGCAATTAAACCTTGGTCAAGTGTCTTTCCTGTAAGTTATCAAATAAAAAGATGTTCTACTCTGACCAAGAAGCAAAGATAGCACCATATACTATCAAAACAAAGAAACATCAAATAGAGGATTTGATAGAATTCATCCAGTTCAAATCTCTTTTAGAGGATCCTAGGATACAACTGCTAGAGCCAGTCACATCTTCTAAAACTCAATCGAGATAACAAATTTGAAAGGGGCTTCATGATTTAAGAATTTTCTTCATTTTATTTCTTGCAACCCCTTACACAAGTGTCTATGGGACATAATCTCGTTGTAAAAGTGTAACCAATTGGTCCCAAACACCTTGTCCTAATAATCTGCAATTTGATTCACGGGAGAATATTTGCAGCCTAGGTGCAACCTATCCTACTCTATTTACTGCATTTGTTGGCAATTTCCAACTTCTAGAATCTCACGTTTTGCAGCCTGGGAGTCATAAGATGTCGGGCCATGCAATACTACGGAAGCCTCAAAACCTTGAGATATACACGGAAACATCAAACTTAGGCATCCTTAAAGTTACTTCAATAGTATGTGTTTCCTACTGCATATTCAAGGTGCCCTATTTCTCTATCACAACTCCTGTCTTTATTTCTCATATACAACTAATGAAATATTTTTTATTATGTCTCTCCAATTTCTAATGCCACTATTCTTGATGGTATTTGCCTTCTGATTTTCTTTAGAGCTGACCATGCTTTCCTTTTAATTTATCTTATTCACTTACCTAAATTATCATATTCACTATTGAAAAAGTGCATAGGTTTGTAACGTTGGTTCTATATATAAGCCTAACAAGATCTACATTTTAATAGGTGACCTATGGCAACTTTTCCTTTATTTCTTCCAATCAAGAAAAGGGATTTAAGTAGCTTGAAGCTTCTTCCTCTAAACAGATGGATCCTTTTGTTGATAACACTAACTAGTCAGGAAATTTTAAGCAACTATAGAGAAACTTATGGTTGGGATATTGGAATTTTTCTGATTGCAGGATAGATGGAAACAAAATAATTTTGTGTTCAAATAAAACTATCAAAGTGATTTGCAGGATAGATGGAAACAAAATAGTTTCTTGCTCAAATAATACTTTTAGTCTTTAGAGCTATTGGAAAATGTGATAAGTCCAACTCATTATTTTGTTATCATCTTCTCAAAGCATATTGTCCTCTAGTGGTCAACAATATATATTGTTAAGACAAGAATGGATGGCAAGACATAGGAACTAGTGGAAAAATACGTTCTAGTTATGTATAGGCTAAGAAAACATAACTGGTAGCTAGCACATTCCCCAAGGATAAGAAGGCCTATTATGAGGATAATCTAACTTGAAGGGGCCTCTCTATATATTTTAATATAGTTATTTTTGGAGGAAGCATGGATCTAGCCCGTCAAGGAAGGACGTCCCACTCAAGAGGACATTTGGAGGGATATCATGAGGTATTTCACATGGTTCAAGGTATGTCTCGCATATTTGGAGGCATGATAAATCATCTAATCGATTATTGGCATGATTTAAAAAGAAAAGAGGAGGAACTCCCTTCACAACTCAATGGCATTTTCTCTCCAAAGATAAGATCAAATACCATGACTCAAGGGAACACTGTGAATTGGAAAGTGACAAGTGGTGGCAAGAAAGCATTCAAACCCTATTGTATGCAATTTTCTCCCTTTAACGAGGAGAAGCTAGTTTTTAGGAGGCTTTTAGTGGCCCTTGAAGCATGGATCTAGAAGCTGCTAAATGTGTTTTACTTTTATTATTGGTTATTGGAGAGATAAGTGGATCTAGCATCCACTTATTGATATTTTATTTCAAGGTAAGTTGAGTTAAATTTAGAATCTAGGAGGCCCTTTATATTTACTAAAGTCTTGTAGTTTAGTAATGCCCTTTGTAAAAGTACCATGAATCTGCCAACTAAAAAACTATTTCTTTCTTGTTCTTCTAGCGTGAAAGCATGCAATTCTAGAGGTGCATTGGTCCTAGAATTTCCACAACTAAATGGGATTAAAAGGGAGATACCAACCTCTATTGCTCTCTAGATAGTGACAGGACAACCATTTTTCAACCCACTTTAAAGCCTCTCAGATGTGTTCAAGCATAAAATTTCCTCAACAATATTTGTCAGGTGGGCCTTATTTCCTTGTATGTTTAA